>LPNX010826337.1:360681-384576 GCA_001517045.1 Pseudotsuga menziesii | reverse complement strand
ACCTACTCTTCTGTTCATCTTCAGAACAAGTAGCTGATATCTTCACCAAAGCATTTTGTGAGAAGACCTTCAGCAATCTCAAATCACTGCTGGGGATTGGTCATCATGCTGTCAAAGCATGAGTAGAGACAAGATTCTACAATTTTGTTTTACAGTCCATGTTTAAAGGAGGATTTTCCCAAGTTGGTTTTGCCTCTTTCCTTGTTTCATATGGACTTGCAGTATGTAAAAGGGTGACTAAGCCTTGTTGTTGGGCCCTATATTTTGATTTATTACTCATAAATTCAGGCTTAAGGGGGGGTGTTAGAATAATCAACCCATAGTATTTACCCACTTAGACATTAATTCATTTATTTTTGTCTTATTTGCCTAGTCCATGAGTCCCACCATGTGCAAGTTGCTAATTGCCTATCCATAGAGGTCAAACTTGCCATCTTTGACTCATGTAGCGCTTGGGAAAGCCTTAGGAATCAAATCTGCTTTATTCCTGGCCTCCTAGACACCCTTCTGCTTTTTCTGCTTTATTCCCTGCTTTTTCAGTGTTTTAAGGCACATAGGAAAGAAAGACTAGGTGAGGTGAATCAGCTTTGTTGCCTCTTCCTCCTCCACTCTTTCCTCCATGCAAAAGCATGTATGAGCTGCCATTCCACCACTCATTAGCTTGCCCATGCGCCCTTGCCAATTCATGAGCCTCATGACAGATTTGGGATCAGCTTTTTACACCTATGGGGGATTTGCCTATTTTTGGTAAGCCTGCTTTATGCTAGCTTTGGATGCCTCCTTATGCATTCGACCTATTGATGTATTCTATATATTCAGCAACCTATGTTATTACAGGGTTGGCTATTGTACACTGAGTTAATATAATTTTGTGTTACAGCTCCATTTTCAGTCTCCATTGTTGACAATTTTGCATGATCAATTGTAATTTGTTGTGAGTGAAATTAATCTATTGCTGGTCAGAATTTCTACATTTGTTGGAATTCTTTCTTTTTTCCATGTTAAATCTTGTGAAATTACTATATACATTTTTCAGTTATTTGTTTTTTATTTTTACTGAGCAATACAATTTATTGCTTAACATGTGTTGTTTACAGGTAACCTTACTCGCAATATTTGTAAAAACATGAAGAGGGAGGCTGCTGCAATGTGGATACAGAAGCACGTGCGTAGATATAAAGCTCAGAAAGCTTAGAAGCACGTGCAGTGCAGATACAAAAGCACGTGCATAGATAGAAAGCTCAAAAAGTGGGCAATTGAGTATGAAGATTCTGTTGCTGATGCTTTTCCATTGAGTATGAAGATCCTATTGTTATCAAGTTGTTAAGTATGCTAAGTATGGTTTTGTAGATGTCGCGGGATCCAAGTATGGCTTAGCAAAAAAGTACAAGTGGGATGGTTTAGCCAATGTAATATTTTGAAAAGGCATCGATGTACTAGATGATTTTCATGTAAAGTTATATGGAGATAGTTTTTGAGAAAACTCATTTATTGTAATACTTGACATTTCATATAATATAATTTGTGTGGTTTAAAACTTATATGGTTTCACTTTATATTTGCATAATTCAAATGTGTATTAGCTGATGATAAATAATGTATGATTTTCTTTTTAATTTAAACACAATACCATATTAAAAATTTATATTGATTAATAATGGACACCATTAAAACTACTAAAATATAATAATCACACATAAAACCACTAAAAATGACTAAATTAGTGACCAATAAATGAGATTAATGACCAAAATTCATATATAAAATAACAAAAAATTGAGAGACACGTGACCAAACAATGAGATATAAATGACCAAAAAAATGACCAAAATTCGCATATCAATGACCAAAAAGCAGTTTTGGTGGCTAATTTGTGGTCTTTTAATACGTGACCAAATTTGATCATATTCTAGTTTACCATGTGGTCATTAATTTGGTCATATATTTGGTCATCGATTCAAATATGACCAAATTAATGACCAACTGACAAGCTATAAATGGCCAAAATAAAAATGACTAATTTTGGTCGTGTAATAAAATACCGTAAATTAGCCACCAGCGATCGCCAAACCAAAAGTGGTCATTGATATGTAGATTTTGGTCATTTTTTTGGTCACTAATCTCTCATTTTCCACTAGTGTAGGAAGGTGTTATTTTGACACAATTTTTAGCACTGGTCTTCTTCTCTGTATCAACTAGATCATCTCGTCATCTACATCTCGAGTCTTCTGACTCTTCAAGTCATCTTTGTCTTCAAGTCGTCTTCATTCTTCAAATTTGGATCATATCTCGATCTAGATCATCATGGGACATCATCACTGGATCTGGATCATCTCTTGATCTGGATCAACATCACTGGATCTAGATCATCACTCGATCTGGATTAGCATCGCTAGAATGGATCTAGATCATCACTCGATCTGGATCTAGATCTAGATCATCACTTGATCTGGATCATCACTGCTGGATCTGGATCTCTTGGAGTCATCATACCTGGATTTGGATCATAGCTCGATCTGGCTCTCATATGGTCATCATCATGTGTTCTATCTCGTCATAGGAAGTTCTACAGAGCCAGCCTTATTTCATGCTGGTTTTAGGCCTAGCCATCAGGTAGGTCTTTTCCTAGTACTTACATCTAACCTACTTGTCAGAAAGGCATGCCCAACACTTACATCTGACCTACTCGTCAGAAAGGCATGCCTAGCACTCATATCTGATCATGTAGTAAACTACAATCACATCAGAAAGTCCCCACACTCACATTTGTCATGGAAGGAACTGAATCCTCTCACCATGATAGAATAGCCCACCCTTACATCTACCATGGAAGGAACTGAATCTTATCACCAAGCCAAAATGGCCCACACTTACATCTTCCATGGAAGGAACTGAATCCTCTCACCATGACAGAATGGCCCACACTTACATCTGCCATAGAAGGAACTGAATCCTCTCACCATGATAGAATGGCCTGCACTTACATCTTCCATGGAAGGAACTAAATCCTCTCACCATGATAGAAGGGCATGCACTAATATCTGACCAGGAAGGAACCAAATCCTCCACCCTCCTCAGAAAGGCCCCTAGTCCCAGACTGAGCTACCTGGTAACGGACCAGGTGCCTCCAATCTCCCAGAGAATGGTAGTTTCCCTTACATTTGTCCTACTCGACAGAATGGCTAGCACTCATATCTGAAATGGAAGGAACTGAATCCTCTCACCATGTCAGAATGGCCTACCCCTTACATTTGACCTGCTTGTTAGAATGGCTTTGGGACTCATCACTTTCCCTTGGAGGAAACCTCGATCTAGAGAACACCAAGCTTCTCCCTGAAGTACTTGAACTTCACTCTGGCTAATGGCTTCATCAACACATCAGCTATCTGTTCCTCTGTCGCAACATACTGGAGCTTCACTGCTCCTCTCTGCACCATATCCCTGATATAGTGATACTTGATCTCGATGTGCTTCGACTTGTCATGGAACAATGGATTCTCTGACAACTTCACACAACTCTGGTTGTCACAATGTATGCAAGTAGCATCCATCTGGAGATCAAATAAATCAAACAGTAGCTTCCTCATCCAACTGCCTCACAACTATCTAAACAAGTTGTGACATACTCTGCTTCAGCTGTACTCAGTGCCACACAGGATTGCTTCCTGCTAAGCCAAGAGTTCACACCTAATCCCATACTGAAGCAACACCCTGAAGTGCTCTTCCTATCGATGGCACTTCCTACCCAATCTAAATCAACATAACCCATGAGGTTAATCTTCTGATTCACGTCGTACTTTATCCCATAATCAACTGTACCCCTCAAGTACCTTAGAATATGCTTTGTAGCAATCAAGTGAACATTTCTTGGATCTGTCAAGAACTGGCTCAAGGAATTCATAACAAAGTAAATGTCTGGTCTCGTGTTCGTCAGGTACATCAATGACCCAATCATATGATGATACATCATATCATCAACCGAATCTGAAGAAGCATCACTCAATAGCTTCAGGTTCGATGCCATAGGTGTGGCCATAGTCTTACAGTCCATCATCCCATACCTCTTAAAAATATCTACTACATACTTCCCTTGTCCAAGGAAGATTCCATCTGTACTCTGCCATACCTCCATACCTAGAAAGTAATGCATCATACCCAAGTCCTTCATCTCGAACTCGGCAGCAATATTTCTCTTCCTATTAGTAATCAACCCATCCATACCTGTCACGAACAGATCATCTACATATAGTAGACGCATCACTAGGTTTCCATCTTCAACCTTGTAGTAAAGGTTGGAATCTGCTTTACTCTTGGTAAAGACCAAACTATATAGAAAGCTATCAATTCTGCTGTACCATGTCTTGGGTGCCTATTTCAAACCGTGCAGGGCTTTCTTCAATTTGCATACATGAGACTCCTTGTCATGTGTCTCAAAACTGAGTGGTTGTTCTACATATACTTCCTCTTCCACTACACCTTTCAAGAAAGTAGTCTTGACATCAATCTAGTGTATCTTCATTTCATCACTGTAGCCAGAGCAGGTACTGATCTGATGGAAGCGTATATAGCTATAGGTGCAAAGGTTTCTTCATAGTCTATTCCCTCTTTCTTAGAGAAACCTCGACCTACAAATCTTGCCTTATATTTTTTCAATGCTACTGTCTGCAGCATGTTTGATCTTGTAGATCCATTTGGAAGTTACAATTGACTTCCTGTATGGTCTTGGGACAACATCCCAAACATCATTCTTCATGATCGATTGGTACTCTTCAATCATAGCATCCTTCCATTCTTTCCGTTTTGTTGCTTCTTCATAACTGGAAGGTTCTTTATCAATGAAATCACATAGTAAAGCTACATACTCGGAAGAGGATCTGGTCCTCTTTCTTTCTTTATGATTCTCTTTTGGAGACCCATATATTTCTGCACCTTGGATAAGTTCTCGTACCCAAGCAGGTTTCCTCTTATGAGGATTATTCTCTAGAGGTGGATCTACAGGTCTTTTTGGTTCTTCAAATTCTCGATCTTCTTCTTGAGTTTCTTCATTCATGGTTGTATCATGAATTCTGGGTGCTTCTGCTTCTTCAGGTTCTTCAGCAGGTCTCTTTTTGGATTTGTTGTAAGTTGTGTCTTCATCAAATGTCACATCCCTGCTGATGTCAATCTTCTTGTATCCTGGGAAATATATTCTGTAAGCCTTCGATATTTCATAGTATCCCACAAATATACCCTTCTTTCCTAAAGAATGTAAATTTGTCCTCTTCTCTTTTGGAATGTGGATGTACACAGGACATCTGAATATTCTAAGATGGATGACTTCTGGTTTCCTTTTGGGGAAGACTTCTTCAGGAGTCTTGTTCTCGAGTACTCTATGTGGAGTACGGTTCTATACATACACCGATGTTCTGGAAGCTTCCACCCAAATATGCATAGGAAGGTCTTGATCATGAAGCATTTCTTTTGCAGCTTCCATGATAGTTCTATTCTTCCATTCCGCAATCCCATTCTATTCTGGATTGTAAGGAGTGGACAACTCCCTCTTAATCCCTGATTCTTTGCATAGCTATTTGAATCAATTTGAAGTGAATTCTCTGCCATTATATAATCGAATGGTGTTGATCTTCTTTTCAGTATGGTTCTCAATCAAGGCTTTGAATTCCTTGAACTTACTGAATACTTCGTCTTTGTTCTTCATGAAGTAAACCCATGTATTCTTAGAAAAGTCATAAATAAAAGAAACATAATATGCATACCCGCTTATAGAGTTTGATGACATAGGACTGCATACATCAGAGTGGATGATTTCCAAGATTCTGTTTGCTTTGCTTTCACTGCTTGGAAATGTCTTCTTTGTATTCTTTCCTTTCGTACATCCTTTGTAGACCCCGTCATGTTTTGCTTGGATTTATGGAAGACCTTCGACAGCTTTGCTTGCAATAGGTAGTGCTCTGTAGTGCACATGTGCAAGTATTCTATGCCAAAGTTCACTTGGCTCTACTGTGTCATGGACCAAGGCTTGTTCTGGATGGACCTTTAATTTGTACAATCCTCATTATTGTTCTCCAATACCTAGCACATCATTGATAGTCTTTCCTTTTGGCCACACGATGACTTGACCATCTATGAATGCAACCCGCATTCCTTTTGCATCTAATGCTGATATGGAGAGAAGGTTCTTCTTGAGTCCTACCACAAACAATACTTCTTTCATTGTTAGATATTTTCCAGAGTCTAACTTACATGAATATTCCCCACTACCTTTTATTGGATATTGGTAGTCATCTCCTAGATTTACCTTGTGAGGTGATTCATGTTCTGATAGTCTCACAAAGGATTCCTTGAATCCAATCATATGTTTGGAAGTCCCACTGTCTATAATCCAATCATCACTACCATGAGTAATGTTACCTATGAGAGCAGATATCAGAACATATTCATCCTCGCTTGAAGAATCTTCACTTTCATATCTAGATCTCTTCCTGGATGGTTCATCATCCTCTGCAGCATGAGCATGATGTCTTCTTTTGTTGCTATTCTTTAGTATCTTCTATTTGTTAGGAAAATTCCTTGCATAGTGTCCTGCTTCATCACAAGTATAGCATATGATCCTAGATACATCTCTTCTAGTGTAATCTTTGTGAGAGTGCTTACCTCTAGAGCTATGAGGTCTTCTTTTGCTTGACTTGGAGTGAGCCTTGGAGTGTACCGTAAGAGCTTGGTATTCACTTTCCATCTTCTCTTCTCGAGCTGCTATCCGAGCTTCTTCTTGAGATCACCCTTTCCATAGCTTACTGAACTTGACTAACTTCTTTCTAGCACAGATTCCTTGGATGAAAGAATCCCATGACCTAGGAAGGCCATTGAAGGTAGTCATCACAATCTATGCATTTTCCACTTCTTCATCAATTGCTTCTAGTTGTTCTTTGATTAAGAAACTTTTGTGAATTAAGACTAGATTGTTTCTGCATTTTGAATCTTCACATTCTTTAGTTGGTTTCTCAGGGTCATCTTCCGATTTATGTTCTTCCCTTCAAACAATTTGGTCAAGGAATCAAACATAGCTTTAGGTGTCTTGAGGGAGGACACTTGTGGGATAAGGTGATCCTTTATAGAATCAACAATGATCCTCTTTTCCATAACCATATTCTTCTTATGTAAGGCCTTTGCCTCATCTCCCTCTAGAACTAGAACCTCCTCATGGATGTAGGAGTCTAACTCATTTTCTTCCAAGACCAGGGAGATGCTATACTTCCAGGATCGAATGTTATCAGCTCCCTCTATATTTTCATGAAGCTTGGTATGATGAGACATATTAACTGAGAATGTCAAATCGAAATACAAAATATTTTAGATCTTACCAGGTTCAAGATGTCGGATCTGAAACTTGAGCTGCAATCCTGTAGAGTTGGTTCAGGAGCAAATTAGGGTTTTTTGTTTCAGAGTTCTGTCCACCCAAATGCCTTGAAATTTGTACCTAACTTTGATTTTGGGGAGGAGATCAATCTAGGCCCAGGACCATTGAAAAATTCCCCTTCTGTGAAAATCCCTAATTTTCGACAGTAGTGACAGGTCCAAAACTGAAAAAACTCAGAATTGGATTTTGCTTCGACAGAAAGATGTGCCCTAAGGAGGAGAGTTATTCCACCTTAATTTTGCTGAAAATATGTGGAGGAAGATCCAGAAACTAGGAATCCCTAGTTCCCGCAGCTTCACAGTTACTTCTTCTTAGGTTAGCTCTGATACCATGTTAGTTTTTCAACATTAAGCTAGCATTATGTTAGGATCTTTACTGAGAGAATAAAAAGTACAGCAATCAAACATAAGAGACAATGAACATAGTGTTTTTCATCAGGGAAACCATAAATGGAGAAAACTATGCAACTTCCTCAGAGATAGAATCGGCACAAGATGTAAAACCAAAAAATAGTAAGATGCACTCTTGACATCAGTAATCTTCTTCTTGTCTAGCCCCAGTGTCTTGTCCTTCCTCAACTATGCGCTACAATTGAATGGTGAGTGATGTGTACTAAATAGAGACCCCATCTCTCTATTTATACTAATCCGGACATGACTAAAACCGTACTAGGGATGACCTCTACTAGGAGATTCTAATAACCCTAGTGCCCCGAAACTGCGAGGACTTTAACCCTTACACAATCGGAGGGTTACCCACTATGACTTGACATGACTTGTTTACATTATTGATTCTCCTGATCGAAACATCGGGGCATGACAACATGGCTCAATTACATAATAGATACATCACAGAATAAACATCGGGTTACAATACATAAGATACATAGATGAATACATTCTGAAGTTACAAATACATCAAGAGTACCCTGGGAAAACCCTCCAAATATGGACTTTCCCCGGGCCAACAAGAACTAAGAAAAAAAACTTATGTATGATCTATAATGGCAGAGAATGATTTTACAACACTTGCAAATTGCTTGATAATGGATATCTAAGAAGCACTAGATAATATAGTCATTCAAAATATGGTAATATCCTTTCCAATTGCATAACGCTATAATAATAAGCCAAAATCAGTAATACAATGAAGGTAGCGAATGGTTAGATGACTTTGGGCACTATGAATTGTTTTTTCACTACGTGCTCACCTCACACATTACCTAATGAGACTTCATTGACTTGGTTCCAAGTTTTCACCTTGTAATTACCTCCCACACTAAAGATATGCACCCCCCATTAATTCATTGGTGTTAACTTCTTCTGTCTGAGGGTTAACTAATTGAACTGAACTGAATGGAACTAAATGTAACTGAACTAAATCTCAACTGAGTGTAACTAAACTGAATGTAACTAATATAATCTGAATACAATTGAATGTAACTGATCTAAACTAAACTGAACAAGATGTAATTGAGCAGAACTAGATGTTAACTAATTAACTAACTTCCTAACCATTATTTAGGAGTTTAACTGAATGTATTTAGTGCTTCCTTATCAATCTCATGTTTGACAAGCACTTTGCATAAATCAAGGTGTAGATTTTCTAATTAACGGAAACTTGTTTTCCACAACTTATACTAAGTTGATATATTTGCAATCGAGTTCACTAGAGTAATGACATAGGACAATTGAATTTTACTATATCTTTGTACTCATCTAATTTATCATTAATTAATTTTGCATGTCGATGAGTGTTTCATTAATTAATAGTTTTTATCATATTATACTTAGAATATTCCTTCCCAACTCATGATCATATGTATTACCCCGAGTCGTATAGTCATATGCTAAATTAAATCACTCTCGGGGTATCTAATCCCTAAAGAAGACTTATAGCACCCGAAGACCATGACTAGCCATACATCACATAGTAGATACTCATGACTAAATACTATACATGCTATAGGAACAAATAGTGTCCACGCTGGTTGAAGTATTCCTAGAAAACAAAATTGGACACCATACTGGGGATTAGACCCAGTCAAATGAGTCTTGTTTGCTTAACTCATTTGATTTGTTAACATGAGTGATCCACATTACCATACTTTCAATTTCCTCTTGTGAAGTGTGTTTCACTTCCCGGTCATTCCATCTTAATCCATTATTGGTTTCTTTTGTAGGTTACTGGCCTTTTCAATTTTGGTGGATTTGTCGATGCCCCTAGGTAGGCTTAATAGAGAGTCAAACATATTTTCACACCTTTTGAATTATAACAAGTAGCATCATTCGAACTCTTTTGCTAATTGCATAGGGTGCCACTGGTGTCTTTACCCTGTATACAATGTGCGCTAAAACCCTCCTGGCACCCTGGTATAGCCTTACATAGTATGCCTAGGTAGGCCACCCACTGTCTTAAATCTTGTTCTTTAAAAATTTTGTTTCTCTTTCATTGATGATTGATTTGCATACTGTCTTATTGTCAAATCCTATAATTTGGTAGTCTGGTCTCCCTTCTTGAGTTTAGATCTAGAAATTTGCATTGATAGGATGTTTGGAATTGAATAAATTGTGTCTGAATTTCTTTTTTGGGTGCACGGTTTACTTTATCAATTCTCTGAAAGAAATCATAGGTCTATAATTAATAAGATATGTAGTTTCTTTATAATTATTTATGTTTAGTTGTTTATCTTTCTTTCTTTTTCAAATCATATAAAAAACAAAAATTGATTGTCTTTTTTTGATTTGATTACTTTTGTCTTTCCTGAGAGGTGAGGAAAATATTTCTTTATGTATTTGATTGAGAAAACATAGTTGTTTAAACATTAGCAGTTTTTCTCCCTTTCTCCTTTAAGATATCTTGTAGTCTTAATGTTGGAAATGCTTGTGTTTTTGGAAATTTGTTTTAAAATATTGAATTTAAATCATTGAAAGTGACATAGTGTCTTTTCTTTGGAAAAATAAAAGTTTCTCCCTTACTCTAGGTAGAATTCATTGAAGAGAAAAGTTGCATTGCATCTAGATCTTAAATTTACATCTTGATCCACATTGCACAAACATCCACTTACCATCAAGATAAAATCAATGATAGAGATGTGTTCCGACGTATTGAAACATAGGAGCTGTCATTATTTTCCTGCACTACATCTTGGGGATCGTGTGCTTCTTCCACTTACTGTTGGTATATCGAACAACCTTCCACATAGCTTTTAGGTATATTAAAAGGTACCCCATGTACTTGGTGTTATATAGGAAGGCCCCTTTCAAATGTTTGTGCATTAGACAACACTAATATGGATTTGAGATCCCACATACCTTGAGTATATCGGGAGACCCCTCTAGGATACCCAAACCAAATATGAAAATCCTTTTGACCATATTCTTAGAGCATCACACAAGGAACAACATTCAGGGAGCTAATATGCACATGTCATCCAGGTATTTGGGTATTGAAGAAAGGGTACAATCCCAATCCTCCTTGTCACATTTTATTGTTGGACCTTGTTGTATATTGTGAGTTGCGACAACTTGAAAATACTAGTGAGGAACCAGCTATCATAATCTGATCCTGTAATTTAAGTTTTCTTGTGACCTTAGATTGCATATGATTGTTCGTGTGTGATCTCTTCTTTGTATAGAACTTTAGAGTATAAATATTTGGCCAGCATCCTAGCTGAGATACTTGCGAGACGATCTTACAGGTTGCAGGGCTTACCACCTCACTCTCCTCTTATCGTGGAAGGAAATGAAGGTGAATCCATGGACCAACCAACTATAGCTGATTCACATGTATAAGGAGTTCCAATTATTGAATATGGGGAAGAAATTTCATCTTTTCAACTTCGTGTCATAGTCCAACAACCTTCTACATAAGACACCACTTTTCGTTTTCAAATGGAAGATCATCATGGTGCACCATATTGGGTGTTTAATCACCCGTCAAATGATACTACGGTAGCAAAATTTGGTCAAGATGCACCTTTTTGGGAAACTTCTAATGTTAGGACATTTCTTAATATGGGACCACTATACCTTCCTATGTTACTGCCATTCAAGAAGCTCCATCAAATGAAGAATTTTTCAGACTAGTATGACAACCTGTCGAGCATTTGTGTAACATAGGAGAGAATATAAAGATAATAATTATTTCTCCTCTAACCCCACCTGGATATCATTCCCTTTCACAATCACATGTGGCTCTTAACTCAGGGTCAGCAACTCAAAACATGGGTAATCATGATCCGGGTCAATCCTCCATTCCTACTCCACCCACCTAGAATTCCCCAGCATTTTTGAACCCCCTGTAGCTTCCACAACTCAGGGGAAACCACTAGCCCAATTTTTTCTACCTACTAGGGGAACAATTTCTATGATGGGGGAAAACCTAGGGGTAGAACAACTAACAATTACTATTCCTCCTATGAACACCAATATGGTTATTCCCTCTCCCAGCCCAGGACAACCTTCATGGGTTCAAACCGTCGTTATTCAACTTTCCTAGGGTTATACCTACCCAAGGAGACAACCACTCATGGTCCATTATTCTTATCAACCTACACTGTCAGGGATTGTTTACCCCAGGATTCCCTACCACGGAAATGCTTACGTCCCATGGGAGAAAAATCATTAGTCAAATGTTCCTATAACTAGGGGACCATTTGTGAATACTATTGGAACTTTTGGAGGCCCACCCAAAAGACCAGCTTTTCAAGTTCCCCCTAGAGTACCACCTATTGGAGGCCTACCACCTATAGGTCCACCACCTGGAGGACCAATGCCTGGAGGCCCACTACCTAGAGACCGACCACCGGGAGGCCCACCACCTGGAGGCCCACCACCTAGATGCCCACCACTTGGAGGCCCACCATTTGGAGGCCCACTCACTTGACGCCCACCACCCTCGGGCGACCCACCACCTAAAGTAACCTCAATAGGATCATTTGGAAACCAGCCACCTAACCCAGCGGTTATGGGAACATCAACTATACCCTTTTATCAATATTCTTATGGCCCTACTGGTCCATAGATTCCTTATCAGTACTACCAGTACCAACAACCTAATAATCAATTACCATTTCTAGCTACCTTAGATCTTCCATATCTATCTAGATTGATCAATGACCCTATCCTCCACAATCCCTCATAGTCATCCACCCTGGTTAATTTACCCTATGATATACCTAAATTTGATGGAAAAACTGGTGAATACCTTAAAAACCATGTGATGATATTTCATTTTTGGTGCTCATCTAATTCTATGATGGATGGTTCAATCCGTCTACATTTTATTCAGATAATTCTCATGGGGGTAGCTATGAAATTGTATATTGAGCTACATCACAATTCCTTTTGGGATTTCAAAACCTTAGCAATGGATTTCTTAACACATTTTTAGTTTCCAATCCAATATGATATAGGCACAAACCTTTTGAACTCACTTATCTAGACCACTTCTTCTCATATATTTGATCATATACATGGGTGGAGATGACGACGTAGGTTGATTAAGGCCCCCATTCCTAATCATTTACTCGTTGATTGTTTTACTAACTCTTTACTTCCCCCAATTGCTAGGGATGTCATTATGGGAGGTGATGTTACTAAAAAGTGGGCCATTAGTCATGCTCAATACCTTGACTAGGTCTATTCCCAGTGAGGAACTTTTTATGACCTAATTCCTCACGCTCCTCGTCCTACCACAGATCATTCAAGACCTTTAATGGAGAAACCCACCAATGGCGTTCTTGGTTCTCTTCAAATACAATCAATGACCAAATCCTTGAAAAAGTAAATTCAACTGGTCGCACCTTCTAGTCAAACCGTTTCAAACCCCAAAACTACTTTCCCTCCTATTGTTTCAACCAAAGTAAATCTGGTTCAATCCTTAGAATTGTCGAGAGGAAAGAATAAATCCAAGAAATCTGACAACCAACAGGAAGCTAATAAAACATAGAACACTAATTTTGACTCTAAAAACAATAGAAAGGAAAATTTTCCATGCCTTATATTTGGAGGTTACCATTTCACTAAAAAGTGTCCCCGTTGTGAGGATGTCAGTAAATTTCTTAAAAATACCTCCACCCTGACAGTCCTTACAGATCCTTTCCCTACCCAAACACAATTTATTGACCATCAATCCTTACATGGGCCTTCTTTGTCTTCCATAGATTAAGTTAAAATGATGTCAAGTGAATCCATTAATCTCAATACCTAATCCCATAGCTATGGCCCTCCACCAAAAAAGAAGAGTGATAATGTTCTAGCAGAAAACATTCGAGCATCCCCTCCTCCTACTAATGGTCTTCAAATTGAAAAACATGTTCTTGATGCAATTCTATGGAAACCTAAGAGTACACTTCGAATATATGTACTTAATCCTAACACACGAGCCACCCAATACTATAATATAGTCAAATTTTTGACTCAATAACCATGCACTTTTTTTACTGTCAAAGTCCTCCAAACATGTCCTACATAGTGGAAGAACTTGTTATTAGTTCTTGGAGAACTCGATCCTCAACACAACAACATTATCGCCTTCAAACTAGATCATTTTAAATCTAGGATCTCCCATCAATTGGATTTCCAATTGTTCACAAAATATATTGGGAAGATAATCCATCATACAGTATTGGATGAGGGATCATCAACTTCGGTCATGTACTTATCCAGTTGGAGATATATCAACTCTCCCGAGATCAACAATTCACCCATGACATTAAAGGCTTTTGATGGTCACAAATTTCAACCCTATGGATTAATTCCCTCTCTCAAGGTAGAACTGGGGGGGGGGGGAACAGTCTCCATTCATGTTGAAGTTTTCGGTGCTCCTTTAGACTACAATATTATTCTAGGTCGAAACTAGTTCTATGCAATGCAAGTTATTGCTTCATCCTTCTTTTGGGTAGTCTAGATCCAATTACAAGGGAATATCATTACCATCGACTAGCTAGATTTATGTTCTCCAAATGAAACTTCCAATACTGCAAACAATGTTCCACTTTTTCCTTCTTCAGCCACTCAATATCAAAACATTGGAGTAGGCCTTCTCAAGAATTCCTGACTCATGGAAGTCTTTCCATTATCCAATTCTCCTCCTATTTCACAGGAATCATTAATGAACATGATCTTTGCTTCTATCCTAGATAAAGGAAAGTCATTTGTTGATTCGACATGAGTGTGCCCTTTCAAAGAAATGTACCAGGCCATTCAGCCCACTATTGATACCACCATCAATGATCATATTTTGGTGGCTTCAGATACATATCACTTACCGTATTGGTTAGAACCCACCCCATCTCTAGATTATATTTGGAATACACTCCCCTCTGATGAGTCCATCACGGAAGTCATGTCTTTAGATGAGATTCCCTAGAAATATCATCATCACCAATCTTCTTTCCTTCCCAATTTCCATATGGTAGAAGACTAGTTTGCAACAATGGTTTCATCCAATATTGTGAGTAATCGTAACCCCCCTAGTACTCACCCATAATGTTAATTCTTAGTGTATTTTGAGTAATATTACCAAAACTATTTCCATTCATATATCGGTGAAATCCGACATCATAGATAACATCAATGTAGGACAAAATTCTTCCCCTTTAGAACTAGAGTCTTATACGGCCTTGTTTAAATAATTTAGAAATATTTTCTCTTGGACATACAAAGAAATGTTAGGGATATATCCTTCCATTATTGGTCATGAGATTAGGACTTACCCTAATGCCAAGGAATTTCATTAGAAACTTCGACAAGTACATCCGAGGAAAGCATTTGCCATTAAGTAAGATATTGAAAAAAATATTAAGGCTGGTTTTATCTACCCCGTACCTTTGACTGAATGGGTGTCTAACATATTCCTTGTCAACCAAAAACATGGTACCAGTAGGGTTTGTATCGATTTTTGGGATTTGAATAAGGATTTCCCAAAGGTCAACTTCCCCACCCCATACATTGATCAAATAATTGATAATTGCGCTGGAAGTGTCATCTTCTCATTCATGGATGTCTTTCTAGGCTACAATCATATTGAGATACTCCCATTCTATCAACACAAAATGGATTTTATCTGCTTGTGGGGACCTTTACCTATAGAAAGTTTCCTTTTGGTTTGAAGAATGTTGGGGCTAGTTTTCAATGTGCCATGTCTTATTATTTCCATGACATAAAACACATTGTGGAACCCTATCTTGATGATCTACCTTCTCATTCGAAGCAGCAGGATCACCACGTTGATCATTTGAGCAGTTTTCTATATTGAGATGGGTTGATTGCTTTGTTTCATTGTGTCCAAGGATGGCATTGGCATAGACCCTATGAAGATAAAAGCCATCTTGGCATCACCCGCTCAGAGAAATGTTACTGAACTGCAAAGTTTTCAAGGGAAGGAAATTTTTCTACGTCACTCCGACTGTAATTATGCTGAAAAACCCATGGTTTTATGTGTTTACTAAAGAAGCATAACCCCCTTGTTTGGGATTAATTGGCACAACGTGCGTTCAATAATTTCAAACATGTTATCACGCATGCACCTGTTTTGCAACCACCCAATTATACTAAGGATTATTCCCTTTATGTGGCTACATCCCTACCAACCATTGGTATAGTTTTGGTTCATACAGATGAACATGGTCATGAACATGTGATCTATTATCTGAGTAAAATTCTTTGGACTCTGAAACTCAATACTCACATGTGGATAAACTTGATTTGGTGACGATCATCATGGTCCAAAATTTTTGTTGCCACATATTTCTCTGAATGACCACGATATATGTAGATTCTAACCCCATGTATTACATCTTGACTCATCAAGTGCTTGGGGAAAAATACTCTTACTGGATTTTCATGCTCCAGGAATTTGAGTTGGAATTTATGAAATCCAGTTCTAAAAAGTCTCTTGTCTTCATCGAGCTTATGTGTGACCTTCCCCATATTACTGAGGGAATAGAGCCCATTGATTCATTTCCTAATGAATCCTTGTTCCTCATTAGTACATCTTACCCCTGGTATGGAGATTTAATTCTGTATATCCAAACACAAGGGTTTCATCCTAATGCAACCCATGATGAACGATGTCGCATCCTCCACCATGCTAAATACTACCTCATTGTCAATGATAAATTATACCGTCATGGCATTGATACCATATTATGATGTTTTTCAACCCATGAAGAAGTTGATATTGTTTTGAATGATTGCTACTTTGGAGCTTGTGGCGGTCATCTTTATGGGATGGCTACTGCACAGAAAATATTACGTGCTGGGAATTTTGGTCCCCTGATTTTTAAATATTTCATAGATACCATCAAGAAATGACCACCTTTTCAGTTTTTTACATCAAAAAAGTGCACACATCCCACTCAGTTGCATCTTCTCATTGCAGTTCCTCCCTTTGCACACTGGGGCATCGAGTTCGTTCATTGTAGACCTATCTCATGGTTACATTATTGTGGTCATTGAATACTTCACTAAATGGGTTGAGGCTATTCCTACTTATGTTGAGGATGGTAAAACAACTACTCTCTTTCTATTCAACCATATCATCGCGAGATTCAGGATCCCTATGGCCATTGTAACTAATCATGGGTCACATTTTTAGAATAAAATGATGTCAAAATTAAGTGGTAAGTTAGGTTTTCTCCATGAGTAATATAGACCATACTATCCACAGGAAAATGGTCAGGTTGAAGCTATCAATAAAGTCTTAAAAACCATGCTTTAATGGATGGGAGGAAAATCCAAGTCCAACTGGAATTTGCAACTATTTTCTGCATTATGGGACTACTAGACCACCGTCAATACATCAACTGGTTTTACACCATTTCAGTTGGTGTATTTACTAGAGGCCACTCTTCCTATAGAGTGCAAAGTCCCTTATATGAAACTTGGTGTGGAATTACTACCCAACACCACCCAAAAGAAGAATGTTTCTTGTATCTAAACACGCTTGATGATACTCGTCACGATGCTACTTAGAAAATGAGGTACATAAAAAAAATATGAAAGCTCAATATGACATATATGTTCAACCTCTCTCTTTGAATGAAGGTGACCTGGTCTTGACCTATGACCAAAAACACGACAAGTTGGGAGCTGGAAGTCTAGAATCTATGTGGCATGAGACTTATATCGTTAGTTGTGTCTTAGAGAAAGGGGTTTATGAGTTGATAGATTACGATAGGGTAACCCTGGGAGAGCCTTACAATAGGCTCTACCTTGAAAAATACTATGCCTAGGACATCTAGAATAGGTTTGTTGTATATATTATTTATAGAGTTTTTTTTTTCAAGTGTGCATTTAGTGTGAATTTAATATGTGTCTTTCACAACCCTACTTATGTATTCTTACGTTTAAAATGAACAGGTGACCACCTATGTTGGTTTCATGGATGGTTCCAATCTTTACACCTTGAATCTTGCATCAGCAGCCTGGGTACTATACTCTCCTACAAGTGATTTGGTGAGTTCAGAAGGAACTTGTTTCGGCCCCACAACAAACAATCTTGCAGAGTATCATGTGTTGATTGGTTTGTTGACTGGATGTGTGGATAATGATGTAATTCATATTAGGGTTTACCTAGATTCATAGTTTGTAGTACATCAATTAAACCGATTCTACACCATCTGGAATCCCCTACTCCTTCGTACATTCCAAAGAGTTAGGATTTTGGAAAGGTCTTTTGAGTGGGTCTCTTATCATCATATTCCAAGACATTTAAACATTGTGGTAGATTCCTTAGAAAATTTTGTCTTCGATTAGTATATTTCTCATATTTAAATTCATTTTAATATCAAATTCATACATTTAATCACATAAATACATACGTATACATTCATTCACATAGCACATTTGCACACACATATGTAAATAAAAAATTATATATATATATATATATATATATATATAAGTATTGATGAGATACTAAAATATTGAAGCAATAATATCTCAAGTCACCCAAAGTCTGGAACTATCACAGTTTCAAATACATATACATAGGGAAAAAAATTGAAGGTTCAAAGCTTTCAGTGTAGATATAGTATAAAAATGAGCGAGCCACTACATGATAATCTGTGTGGTCATTGTTGGGTGTTATATAGTCTAGATTAATTCGCCTTATATTTAATTATCGACCGAGGTTGGTAGGCTTAGAGTTGACCCAAAATATATGGGAAGGTAGAGGGATTCCTATGGTGTCGTGGGAATATTTTAACAAACAAAAGATCGAAAGATCTTTCAAAATGAAAAACTGAGACAAACTCCTAAGAATTCAACTATTAAGGTAATTGAACAAGAAAGGAATACTAAACCAGAATATCAAAAATACACTATTCCACTCTATAAACAGTTACTAAAGAATAAAGATATATACAATATTACTTCTATACAAGAAAAAAACTACTCTTTCTAGTAAGGGTTATTGAATAGTTTCAAGGACTAATTATGCAAAGAAATTTTATATTGCAAACATAGGTACAACAACTAGATTGATAATTTATTTTATAAGCAAAATAACATTAGACTGAAAATGGATACTATCAACCACTAACTTTTCAAGTGAAAGGATAAGATGCAAGGAAGAACTAACTTATAAGTAAGTACAAAACTTAATAAAGGAAACAAGTAGAAAACTCAATAAAAGAAACAAGTAGAAAACTTAATAAAAAGAAACAAGTAGAAAAATTAATAGAAATAACTTTGAATTCTACCCTACAAGTCTCTTTCGGTAACCACATAGTGAAAAAGGAACAATCTACAAAGTACTAGTATATTTTCCTAAGGATAACACAACTAATACTAAGTTTTACATGCAAACAGATGAATCAATCCAAAGGCATGATAAAAAAATAGTACAATAGTAAAAGGAATTAGAAACAAACTCAAGAAACAAAACATAATGTATCTCAAAACATGTTCAAGGTGAAAAGAGGTAGGGATAAGGATAAAAATTTAATAAATAATCTAAAACAATCTAACTTTTAGCCTTAATGTTAAATAGGACTATCATCTAACTATTATAGTCAAAGCATACTTGAAATACTAAATAAACAGAGCTTAAAACAAGTTCAAAACACATTAAAAACACTAAAAACGAAACTACATACTGGATGATAGACTAAACTAGAGGTCAGAAAGAGGTCTCTGAATAAAAATTTAAACAAGATGCCTGAATGATAGTCTGCACAATTAAAATAATAGAAAATAACCTAAATGATCTAATCTTCAGCTGAATTTGTGCGCATGTAAATACAATGCATAGAGGCAGTAAATAAACCTACTTATTAATCAAATTTGACAGCGAAATAATACTAAACTAATTCGTGTATATAAAGCAATTATTAAGAAACAAACTGAAATCTAAATAAACTTATAACAAAAAGGGAAATGAACAAAATTGAATTTATTCTAACTTGATAAAATAAATCTATTCTATCTACTTGCAAATAAAAATGAACAGTAAAACTGGAAATTAAATAATTGAAATCAAATTAAAAGCAATCTATGCGCACAACTAGCTATTAAACTTCGAAAATAAAAACTATACTAATGCAATACAGGAAACAATGAAGTAAATGTTTATAATAATTTAACAACAGAAACAAACTAGAAATGAAACTAACTACAAAAGAAAAGGTAAAGAAACTAAACAAGAAAAGAAACCTCTGGTTGATGAGGGGCCCTCTCAGCAATCAGGGGTGATGCTTGGATAACGCTTACTCAAACACAATCATGAATAGCATAACATATAGTTCTATTAAAAATAAGGAACATAATTTCAGCGTGCTTAAGAACGACGGATCACATGCATAAACTAGTTAAACTGCTAGCTAACTGAGCTCTCACATAGAGGCTGATATATATATTATTTACAGAGATGAGCAAGTCGACCCTTTAGTGGTCAACTGCTCTCTAAATTTAGTCAACCATTATGACAATTAACTGATCAAATGCCAATGCATAGCGTTATCCTTATCCTTTGTGCGTCGGCTTTCTTCATCACGTAATATGGCATACAGGATCCTTCTTTAGCATGGCTGGTGGAGTGGTATCAGGCAAAGGAGAGAATGTTGGTGAGTCTTCTAGAATGAGAATTATGCTATCATCCAAACTCATGGACTAGTTGTGTGGTGTCGAGCAAAGGAATCATGATGGCGAGTCTTCTAGAACGAGAGCTTCTTCAACACCTAGATGCATGGACAAGAAGTATTTTGTAGACCATTCAAATGTTTTAATGCCTAGAATCTGTTATCAACAACACATAGTCTAGTTAGCAATATGGACAGTAAGCTGGACAGTGAGTTGGATATGCTCTATGCATATCTAGCTGAGTACGTGTCTATTTGTTAACTTGTCCAAAGACTATATGACCTAGAATCAAATAAACACATAAATTAATATATCAAATGCGCTTCAAACAATGTCAATTTTAATCAATAAAATCATAAAATGATAATAATAAACATATGTTATTTAAATATAAAATTCATTCATACGTGGGACTGAATAGTGATCTCCATGATAGAAAATATGCAAAATGCAAAAAGATGACAAAACATATGTTTAAATGCATAATTTAACTACCAAATATGATAACAAATATGGGATCAACATTCTCCCAAACCAAAGAAATGCTACGTCCCACTGAGTGAAAAGAAAGATAACTTAGGAAGAAGGCAGATGAAGGAGGTGATTTAAACTTTAGTCTTCTAGCTTATGCTTTCAAAATAGCATGCATTTCATGTCAAACGTTGCATGAAGATAAAATGGATTTGTTGAGTTCTTCAACAATCTTAATTTGATAGCGCTTGGGTTAAAAACAATTTGGCATTGTTCAACAATTATGATATAGGATCTTTTTGTAGAGCGTGTAAGAACAAAATGGCTGAAAGAATTCTATACAAGTAATGGAAATGAAAAACGATGAAATAGCAAGAAGTTCGGTCTGCTTAAGAGATCACGCTATCATAGAGAACCTTGAGACGTGTGCCATTAATGAGCATATGCACTAATAGGTGAATGCATAAGGTTTGTAATTAGTTCAACCATGTCCAAAATAAAACTTTGGACAGGTTGAATGTATGACACGAAGGCATAGATCACATTTTTTTTATTAATAATAAAATCAGTCATTTTATAGTTTACATGTGTGATTGGGTAAGAGGATAGGGTTGTCAACAGTGAAATGATGACTAAAAAGCTTCTAAGGTCAAATCACGTCCACATGGAGGTAAAAACTATTTTCCAAAAACAAAATTTTGTTAGAAAATTTTAATCATAAGTGCTATAATATCACAATGTTTTATTCAGATTGCCATTTGGACCATCATTCGACTCTTGGTACAAACCTCCATATAGTCCTTCATATTGATTCTTTTGTGAAAATATGCTTCATGCTATAGCCAAGCTCCACTGCTTACATTATCCTGAAAACACTTATCATTTGTCAGAGATAAATAGATCTCTCATAAATAATGAAAATAAAAATAGTCTAGTTTTTCCTAATCCTCCCCCAAACCAAATATATGGCGTGTCCTCAAGCCATACAAGAGAGAATAATAGATTGTTCCAAATAATGAAATAAAGATTTCTATCATGTTGTTATTATTTTGTAAGAAAAAGAAGAAGAGTAACTAGTAAATGGAAATGATTCAGATATGTATATTTATGAAAAATATAACAGTGCTTAGAAAGACAACTTGAATGATAATAATATAACGAAAAGAATGCCATAAGAAAAGATAGTCATTGATGCCTCGTTTGAAATATATATTGTCGTCAAAAAATATTTAAAGTATACCCCAGAGTGTCTGAAATTTACATCTATGGGTCCCATGTTAGAATAATCAACCCATAGTATTTACCCACTTAGACATTAATTCATTTATTTTTGTCTTATTTTCCTAGTCCATGAGTCCCACCATGTGCAAATTGCTAATTGCCTATCCATAGAGGTCAAAATTGCAATCATTGACTCATGTAGCGCTTTGAAAAGCCTTAGGAATCAAATCTGCTTTATTCCTGGCCTCCTAGGCGCCTATCTGCTTTTTCTGCTTTATTCCCTGCTTTTTCAGTGTTTTAAGGCACATAGGAAAGCAAGACTAGGTGAGGTGAATCAGCTTTGTTGCCTCTTCCTCCTCCACTCTTTCCTCCATGAAAAATCATGTATGAGCTTCCATTCCATCACTCATTAGCTTGCCCATGCGCCCTTGCCAATTTGTGAGCCTCATGACAGATTTGGGATCAACGTTTTACACCTATGGGGGATTTGCCTATTTTGGGTAAGCCTGCTTTATGCTAGCTTTGGATGCCTCCTTATGCATTCGACCTATTGATTTATTCTATATATTCAGCAACCTATGTTATTACAGGGTTGGCTATTGTACACTGAGTTAATATAATTTTGTGTTACAGCTCCATTTTCCGTCTCCATTGTTGACAATTTTGCATGATCAATTGTAATTTGTTGTGAGTGAAATTAATCTATTGCTGCTCAAAATTTCTACATGGTATCAGAGCCATTGTAGGTTATTACTCTCCTTCAAAAATTGTTTTGCAGGTTCGACATCAAGACTGGGAGCCTTCTACTGACAGCCGGGACAGATTTTCTAAAGCTATGGATTCACAGAAAACTATCTTGACTCCCTTCAACTATTTTGAATGGAAAGCAGAGATGGAGATATTGTTGAGAGTGAAAGGCCTCTACAGGGTGACTATGGCAACAGAAGCAGAGCCCAATGCAGCTGCAGAGAATACCAAATGTCACAATCGGAGAGATGAGGCTTATGGCCTCCTATGTCTCAGTATTTCCCGAGACCTCCTTTTTCCATCTCGATGGATTAAATTCACCGGATCAAGTATGGGAGAAGCTGTCTAAGCTTTTTGGAAAGACAGATGAGATGAGGGGACATCAGATCGAAAATGAGCTGATTTCTCTGAGTCCCAACAGCTTTGAATCCCTGCAGCTATATTTCTCCAAGTTCAAAGCACTAGTTTTGCAGCTAAAGCAGTGTGGTATCAAAAAGAAAGATGATCAGCTCGTATTGGCCATCCTCTCGAAGCTAGGAACTGACTACTTAGTCTTTGTTTTGACCTTCTATGCCACAAAACTCACAGCTCGAACCTGGAAGATGCCTAGCCTTGCAGATTTCATGGAATCTCTCACACAAGAATAAGACAAGCTGGTGATGATGGGAACCATCAAACCTTCCAAAGACCAAGCTCTGGTTGCTGGAGATTCAAGGGTGGATTCTAAAAGAAAAAAGAAATCTAAAAATCCACCTGAGCAAAGAAGAGACAAGAAGAAGTCTCCGGAGGATTAACAAGGTCCCAAGAAAAATACCCAGAAGAAGAAAAACAAAGGTGATATGAACAAGTGCTCATACTGTTCAAAGGGCAATCACACTGAATGATCTTGTATGAAAAAGCAGATTGAAATGCTGACCAATCTCCTGGAGAAGAATGGCATCTCCCTTCGAGAAG
>LPNX010826337.1:312630-358461 GCA_001517045.1 Pseudotsuga menziesii | reverse complement strand
CAAATCACTGCTGGGGATTGCTGATCATGCTGTCAAAGCATGAGTGGAGACAAGATTCTACAATTTTGTTTTACAGTCCATGTTTAGGGGAGGATTTTCCAAAGTTTGTTTTGCCTCTTTCCATGGTTCATATGGACTTGCATTATGTAAAAGGGTGACTAAGCCTTGTTGCTAGGCCCTATATTTTGATTTATTACTCATAAAGTCAGGCTTAAGGGGGGGTGTTAGAATAATCAACCCATAGTATTTACCCACTTAGACATTAATTGATTTATTTTTGTCTTATTTTTCTAGTCCATGAGTCCCACCATGTGCAAGTTGCTAATTGCCTATCCATAGAGGTCAAACTTGCCATCATTGACTCATGTAGCACTTGGGAAAGCCTTATGAATCAAATCTGCTTTAGTCCTGGCCTCCTAGGCGCCTATCTGCTTTTTCTGCTTTATTCCAGGCCTCCTTGGCACCTATCTACTTTTTCTGCTTTATTCCCTGCTTTTTCAGTGTTTTAAGGCACATAGGAAAGCAAGACTAGGTGAGGTGAATCAGCTTTGTTTCCTCTTCCTCCTCCACTCTTTCCTCCATGCAAAAGCATGTATGAGATGCCATTCCATCACTCATTAGCTTGCCCATGCGCCCTTGCCAATTCGTGAGCCTCATGAGAGATTTGGGATCATCTTTTTACACCTATGGGGGATTTGCCTATTTTGGGTAAGCCTGCTTTATGCTAGCTTTAGATGCCTCCTTATGCATTTGACCTATTGATGTATTCTATATATTCAGCAACCTATGTTATTACAGGGTTGGCTATTGTACACTGAGTTAATATAATTTTGTGTTACAGCTCCATTTTCAGTCTCCATTGTTGACAATTTTGCATGATCAATTGTAATTTGTTGTGAGTGAAATTAATCTATTGCTGGTCATAATTTCTACATCCCATTTCTAGGATAATTTCATCCTAGGTATTTGTTGAATTAGATGGTTGGGGCCAAGGCCAACTTACAGCAATTCTCAATTGACATTATAAACAATTATCCGTGACATGTTTATTCATAAATTATGAAAAATTTTCTGTATATGATAATTGTTTTATGAACCATGTGCATAGTGGTGCATTAAACAGATCTCTTTTACTCAATATTGCCTCACTTCCAACAAGCATGTTCAGTACGCCAGCGGGTTTGCCTTGGTAACATGCAAGCATAGTCCCACTGTCAGCGAGCCTGCTTAGTACCCCGATGGGCTTACTTAAATTTATTGAGCTTCCTTGTTTTTAAGTTGTTACTTAGCATTGAACCGCTTCCAGCAGGCCGGTTTAGTACCCCAACGGGTTTGCCTTGTATAATGATATTAAGTATATTGAAGTCGATTGGTACTAGAGCGTGTTAAGCCTTGCTGAACACATAATTCAATTTTGTATAAGTAACTTTTCATAATGGCCTTAATCATAGATCATGTCAAAAGAGATTAATTTAAAGTTTTTCTTTGACTTTACATTCCTTCTTCTTCATAAGAGATAATTAATGTTCCCCACAAACAACAATTTCACTTACTTTTGAGTTATTACAAAAATACTTGAGAGACAAGTTTTGATAATAGGTATAGGATGAACTAGTAACCTATAGGTGTAAGATAAGATTGTGAAAAATATAATAATGCAAGCAGGTCTTTCAATCAACTATTCAAAAGAGAAAATCAGAAATATACATGTTTGAATCAAAATACCAAAAACCATATGAATCATAGAAGAGTTGGTTAAGAATGATATACAGAGAATTGTTTTTTAGTGTCACTATAAGCTGGAAATTTCAAAAATACCCCAAGAAAGGTTAAGATACTTGATAAGTGTTTTACCGTACTTCCCTTTTCCAAATAATACTCCATGAGATGCTTATAGAGATAAAGTACTTGTAATCAAACTGCAAAACCACTTGTTAGATGATTCAATTTATTGGTGAAAACATATATAACCTTATAGAAATAAAAAGAGTCCCTTGTAAGCAATTTGTCATAAATGACTCTTATTTATTCAAAGAAACAAACACATATTTACATATATACAAGGGATTATAACCCATAATAATTTTTTAAGGATCAGAAGGAGGAGGAATAACTTCCCCTTCAACTAATCCCATTTCCTTCTACTCCAAAACATTCTGCATGAAATCCTCTTTAGATGTTGGTTGGTGATAAAGTCTAAGTATGTGTCCATTTACTACAAAGAAAACTTATGAACCATCAATTGTCTTAATTTCTACTGACCCATTGTCAAAATCTCTAACTACTTCATATGGGCCCATCCAAGGGATAGTTAACTTTCCTTTGAAATTTTGAAACCGTGAGTTGAATAGTAATGCCCAATCTCCAGTATTAAATTGCTTTTGCTTAATATGTTGATTTTGTATTAGAATGGTTCTTCGAAGTGCATCTTGTCTAATCTGATCTAACTCATTAATCTGTAATACTCCTTGTTTCTATGCTTCATCCAAATCCATGCCTAATTGTGCTGCCATACGAAAGGTTTTAACTTGAAATTCAATAGGTAAAAGGACTTGTTTGCCATACACTAACTCATAGGGGGTATGTCCAGTACTGTTTCTCCATGTTATCATATAGGTCCATAAATCCTTCAGGAGTCTATCTACCCAATCCTTATGAAGTAAGTGAATGGTTTTGGTTAAAATAGATTCTAATACTTTATCGGCTGATTCTACCTAACCATTAGCTTGAGGGTGATAAGGTGAATATTTGCAATGTCGGATGCCATATTTTGTAGTGATTTCTTTCATTAATTTGGAAGTGAATTGAGTACCTTGGTCTGTGGCAATTTCTCTAGGTACACCAAACCGGGTGAATATTTCTTCATATATAAATTCTACCAGTGATTTCTCTGTATCCCTAAAGAAAGCTTTAGCTTTTACCCATTTGGTGACATAATCCATGCAAACCAGGATATACTTCTTTTTACAAGACATGGGAGAAATTGGTCCTACAAAATCAATATCCCATTTCTCAAAAGGCTCAATCATGACCTGAGGTTGTAAATGCATATGATTAGATGACATAGGTCTACCCATTCTTTGGAAACTATCACATTCTTTAACATACTTGGAAGAATCCTTGAAAATGCTTGGCTAGTAATAATGAGAGTGCAATATTTTGTATGATGTCCGCCTATTAGAAAAATGTCCTCCACATGGTCCATCATGGCATGCATGGATGATTTCTGTCATTTCATCCTCTGGCACACATCCTCGAATAATAAGATCTGGACTGGTGCGGAAGAGGTCATTATCAAGCCAAGAATAATTATAACTTTTTACTATAATATGATGCTTCTCGTATGGGGACACATGGTTTGGTAATTTCCCAGTTGCTAAATAATTGGCAATGTCTGCAAACCAAGGGGTTTTAATAGACACAACAAACAAATGTTCATTAGGAAAAGTGTCATCAACGGGTTTAGCACCATCATCATGTTGAATGGGAGAGAGGAAATATTCTACTAGATTTTCTTTACCAGGTCGGTCAATGATGGTGATGTTAAACTCTTGCAATAGAAGAAGCCATCGGGTCACTCTACCTTTGGTAATTGGTTTATTCATTAAAAATATAATGGTAGAGTGATTGGTATGCAAATAATCTTTGTAACCCATAATGTAATGGTGAAATTTATTAATAGAATAAACTACTGCCAAAAATTGTTTTCAGTAACAGTGTAATTTAGTTCAGAAGGTATCAAATTCTTGCTAATAAATTAAATGGAATAAGGTGATTGCCCCTTTTTTTGGCCCAAGACTCCTCCTATGGCCGTATCAGAGGCATCAGTGGATGTATGAAAAGGAAGGGACCAATTGGGACCCCCGAGTATTGGTGCCACTGATAGTTTAGCTTTTAGAATTTCAAAAGCACTTTGACAAGATTCTGTCCACTAGAAGTCTACATCCTTTGTAAGCAATTTAAACATTGGTGCAACCATTTTAGTGAAATTTTAAATAAAGTGGTGGTAATAGCCTTCATGACCAAGGAAGCTTCTTACCTCTTTTTCAGATTTTGGAGAGGGAAGGCCAACAATTACTTAGATCTTAGCAGGATCTAACTTAATTCCTTGGGAGGAAACATGGTGTCCTAAAACTATACCTTCTGTCAGTAACATTTTCCATTTTTCATGACTAAGAGATAAATTCATTTCTTGACATTGGATCCAGACCTTCTCTAGGTTGTCAAGAGATTATTGAAAGGTATTACCATAGGCTGTAAAATCATCCATGTATACCTCCACACAGTCATGTATAAGATCAAAAAAAATTCCCAAGACTGCTTGCTGAAAAGTGGCAAGTGCATCACATAATCCAAATGGAAAAACTCTATAAGCATATTTTCCCTAAGGGCATGTAAAATTGGTCTTGTCTTGATCTTCATGTGCTATTAAAATCTGGTTGTAACCACTATATCTGTCAAGAAAGTAAAAATACTGTTTACCTGACAGGGTATCTAAAACTTGATCAATAAAAGGTAAAGGAAAGTAGCCTTTGAGTGTAGCTTTGTTTAGCTCTCTAAAATCAGCACAAATGCACCATTTTCTTGTGTCTTTATTTGGGACTACGACTAGAGGAGACACCCATTTACTATCGGATATAGGATAGATGAAACCAACATTGAGGAGTTTTTGTAATTCTTATTTTAGTATATCCTTTAGAGCAGGATTCATCCTCGTCTGAGGCTGCCTTATAGGTGAAATGTTTGGATCCATATAAATATAGTGAATACAAGTGTCAGGGTGTATACCCTTCATATCAATGTATTCCCATTCAAATACACCAGCTTGTTTTTTAAGAACCTCAAGCAGTTGTTCTTGTTGGTTTCACTTAACCATGCATTTATATGTAGAAACTTTTTAGGGCCAACTTCACAAGGTATGGTATAGGCTCCTGTATTCTCTTGAATTGTGAAGACACAAGGTGTCTCCGTAAACGTTGATAGAGCCATATTTTCTTGGAACTCATCTCCAAAAATATGATTGAATTGAGAAAAAGACTAAGGAAAATCTATACAAGTTATTGAAGAAACAAACTGGTATAATACATTCTCAGTGGTCTCCTCCTGAGGTGCCTAGGATAAATCACTAGGAATGGAGAGGTCATCAAAGTCCTCATCCTTAAAATAACAATTTAACCACCATGAATTTTTAGTTATTGGTTGTGCTGGGGGGTATAAATAAGTCTCTGTGTAGATAACCCATTGGAAATAGTCATCTCTCCATCTCTACATCCTATAAGAGCATTTGCAGTAGCTAACCATGGTTTTACCAAGATAATAGGATGCCCTTTAGAAGGATATTTTGATTCTATGACCATAAACTCGAGAAGGTACTCCCATGAGGCTACTGATACAATAATGTCATCCAGGACTCCAGAGGGTTTTACCAGAGTAAGATCTGCTAGTTCTAGGATGGAAGCAGTCGGTCGGAGATATTGTCCTAACTATAAAACTTCAAAAACTGCGGTGGTCATCATGTTGATATCAAATACTAAATCGATTAATGTATTTTCTATCGCGGTATTTTTTACAATCATGGTCACAACTGGGGCTTTTGGATTTCTATATTTTGCAATCTGGAACTAGTCTGTCATACATTGAGACATCTCTTCAATTACATGAATTGTGAGGGGGTCCTTTTGCTTCTTCCCTAATTGTTTAATGTATAGCTCCTTTATTACCTTGTCATAGATTGGTATGTCCTTGATAGCTTGTAATAGAAGAATTTTGACACATATATTCTTTAATTCATTCAAAATGTCATACTCTGGATGAACTATAGGTTTTTATATTACTAGTATTTCTAGAAATGGGTTCTTGTGGAGGTTCTTGTGAAATAATCTTAAACTAATTCATGGATATAAAGCAATAATTAAGAAACAAACTGAAATCTAAATAAACTTATAACAAAAAGGGAAATTAACAAAATTGAATCTATTCTAACTTAATAAAAGGAATTTATTATATCTACTTGCAAATAAAACTGAACAATAAAAATGGAAATGAAATGACTGAAAGAAAACTAAAAGAAATCTATGCTCGCAACTAGCTATTAACTTCGGAAATAAAAACTATACTAATACAATACACGAATCAATGAATTAAATGTTTACAGTAATTTAACAACAGAAACAAACTAGAAATTAAGCTAACTACAAAAGAAAAGGTAAAGAAACTACACAAGAAAAGAAACCTCTGGTTGATGAGGGGCCCTCTCAGCAATTAGGGGTGATTCCTAGCTAACACTTACTCAAAAACAATCATGAACATCAGAACATACAACTTCTATTAAAAATAAGGAACAAAATTATAGTGTGCTTAAGAATGACAAATCACATGCATAAACTAGTTAAACTGCTAGCTAACTGAGCTCTCATGTTGCGGATGATATATATATTGTTTATAGAGATGAGCAAGTTGAACCTTTAAGGTCAACTACTCTCTAAATTTAGTCAACCATTATGACCATTAACTTATCAAACACCAACACACAACGTTATCCTTCTCCTTCACGTGTCAGATTTCTTCATCGCATGATGTGGCAGACAACCTCCTTCTTTAGTGTGGCTGGTGGAGTGGTATCATGCAAAGGGGAGAACGCTGGCGAGTCTTCTAGAATGAGAATCGTGCTATCATCCAAATGCATGGACTGGTGGTGTGGTGTCGAGCAAAGGCACCATGATAGCGAGTCTTCTAAAATGAGAGCTTCTTCATCACCAAGAAACATGGACAACAAGTACTTTGCAGATCGTTCCAACATTTTAATGCCCGGAATCTGTTATAAATAGCTTGCATTCTGGTTAGCGAACTGGATGGTAAGATGGACAGTGAGTTGGATATGCTCTACGCATATCTAGTTGAGTGTGTGTATGTTTGTTAACTTGTCCAAATACTATATAACCTGTAAACAAATATACACATAAATTAATATATCAAACACGCTTCAAACAATGTCAATTTTGATCAATAAAATTGTAAAATGATAATAATAAACATATTTTATTTAAATATAAAACTCATTCATACCTGGGCTTGAATAGTGGTCTGCATGACAAAAAATACACAAAAAGATGACAAAACATATGTTTAAATGCACAATTTAACTGCCAAAGATGATAACAAATCTGGGATCAACACTCACAATATTAAATCTTGGACTTATCTAGATTCTACTTGATGGAGAAGCCTATGAAAATGACCTGAAACTCCTACAGTATCGTGCTGGTAGCACTTGGGAATATCATTAATATAAATTTCAGGAATTCCTATAGTAAGTCACTAGAGGTACTCCTATATATCATGGATTTCCTCTCCTGCCTCCGTGTTCCTAACCATCAGATCTCTAACTTCGCCTCACATCCCTATAGGTGAAGCCCCTGCCAGATGAGAAGAACCTATTTCTGAACAAAACATTTTTATTGCTCGATAGCCGAATTTCTTCATATCCCCTCTCTGACATTTTGTTGACTGGTCTTTTAAGGTGACTAGTAACCCCTCGCTCCAATTAAATATCATAGGAGCCACACACTCAACTGCATATAGCATGCAAGCCAGTGTACTCAGATGGGCTGACCTGCTACGTGCAACCTTATCGATTGTGAAGGCTAGGGTCCTCAATGGTCTATCCACTATGTTTTTGATGGGGATTTTCTCTCCTTGGGAAAGAGTCCCCACTGAGAAGTACTCCCTGATCAAATCATCCACAGATAACTCGTTTCCTTGTGGACCTATCAATGCTACCAGTCTCCCCATATGGGACACTTCAGTCAAAAAATAGATGTCTTCCACATCTATAGTAAAAATATGGGTCTCTACCACGAAATGTTATTGATCTAGGTCTCACATACAGATCATGTGCTCTATTAGATGCACGTATGTCCTCATCCTTGGTAATATGAAGAATTTTAGAATCCCACACTCACGAAGGGCCCTCAAGGTCATTGGGTCATTTGCTGCTTGAAGATCATCCAAATCATGTTTTCTTTCTTTCCAAATCACCATTTTGTAGGAATTTTTCTTTCCAAAAACATTTTAAACATCCATTAGAAGCATGCAAAAATCCTTGGAATAAAGAAAAAATTCAAAAGAGTGGGTATTTTTTTTAGTTTTGAAGTGATCTAGCCGCTAGAGCACCTTTTGCAGCTGAACATAGGGACAACGCTCTTTCCCTATGTTGACAAAGTGCCCTAGGTGATTTTCCCTCTTTCAAGGGGTTCGTCGATGCACCTCTCGAGAGGGGGAAAAGCGTCATCCTAGGCACACTTAGTCCCCTTGGAGAAATGCTCCAAAATCTCAAAACAATGACTCAAAATAAAAAAAAGAGCACCATGAAAGTGTAGCGATAAATTTTATCTCTTAGCTGATACGAACTGTTCAAGTAGAGGTGGTCTATAACTCTTGGAATCCTCATTTAAAAATCAACCTGTTTGCACAAAGTTCACTCCTACACTATGGTAAAAAAATAGTTACTATTTTTTTTATATCAATTTTTTATTTTTATTTAAAAATAATTAATCAAATAATTAAATTTCTAGTGTTTTTGCCATGTATTTCCTATAGTTTTCATATTGAATTTTTTCTAACTCCATTTTCAAATATTTCAAATCATTTTTACAACATAATTGGCTATGAATGAGTTTCTTTTGTCTTTTTCACACTACAGGATAAGATTAAAAAGTATCGAGCATCTTTTATACCTTTGACATACTCGTTAAAAAATCAGTAAAGAGGTATCGATTGCACTTTTACTGTTTTTTAGACTTGTTAAAACTAGATTATGAAAAAAGAACACCCCGTATAGAGTTACCTTTAATCTTTTTTCAGACTCCTAAAAGACGAAAAGATCAGCAAGCGAACTTGATGCTTTCACACTCGTAAAAGTATTTGAATGATCGTGTAGTCGAGGATAGTTTACCCCTTTTACGGATCACTTAAACTCATTTACAAAGAAGGTACACTCTAGTTTATCAGAATTAGAAGAGTTGTCTTGGTCATTAGTTTATACTTTTTAGGTCCTTAGGGACTAAATTTACAAAAACATTCACCTTGGAGACTTCTTAGTCATTTTAAACTCTATAAACATGAAACGACAACTAAGTTTTCTTGTATTTGACTCATAAAATCAAACGATGAAGGACCCTTTATGGGAATAAACCCCTCCTTTCTTAGGTTCATCAAATGTATGAGAATGGACTCATCACCTGATGAGCTACAACAAGTGTTTTCTACCCTCTTTGAACTCGTTAAAATTAAAAGAGGTACTCATCCCTCGCGATGGGAAAATTAAGGGAATGAGAAACGTCTTTTCATTTGTATTAATGGAATCTCATAGTCCACCTTTGAACATGGCACCTGTCTACATTTTCATTTTCAAACAGTTGGGTATTCATCTTGTCCTCGAGACGATCCACTTTAGTGAGTCATTTAACTCCTTTGAGTCAATTCAAAGAATGCATTGTGATATCCTTGCATTACATATAGTCTCTGTCTTGTTGAATCAATGCTGCCAAGTCATTTGTCATGTCATTCCATTTTCAAAGGGAGTCTCTTCTGCAATCAACAGCTTTAGTTACCTTACCTTCCTTCAAATCCGGTCATGTCTAATTCAGTATTATGATTGTTTCATCACTTCAACATCATATTTTGTTCCTTGTTTCATGTCAATTGTGGGGGAAACATCACGGCCCTGCTTCGACGAGTCTATTATTGTCAACTTCAAAATCTCATCCAGGAATTGGACTTAGAAACCAAGTCAAGTACCTTGAATCCTACATGCCTCAATGGAAGGTTTCCTCGCTTTCAACAATAGGTTTTCATTAACGGCCTCTGATTGGGATATTTGACTAAGTGTTCGACTTCAATTCCTTTATTCACACTTGGGGGAATGTACTGTGATACATTGGGAATCATTATCATCAATGGTGATATCCCTCGCACTTGTTAACATTATACATCAATGACTAGTAATCAAGTGGTTTCTACAGTGTTTGACATCAATTCATCTATTCACATGGTTAGGATCATATAGTTGGGTATTGGAATGAATATCCTCAGTGGTTAGGTATTCACCTGAATATGTGCCTATCCTCAAGTTGCGATGGAATATTATTTGAATTCATGCGATGGATCCACATTGTATGCTAGGTGGTTGTGTTAAATATTGAGTCTGGGTAACATGTATATACTTTATATGTTATGTATCCATGTTACACTTTGAGTATTATTAACCATTGATCTACAATGTATTCTTGGTATCCATCACATGGTCATCATCATGGACCAGTAGTGTATTGGTATGCAACCATGATTGAGGTAGATAATTGGTCACTAGTGTTGCATCAATTGTAAACTCATATCTATTTGTCCTCTTATACCAGATCAACATCTAGCAAAGTAATTTAACTATCACATCCCTCTGAGTTCATAATTTGGGGGGCATTATGTTGCAACTAAAATATACACCAATGTTTCAATCCCTCAAAATAGCTAGCCAGGAACTCTTTTGGATACTTTTTTCCCACTCCTAACTAGGATGGTGCACTTTTTCTTCCATGACAGAGTGATAGGAAAAGATGGCACACATTTCTCATTGACAATAGGTGTGGTTGGTGCCCTTTCCTTCACTACGTTGTGGGACGGTGCACATACCCTTATTACAAGGAGCGCAAACATGATTTAAAAGGAAAAAATAGAAGTTTCAAGAAGCTTCCAAGCAACATATCTCATGGAGGATGATCCTATCTTCTTGAGAGAATTCACACTCGAAATCCTAGCCCATAGGGATCATTCCCTGTCCTCTTCCAAAAATATCTCAAATAATTTGAGATTCCCTTGGCCTATAAAATAAGGCTTCATGGATCATGTGAAGAGAGACCAAGAAGAGCATCCTTATGCTGTTGGATTGAAGTCTTGTATTGAGTCAAAGTTGAGAGAGTGTTGTGAGCAAAGAGTTTGTATTAGTGGAGAGTTTTGTGAGTGTGTCAAAGGCCTCGTGGAGACAAAGATATTGACATAAAGGATTCGATTGTAGCATTCTCAATTGATTATTTAATACAAAACTATTTCCCTTTCCCATATATGATTTATGTGAATATTTATCATTTATTATTAGATTCCTTGATCACTAATATAGATTATTGATTTATCTTGTTACTCTCATCACCTGTTTTTTTTCTAGTATTTCTTTGTAGCTATAGTAGATCACATCAAGATCGGTAAAAAAATGACAAGCGTTCAGATATGAGGTAAGAGATTTTTGTTTTCAAGTAGATCAATTATCTAGGAAAATTATATGTTGTTGTGTCCTTTTGTTCTATACTTGTACCATACAAGCTAGAGGAACAAGTAGTGTCCACACTGGTTGAAGTATTCCTGGAAAACAATGGGAAATTGTTTTGATATAGTGGAATAGGTGGGTGGACACCTATCTCTATTTGGATCAATCCTCCCCCGTTAGGAAGCAATGCTATCAATTGCATCAAATATCATATCATATCTTGAACTATGCGTTGACTTCATCTCCTTGTGTGACATTCACTGAAATGAAAAAGGTTTCCTTTATTTGGAATTCGAAGAGGGATCTAGTTGTTGTGTATTGGTGTGTTGGAGTTGTTCAACAATTCTCTTTTTTTTATCGTCTGCCTAAAGTGGTTTGGATTATTTATTTTTGGATGATCACCTTGAATGCGTGGCCTTGCACTGTAAAGGTACTAAAATTGACGAGGGAGCACCCACTTTGTGTCACTATTTTCTATAAGAAGAGGGAACCTATGAAGAGGGTGTGTAGGTATTTGTGATCTTATGTTTCATTGAGAGGAAATTATGAAGAGGGATAATTTAATGGTGTGGAATATTATCTTCTTTCCCTGTCAGACTGTGGCAGGTGCAACTACCTCTGGTATCTGATAGAATTGTCCTCCCAAATTGACAATGACACTATGAGGTTGTGTCTCATATAAAAAATGATGCTTCAACATATATGGTTTTCCTAAAATAACATCGCAAACTTCAACTAGGACCACATCCCACAATTCCTCGTCTTTGAAAGGATTGATACCATATGGTCGATGACATTGATGACTAACATGAATACCTCCTCCATGGCTTAGCCCACTAATGTTGTATGGCTCCAGGTGCTGTTTTTTCAGAAGATCCAATATCTTGGTGAATTCTGTTGAGATCACACTCTTTTGGTTGTCTCTATCAACAACAAAATGTAGTGGGATTCCCTTCACCCACATCTGTGAGTGGAAGAGGTGTTCCTCTTCCTATGAAACTCTAGGTTCCATTAGTTGAATCTATGTGGTTAAAACAGTGAAATTGGGTTATGCATCAATGATCCATTTCCCCTTGTCCATGACTGTAACATTAATTTTTGAGTCGAAATCGAGATCTGATTCTGAGTCTTTGATCTTGACCACCAATGAATTCTTTGAGCAGCATTCATTAGTGTTGTGTCAGGGGATATTATGGAAATCGCACCACTTCTCAGTGTCCTTATATTTATTTACATTATAATTATTTTTTTGTGGCTAGTACTAGTTTCCCTTTCTTTATATTGTCTTCTATGGACCAAGGATTCCCTTACCTTGCTTCTCCAATGGATTTGCAGGTCCAACTCCCTGATTATTCCTTTGCCGAAATTTCTCCTCTATTTTTGTAGCATACTAATAGGAAAATCCCAATTAATATATGTACAAAAAATCCGTCTATGATCATATGTACCGATGTAGGATACTATGATATTTCACCACTAGGTGCCTATCATAGTCATTGATAACCATCTTTGTGTGCAAGGTATGAAAGTTTTTGGTGTACTCCAACACCATTTGGTCCCTGTGTTGATGTAAAATGGTCGATTTTGTGTACTGGTCATCATAGTTTCCCAGAGTGTAATAATGTTCATCAACAACATCTATTATAGAGGCCTAAGTGGGATTCTAGACTCTCTTGATGAGTTTTTCTCATAATAAGTATTACACCAATTTTTGACATGGGAGACCGCATTAAGGATTGCAAAGGTGATATTTTCCCTAACAAAATTATTTTGGACAGATAAATACCCGTGTACAACATTAAACCACTTATATAGGGAATCACCATTGATCTAGACTTCAAATAAAGAAATATCAAAGTTAACTTGTACCTTGAAGGGAGTTTCATCTCTGAAACAACTGCGCATTGAATTTGAATATACCACTACCAACATCCACTGAAGGATATAGGAAAAATTATCCACCATCTCATCCCTCTATCGTGTGAGGGATTCCTCGGGAAATGACTTGATAGGTTCTCCTACTCTATCATCTCTCTTTTCTTTGTTTGAAAATAGGATCGTAGAGAAATAACAATTAAAAAATTAAAAAATTAAAAAATATTAAAACACATCACAAGAGAGACACTGATATAACATGGTTCACCCAAGATGGGTTACGTCCACAAAGAAATTTCCAATCCTTTATTATTGTACCATCCAATAAATAAGAAGGGATACAACCTGCATCACACACCCTACACTTCCTCTTCACAATCACAAAGATTTGCTTACATCGCTTTAATACAATATAATACAATACAGTACATAGCCATATTGTAGTACTTTCATTTTATAGGAGAATTACCATGGGAAAATACCATATGTCAACCAATACAGTGGAACCATAAACTATTGGCCAACAAAACATCCCAAATAAAATATTTCGAGGGATTCATCCCCAAACCCCCTTTATCAAGGGTGTTTCCCCCAAACACCCTTTCTCGGCGACCTACTGGCCTTCAGATGCCCCATCTAGGGGGGTCCCCATGGGGGGGTGATGTACCCCCTAAACCCCCTTCCAAGACATGTGTACAATAAAAGTGGGGTACAAACATGGTTGAACAATAACTTCTCTAAATTATGAAGCTCAACCTCCACAACCAACAATCTCCCACTTGGAGACCAATCACAAGAACTCCACCACTACTGCACTTGCTGGACTATGCTCTAAACCTTAGACTTGAATTTTTTTTCAAGTTCACCTTCATGCTTGAAGGCCAAAATAAACTGAGTAGGAACTTGGTTTCGCTCTGGTTACTACCTTTTTCAACATGCTGGAGGATTCTTGCTAGTATGTATATTTTCAAACTTCAATAGCTCATCTTCAAGAACAGATCATATGAAATGGTACTTGATATTTATATGTTTAGTAATGTAATGGAAGGTTGAGTTCTTTCCAAGATTAATGATTATGTATTTCACTGTACAACCTAATGTTCTCCTACTTCTTACCTAATTCCTCTGTGAACCTATGCAACCAAATCATATATTTACTAGCCTCTATAGCATCAACATACTATGTTTATGTTGTTGAAAGATAAACAACTCTTTGTATTTTTGAAATCCAACTTAATTTTTTTCCATCTATAGTAAAAATATACCATGTGTTTCTCCTCTTGTCGTCTTTATCATCTTCCATATATGTGTCAACATGTCCCTATAGAAATGTTTTTGAACCTCAAAAACATAATGCATGAGAAGTGGTACCTCTCAAATACCTAATAATACACTATACTTCCCTCCAATGCTCTTTACCTAGATTACTCATATACCTTCTCACAAATTTCATTACATCTGCAACAATAGGTCTTGTGCACACCATGGCATACATCAAGCTTCCAACCTCTTATGAATAGGGAACCTTGGACATGTATTTTATCTCCTCCTATGTGTTGGGACACATTTCCTTACGTAGTTTGAAATGGCTGGCCAAAGGTGTATTAACTGGTTTTTCATTTTGCATTATAAACCTCTCCAACACCTTTTCTATGTATTCACCCTGAGACAATGTCAATTTCCAATTTTTCATGTCTCTAGTTATTTTCATACGAAGGATTTTCTTCGTGGCACCCAAATTTTTCATCACAAATGATTTAGCTAGTTTCTTTTTTAGCACATTTTTATCCTACATGTTAGACCCTACAACAATCATGTCATCCAAAATCAATAAAAATATAATATATCTTCCATTATCTAGCTGCTTAAAATGAACACAGTGGCTAGAATGACATCTACTATAACCATGTTCTATCATAAACTTATCAAAATTCAAATACCACTGCTTTGGATCTTGTTTCATGCCATACAAACTTTTCTTCATATTACAAAAAAAAAATTCCTTCCCTTTCACCTTATACCCCTATTGATACTGCATATATATTTCTTGGTCCAAATCACCATGGAGAAAGGTCATTTTTACATTTAACTCTTCAATATGCAAATCTTCTACCTCCACTAAACTCAAAATAGTCCTAATTGAAGTTATTTTAACAATAGGAGAAAATATTTCGTCAAAATATATACGTTTCTTTTGTGTGAAACCCTTTGCAATAAGTTTAGCCTTATACCGCTTCTTTCCGTGATGTTCTTTCTTCAAAATCTACACCCATTTATTCTGCAATGACCTTTTACCTACAAGAAACTCAACCAAATCCCAATTATGGTTTCGTACCAATGACTCCATCTCCTCATTCATGCCTTGCTCCCACTTATTTCTTGTTTCCACCTAGATTGCTTCTTCATAACATTTTGGTTCACCAGAATTAGTCACTAATAAATAATACAATGAAGGAGAGAATCATTCAGGGGGTCTACTTAACATGGTAGATATTCTTACATTTAAAAGAGTTTGAGGTACCTTTTGTTGCTCTTGATTTTCGGGTACCTTTGGAACTTCATTTTATTTAATTTTATCAAACACTCTATATTTTTTGTTTTCCTTTTCCTCTTTCTTTCTGTGCAACTAATATTTATACCTAGACTTTTCATACTACATCTCTATTCCTAATGATTTTGTGATTTTCATAATCCCGTAAGAGATAACCAAAATCATCAACCCCATATCCAATAAAGGTGCATTTCCTCGATTTAGCCTCAAGCTTTGTTCTATTTTCTTTATCAATATGGAGAAATGATTCATAGAAAAAAGTTCTTAGAAATGAATCCTTTTCATTTTTACCTATCCATACCTCCTCTAGAATCCCACCATCCAAAGCAATTAAAGGCCCATTGTTTATTAAATAAACAACAAAATATACAACATCAGCCCAAAACTATAAGGGAAACCATGCATGCAATCTCATAAACCTTGCATGCTCCAAGCTCATCTTATTCATATTTTGACACACCATTTTCTTGTGGTGTTCCTGGGACTGTCTTATCTCTATGAATCCCATTATATGAAAAATAACTATCAAACTCACTTTAGAACCTCCATTATCATATCTGAGACATTTCAACCTTTTTCTTATCTCATTCTCAACCAAATCTCTACACTTATTAAAAGTAGAAAACACATTAGATTTATATATAATGAAATAAACCCAAGTTTTTCTAGTTGCATCATCAATAGAAGTAACATAATAATAAGAGCCACCAAGAGATTGTACCTGAGTCAGGCCCCATACACCTATATGCACAAACTCTAAATTTTCATTCTTATTTTGTTTCCCAACCCTGAGAAATATGACTCTCTTATGTTTTCCATAAACACCATTCTCATAGAATTCCAAACTTAGCTGCTTCAGATATGGAAGAAATTTCCTTCAGTTACTAATCTACATCTGCTTCTCACTCATGTATAAAATCCTATGATCCCACAATGTTGCACTCGTTTCTATGGAAGATATGGAGATAGAATAGTCAGTATTCCAAGGACATAAATACAACGTATCTTTCCTTTCTCCTTTTACTATTATCATTCATCCTTTAGCGATATTCCACCACATTTTTCTAAACATAGAGAAACAACCACTGTCTCCCAACTACCCTATTTAGATAATATTTCTTTTCATAGCAATAATATTCCTTACATATTTTTGTATCCCTTCATATCCATTATTTAACTTAATGTATACCTTACCCAATCCAACAATTTTACATGGTCAATCATCCCCCAATAAAACACGTCGAAAATCACCTATAACATTATCATGAAAGAATTTCCTATGTGGTGTAGCATGAAATGAATCCCTTGAATCTACTACCCAATTATCATTTGTATCAACTAATGCAAGAATCAAAGCATTTTCTAAGATATCTCTTACTACATAAAATTTCTAAGTAGTCTCTTGTTGTCCATCACCTTTGTTCTTTGGAGCTCTACATTATTTCCTCATATTTCCTCTCTTACAATAGTTCCAACACTCTATATTTTCCAATCTGGACTTGGATCTTCCTTTTCTAGACTTGTTGAGATTACATGGGCTCCTTCCTCTCTCCCTTTTTATTTCCCTTATCTCCATCGTCAACACATTACCTCATGTATCACTTGTCCTTTTTCTTTGCATTTCCTCGCTAAGAATAAAACCAAAAAAAAATGAAATTTCAAAGTATATGAACAAGGGATAGAGTTACTTATAGAAATTACCAAGCCATTCCATATTTTTGGAAATGAGCACAAGATTAGAAAATCCCTAACCTCATCATCAAAGTTCACTTTTACAGAACTTAGATGACTAGTAATTTTATTAAATTCATTTAAATGGTGAGCAACATATCCACCTTATGACATATTCAAATTAAATAAACGCTTCATTAAAATTACCTTGTTGGGAGTCGATGGTTTTTCATAGAGCTTATCCAATGCACTGGTCACACCCTCCATTTCCTTTTCTTTTGAAATATTGAAATCCACCTATGAAGCGACGCACATCCATATTTTCTGAGCTCCTTCCTATCAAGAACCTCCCAACTTCATCCTTCATAGTCCTCGTTTTTTTTTTCTTCCCAACGTTAGGTATAGATCCTTTTGGTACAAATAGTACCCCATTTGCATCTTCTAGAAGTCATACTTTTGGCAGTTAAATTTCTCAACCCTAAACTTTCCTTCTTTTGCCATTTCTCCCACTCGAACGAGGAACCCTTATTTCCTGCAAGTTTGCCATCCAAATAGACCTTTTTCCTCTGATACCAATTGTTAGAAAACATGATCATTGAGAAATAACAATTAAATAATTAAACAATATGCAAATGTTTAAAAAAATTTCGAGAGAGACAACAATATAACTTGGTTCACCCATGATGGGCTACATCCACATAGAAATTACCAACCCTTTATTATTATACCATCTAACAAAAAAGAAGGGATACAACCTGCAGCACACCCTTTGCACTTCCTCTTTAGTCTCTCATAGTCTCTCTCACACAATCTTAAAGAAATTGTTTTACAATGCTACAATACAATACATATATGTATTTCAATTCTTTTATCACATAGAGGAATTACCATGGGAGAATACCACGGGTCACCCAATATTATGGTCCCATAAACTATTGGCCAATAAAACATCCCAAAATATTTATTGCAGGAGATTCACCCCCAAAATCCCTTTCTTTTGGACCTGTCGACCCCCATACCCTCACAGTTGGGGGGATGCACCCCCCCCCGGATCCCTGTGAAGGGATGATGTCCCCATGCACCCCCTGCTGAGAGGAATGTATAGTAAAACTAGGTTACAATCATGGTTGTACAATAACATCTATAAATAATGAATATCATCCTCCACAACTAACATTATTCCACCATGAGACGTTGTTTAGGGTGGCAAGAGTGAACTTCCACATGTGAAACGAGTTCGATACACAACACTATATACCTCGACCTTGCTGAGGACAAGCAATAACAAACAATAAAAGAGAATATTTCTATGATACCACTAGTCCATATTTATGTGAGATCGAAATGAAACAACATATAAAATCATAAAAACATACATATTGGAAGGAAAACATAGATATAGTAAACACATATTGTATTAAATGGGAGAAATAGAACCGACTATATAATAAAGAATATTGAATGGTGGTAGCTATCTGAGAGAAGAGATGTGTCTGCTATTCTCATTCATTCCAAGTTGAATACAAAATGAGTCCAAAAATTCATATTTATAATAAGGATGAGTATCAGAACCCTAAATGTCCAAAACATAATGCTATAATATGGATCATCATAAAGTTTACAGACCCAAGGTGGTTAGTTGAACAACCAACTTCTTGGGGTCATAAATTCTGCATGAGATCTCCAATTTGGGTGCCTAATAACCCATTGGAAATTTCTATTCGAGATTTACATATTTTGACTATGTCTAAATGAATTTCATTGGAAAAATATTGGCCCCCCAAATCACCAATAAACATCATTTAGGGCCTCAAAACAACCTTGAAAGTTTAGGACCTAAAAAACCATAAAAAAATTAATAGGAAACTACTAAAATGGACAATTTTTTTGAGCCAGTGGAGTAGGAAAGTGGCCACCGATATCTGTATGGATCAAGGACATAATTATAGTGCTAAGCATGGCTCTCTCATCTAGTTCCATGGCCTAAGGATCATCTTTTAGGTTTATTTTGGAAACTAGGATTAAGTTCCTTAGTAAGGGAATTTCCTACTTTTACACATAGGGGTAATGTTTCTAATTTTCTCAACTTAGAAAATGTGTCTAGCATTACCACATTGAACCTTCCTAAACACACTTGTGGGACCTCCTAGAATTCAGTTTTGTTTCACGGTTGGAATTCTATGCCACAGGTATGGATTCAAAAGTTTCCCTAAAATCCTCTAGAGGTGAGCTTCAACATGCCATCTAATAATGAATGTTGATCGGGTATATGAACCATTAACTTCATTGGATTCAATACATTTGGATTATGCTAGGGATACCCCTATCCTATGGATCCATCATCTAGGGATCATCTTTTAGGTCGAATTCAGAAACCAAGGATTTGCTCAGTAAGAGAATGTGCAACTTTTGCACAAAGGGATCAACTTTGCAAACTCTGCAATAGAGACATTGTAAATGGAATTCCCAGATGGAACCTACCTAAACACACATGCAAGAGATCTCAAAACCTAGTTTTTTTGCACAGTTAGAATTGTATTGCCCATGTAGAAATTCAACAACTGTCCTTCAAACTCTCTACAAGGTGAGCTTCAATGTGCCATATAATGATTATTGTCACTCAGATCGACAAACCATAAAATCTATTTTCTTTATCACATCGTGACAGTTCCATGGGTTCCCTCATCATTTGGTTCCATGTCCCAAGGATAATCCTTTAGGACAATTTTGGAAACTAGGTTTTTGCTCGGTAAGGGAATGTGCAATTTTTGCACATAGGGGTCACCTTTTTAAATTCCTCAACTGATAACTTGTAACTAGAATTCCCACATGGAACCTACCTAAGCAAACTTTTAGGAAATATCGAAGCCAATTTTTGGTGCACAGTTGGAATTCTATTTCTCTGGTAGGGATTCAACAAGTGTCCCTCCAATCCTCTAAGAGGTGAGGTTCAACATGTCATAGAATGATGACCATGGCTTGGATCAATGATCCATCGAATTTTTTAGATCCAAGTCATCAGGATAGTTCTAGGGGTTCCTCTCTCCTCTGCTTTCATTTCCTAGTGATCACCTTATAGGACGATCTTGGAAACTAGGGTTTTTCTTAGTAAGTGTCTATGCAAGTTTTGTACATAGGGGTCAACTTTAGAAGATTTTGATTTTGATTCTAGAATTAGATATTCAAAGACTTGCACTCAAACCTACCACATTGAACTCTTATTATATTTATATGTCCTTTGTGTGACACATCATTTGGCATGTCCTTAATTTTAAACTATATTTTCATTTTGAGTAATTAGTGTTGTTTTTAAGAATTCAAAGTTCCAAATAAAAATGAAGGTGACATTTCATCGATGATATCCCTATGATCCTTGTTATCTTTTTCACTTTTGTTGGATTGTTCTTGTGGTTTCTTATGAGCCACTTGTAAAAAATATCTTGTCGATCTTGCTAATCTCTTTCATTTCAATTTCACATGTATCCAAGTTATTTGTAAAGAAAATTGGGTTATAGAGTTAATCATACACATTGCTTATTATGTGTTGTTGATCATGCACAACTTCTATATGTTTTTTTGTAGATGATATATGTGCATCCCATATATTCATTAGATGAATATCATCCTGCCAAATTCCACTTTCATTTATGTGGGCCATAGAGGGCATAGTTAAAGCATTTTTCAGTGGAATTAATAATAAATTATTAATTCTTGGTGCATTACATACACCTCCCATTAAAGGATAAGATCATACTCAGTGTTATAATATTTCTTCTTTATTCTTCCATTTCATCATCTTGGAATAATACTGGATATTCCTCCTGCATATTACTTTCAAGTTCCCATGTAACTTCTTCCAGACTAAGGTGATTCCATTGCACGTTGACTGGTCCAATGGTATGGTTACAGATTAAAAGTTATCTCCTGTCGAAAATTCACTATGGTCCCGCCTAGATCACATTCCAGTCAATGACATGAGAAACATCATGAACATATCTTTTTAAAATAGAGACATGAAACACATTATGCACTTTAATATTGGGTGGTAGGGCTAGTTGGTACCCAACCAGACCTACTTTATCCAAAATTTCAAATGGCCTGCAATATGTAGATGCCAACTTTGAATACATGCCCATTCTCAAGGAACTTTTCTTGGGATTTACCTTTATATACACATGTTCACCAACCTGGAACTCTCTAGGAGTTATTTTTAAATCAACATAACTTTTATGCATACCTTGGGTAGCCTTTAAGTTTTGTTGTACCTATATCATGGTCAGATCCATATATTTTAATTAATAAGTTCCTAATATTAACCTATCAACTGGACTACTCCATGAAATTGGAGTATTACACTTGCATCCATATAATATTTCAAAAGGACTCATACCTACATAAACTTGAAAATTATTATTGTAAGAAAATTCTATTAAGTGTAGGTAGTCTCCCCACTTACCTATTTTTTCCATGACATACATCCTTCACATGTCCTATAGTACTTGGATTACTCTTTTAGTCTTCCCATCCTTTTGCGGATGATATGCAGTACTGAAATTCAACTGTGTTCATAAACCATTAAACAAAGATTTCCAGAAGTTACTTGTAAATTTTGTGTCTTTATCTGAGACTATTACTTTTGGTACACCATGTAAACTAAATATTCATTTCATGAAAATATATGCAATGCTAACAGTTGTATCAGTAGATTTAATAGGAATAAATTGAGCAACCTTACTTGATTTATCAATTATGACCATGATTTAATCATGCTTTCAAAAATTCTTTGGTAGGCTTGTTATAAAATCCATACTAATTGTTTCCCACTTCCATTCCAGAATGGGTAGTGGCTGAAACAACCCTACTGGATGTTGATGTTATGCCTTAACTTGCTGACATTGTAGGGAACCAGCTAAGTATTCTTCCACTTCTTTCTTCATGTTTGGCTAGAATAAATATTTGTTGATCCTCATGATCATATTCTGGTATCCAGGATGCCCTAAATAGGGTCCTTTATGTAGCTCATTCATAAATGTAAGTTTTATTTATGATATATTTGGTATCTACAACCTATTTATATGAAGTAACTTCCTATCTTATTTAGGATGAGATCTATTTTTAGTTTATTTTGTTCATTTTTAGCAGTCTTTTGTTTTAAAATTTGATATTCCCTATCAAAATTTTCAACGTTTAGGATCTTATTTTCTATATTGGATTCATAGTTGCTTCTTGTAAAAAGTAAACTTGCATGACCACATAAAGCCTCTGCCACTTTGTTTTCCTTTCCTTTCATGTGTTTGATTTCAAAATCATATTTTCTTAAGAAGGAAAACCATCTTGCATGTCTCGCATTTAAATTTTGATGATCAAATAAATATTTAGACCTTATGTTATTTGGCATAAGCAATAATTTCCTTCGAATTAGGTAATGTCACCATATTTTTAAGGCGTGAATTATGGCAGAAAGTTCCAAATTGTGCGTAGCATAATTCTTTTCATGTTCTTTTAATTTCATAGACTCATATGCGGCGACATAATTTTATTGTATAAAAATCCCGCCTAACCCTTCCTTGCAAGCAATGGTACATATGGTGAAGTCTTGAAAGGATCAACAATATTTATGATTGGGGTGGTATTTAGTGTATGGTTCATCATTTTTTAGTCCATTCAAAGTTTTTTAGATGTCTTCTGTAATGAATTTATAGGGTAGGAAACCTTAGAAAAACCTTCGATGAACTTATGGTAATATCCTGCAATCCCCATAAATGTTCTGATGTCGTTACATTTTTAAGAACCATCCATTCACTGATGGCCTTTATTTTCTCAGGGTTGACAAATATTCCATCCTTGGAAACTATGTCTTCAAGGTATTCAATCCTATCTTTAAAGAAATCACATTTATTGAACTTTGCATATAGTAGTTGTTCTCTTAATACTTGTAAAATTATCTTTAAATGTTACTTATGTTCTTGTTCATTCTTTGAGTATATTAGTATGCCATTGATGAAGACAACCAAAAAATTATATGGATAATTACTTAATATGTTTTTCATTAAAAACATGAATTTTGCAGGTGCGTTTGTCAACCCAAAATTCATTAAGACAAACTCGTAGTGACTATATCATGTCCTGAATGCAGTTATAAAGATGTCCTCATCTTTTATTTGTACTTGATGATAAACATACCTTAAGTATATATTTAAAAATATATTTTCTCCACTAAATTCATCGAATAGATCATCTATCTGGGGTAGTGGCTATCGGTTCATAATGTTCATTTTATTTAATTGTCGATAGTCTATGCACAACTTTAAGATTTCGTCTTTATTTTTCACAAATAAGACCGATGCTCCCTAAGGAGAGACAACATGTCAAATATACTTTTTATCAATCATATCTTATAGTTGATATTTGATCTCTGTAATTTCTATTATGTTCATTTGGTAAGGATCTTTCAATGTTGGTACCACTCCAAGTATCAAATAGATCATGAAGGCAATGTCTCTTTTCAGAGGAAGTCCAGGGACTTTTTCTGGAAAGATGTCTCCAAAATCCTTCAAGACTTGTATGTCTTCTAGTTTAAGTTCATTGTCATTTTCATTATCATTCATTATATATAAATCAAACACTTTACATCTTTTTCTTGCCGATATTTTCATTTGTAACGCAGATATTTCTCTCATTGTAACCTTCCAAGGAATCCCTTTTACTTTTACAATTTTTTCATTATAGTCTATACATGTAAAGGTTTTATCAAAACAGTTTAACATTACTTTGTGTTTTTCTATCTAATCCATTCCTATTAATATATCATAGGAACATAAAGGCAGAATATTGAAATCAGCATGCGTAATGAAATCATTAATCATCAATTTACAATTCTTAACAAACCTAGTGACTTTACATTTAGTATCAGTGGATAATTGTATGAGCCACAACTTATCAAACTTTTCTGGTACTAATTTACATAATTTAACTATTCTAGGTGATATATAACTCATACTTGCACCTTGATCAATTAAAATGTAAATATGTTGATTGTTTATCATACCTTCGATTTCAACCATGGAAGTCTGATGATCTGCTTGCCAGTTTTCCAATGCAGCACAAATTTTGGGCATGCTTCTTTCCATGTCTCCAAATGTAACTGCTTCCTGGATGGAGTGAACATAAAAAATCTTCTTTCTTATTGGAAGTATTTAAAGTATTGTGTCCCTTCACACTCCCAACATTTTAAGGGTTCTTCTTGTGCTGGATTCTTGTTAAAAATAGTAGGAGGTTCTTTTACTGCAGAATTTTGTGGTTTAAAAATTTTGTAGTTTTTACCTTGATACCCCCTATAGTGATTCCCTGTGTTTTTGTTGAATTTATTCTATTTATTTCTTGGATCAACATTATTTTTTCTTTTATTCTTCCAAGTTGGTACATTTTCCTTTTTATTTATTTTTGGTCGTAACATAATTTTTCCTTTATCATCACTTCCTCCAGCATCTTTGGATTATTATACTCAATCTATTCTTTGAACAATATAGGAAAACAACTGATAATTTTTTTTTTAGGTTTCTCATCAATTATGTAAGGTACATAATGAAGTAGGCTCAGAATCTTACGGTAGAGTTCTTTCATAGTCATGGCTCCTAGCCTCAAATCATAAAATTATTTGTCCTTTTCTTCGCAGTATTTTTCTTATAAGTATTTTCTTTTAAAAATATTTTTAAATGGTTTCCAAGTTACATATATTTCCTGTATTCCGTTCACCTTCTTTATATCCTTCCACCATATATATTCCTTTCTGGTCATATTATAGATGGCCATTTTAGCTTTTAATTCATCAGAATAATTATATAGTTGGAAATACATTTTCATTCCTAACAACGAGGATTCTTCGTCTTCTCCTTTCTCAATTTCCCCATTAAAAATTGGTGGTTTAATCTTCTTAAACTCCCCAAATATTTCTTCATAGGATCTATATTTCTTTATCTTTTTGTTATCATCACTACTTTCTCTTCACTCATTTTATTTTCCTGAGTGATGTTTAATTGATTCTTCATTGGAAGTTTCAACTTTATCGCTAGAAAATTCTAGCTTCCTTCCCTTACGTTTGTAAGGTGCCATTTTAGGTAAGTCATCTTTAGATTCCTTACTCTTTTCTTTTTCATTGTTATGTATCTTACCTAATAGAATAGTATTTAATTCTTCTTGAGCTTTTAGAATTTGTTCATTATCTTCTTTAACATTTCTTAACTTTGATCTAAGTTCTTTCACAGTTCTTTGTAGTTCATATTTATTATCTTGACCTTCATTTGAGTCTACTCAAATTTCTCCATCCTTTAAATATCTGTCTTCATTATTTAAAGGATTTTCTGGTTGGTGTTCTTCTTTAGCAGACATCTCTACATTTGGCATGTTTTCCCACAAAATACAGTTATCCTTCTCTTTCTGTTTTGTAAGAGACTATAAACCAAAAACAAAGTAAAATTAGTTTTTATGGTTTCTTTATCAGTGTAAGTGTTTATTCAATCCAAGCATAGTGTTGTAACCATCCTCTGATACCATCATGTTACACGCCTAAAAATTGTAAAAAAAAAAAAAAAAATACATGCATTATTTACAATATTGACTAGAAGATTCCTCATGAGTTACTTCCGTAAGTTTTAATATAGTTATCTTGTTTGTTATGACAGGTTCTTTTGATTGTGGAAGTGGATAGCTCCTTTCAAAACTTTCAACCATGCCCATGTAGGTGATGTTTCCCATTTACTTTTGTTTAATTGATTACTTTCTATGAGGGATTTACTTGCCTAATTCTTGGGGAGACTATCCATGGTCTTGACCCCATCCCTTATGTAATAAGTTGGTTAAGTGATAAATTGAAAGGCCTTAGGCCTTGCCATAGTCTAAGCTATGGTGTGTGGTCATCCTCCCTTCAAGCATAATGGCTTAGGGTTTGTAAGGAATATGGTACAACCATATGGTGACCCTTCATTATATTAATAAAGTTGCAAGGGTTTAAATAATGTTTTAGCAATAAGAATATATGGTTTGTAAATATAGTATGCCTTACCTTACAATCCATGATGGGTTATGTTTCTTGGCATATTTTGTTTATAATGTATGGTTTTGTATGCAATGATTACAATTTATCATTAAGTTGGTTGAGAGTTATTATACTCTATTCTTGGTTGACTTTGGTAATTAAAGCGTGACCTGTCTACGAGTTGATAGTGTAGCCAGGAATTCCATGCCGGTCTTGGGATACATTCTCCATCGTACATATGTACATATTGTAGCTAGGTTTTGTACAAAGTTTTAATGTGCTTGGAAGTTGTCTGAAACCTCATTTTTTCTTCTTGGTTTGTGTGGGAAGGAAAAGTTGGTCTCTGCTCTATTCGCAGTGGAAATGTGTAGGTTGTTTGTGTTCAGTTTTAATGGTTATACCAGATATAATAAAATTTAGTATCATAACAACATAACCATAAGAAAAAGGATCACTAAAATATAGACAAGAACAACCACACAAAAGAACACAAAGATTTATCCTAGGAAACCCTCATGGGAAATAAAACCCAACAAAAATTCCTCTGTATAAGATGTATCAAAAGTACAAGACAAGACCCTAGATAGGTGCACCTTCCTCTAGAAAATATATATCTATATCTCTCATGTGTGCTATACATAAGTTAATGTTTGTTGAAATGAGGAACACAAATCCTCTATTTATACTCTTTTTGCCACTTGACTTTTAACCTAACCAATTGGCCCCACTTAAGTAATTGGGTCGACTTCATCTAGAAGACTCAAAAAATTATTATATTATATTCATTAGGGTACTATTGACCCAAATTACAATCGAGGTTTTACCTCATGACTCTATGATGACCAAATACAATAGTAACATCACAACAGAGGAATAATACATCTCCCTTAGGGTACATCAGTAAAATACATTTAGAACAACCTTTGAAGTTACAATATTTCAACACTCCTTAACGAGAAGGGCATTCTACTGAAAAAATCATCAACTATAGGAGTAACAAGAGAGAGACTGTCTGCAACATCATTAATGTGATACATCTATACACCATAGGAATTTTTCAATAATCATCAGTAACTGGAATAGTTACTCTTCAATGTGTTCAGTACTGGAACATGATGATTCTACAACACTGAGTAATTATATTCTAGAGCACTCGATAACTTGAAACTTTGCAGCAACACTTTGATATTTTTATCCCTTGTATCACCACTTTGATCTTCTCAATCCTTTGCAGTAGCACTTCGATGATCTTGATCCTTTGCAGCAACACTTTGATATTCTTGATCCTTTGCAATAGTGCTTCGATCTTCTCGATCCTTTGTAGCAACACTTTGATCTTCTCAATCCTTTGCCATAGCACTTCGATCTTCTTCATCCTTTGTAGCCACAATTAAACCTTTTTGATCCTTTTCACAACACTACCTATAGTACACATGATGTCTTTGTGGGACGATCAAACCCTATCACTTTCGAACATAGGTCCAATGTCAAAACCCCAAATTTTCATAAAAAATTAAAAAAATTTCATGTAACATAAACTGTCTATAGTAACAGTCTGATAACTGTTAGTGGCTAACGGAAAAATGAAACAGTTAACAAAGGTAACCATTAACTTAAACACATATAAATTAATATTGTTTTAATTTTGATATGTGATGTAAATAACCTACATTCAATTGTTTCTAGTTGTACTAATGAGTTGATTTTGTCAAGTAGGTGAGAAGTTACTTTCTAACTGGGGCTTACTTAGCGATTGCTAACTTACCTAGATTTCTTGATCATTTAGGCTTGACAGGTAAATTTTGAACTAGTAAGAGTTTATTAAGGCATTAATCCAGATATACTTCTTTTAGCATAAAAAATATATTGCTAGAGTAAAAGTTTACTTAATAGAATTCAAGGGTACTTACGAGGTAAAGTAAATTTCCTTTACTTGTTTTACAACTATGACAGTATTTTAAATTCATGTTGTAAAGACTAAAATCCTTACCATACTCAATTTTTTTCATTAGCATGATTTTTATTTCAAACAATTCTTCTTTCTAGCTATTAGCCAAGTTACTTATAGAGCTCGTGATTTTGTATAACTTTTCCTTAAATGATAGAAGAGTTTACTACTGTTGCTATTTCTAAACTTTAAAACACTACTTAAGTATGGAAATAGATCTAAGACCTTTTAAAAAACAAGCTTACAGAGAACTCTTAGCTTTACCTTTAATTCAGCTTTAGTAGAGGAAATTTATCACCTTATTAATGTAATAAGTGTATAACTGATCATTTGTACAAATGTCATCAAGTTGTGATTTCTATTCTCCAAATATCTTCATGACATAAGTAATGTGACGAAATTATAAAATAATAGTGATGCTATTTGNCAACTTCCAAGTCTAATCTAACCTTGGTTTGTTTCATTTAGAGCTTTGGTTCCTTATGGAGACCAAATGTCTATAAACCTCCAAGATGTTTATCTTACTCTCTCGCACTATAGACTAAACATAAAAGTGTAAGATATTATTTCAGAGTGTAAATACTTTTATATACACATTGATGATTTATAAACTAAATTATTACCATTAATGTTTACATAAGACTAGGTCGAACAACATAGTTCTTCATTGTAAAGTTTGAATCAATGATTATTAGTAGTAGTAGTAACTTATGATTAATGGCATATACCCTACTATGGATATTTCCATAGTTATTATCTTACCAACGAAATATTTCAATGTTTACATAAAACAAGGGTTAACAATGCAATAAAATGTTTTGGTTCATTACCAACGAAGATTCCAAGGTTTATAATATAAGGTTTATAAATACAATAAAACCTCATTCTAAACATATCTTGACTTCATAGCTCATCATTGAAATGATATGTATTGAATTTGTACATTATACTATCATTGTGGTCATTATTTAAATTATTAACACACTTTGGTTCCCAATAGTGCAGTGGAGACTATACAACTCGACCCATTGTGGACTGGATAAATTTATGGATACGTGGAACATACACCATTGTGAAATCCATGATTTAAAAGTCTCCAATGCAACCCTAACTCCTCATTATTTGTCGAGGGTTTTGGTCTTTCCTCTATCTAGTTTACTACGGCCATGAGGGCTTTCTTGTGCTCATCTCCAGCTCCATTGTCTGTGTGTAGATGAGTGTTGCCACTCTATTCTAATGGTTGCGAAGTTCATAGCTTGCATTTGGTGTTTTTTTTCATGCATACAATACACTCTCATGAGGGTAGTGAAGCTCTGTCATTAGTTTTTTAGTGTTGTTTACTTTTGTGTCCATTTCCAAAGCTTACTCCTGCTCGTGGTGTATAATGTATTGTGAGCCCTATCCCCTTTGTCACTAGTGAGCACTAGGGTTGTGCTATCCATACTATCGAATCAATTTCTCCTCGGCTCCTGAATCTTTCACCTTCAGGTAAAGAGTTTATTTTATAGTTTTTATAAATTTCCAGCTACAGCTTTAATTATAGATTAGTCAGTTTCTAACTAAAACCCTCAGGTTGCTTGCAGGTTGCAGTTCACCCTTATGCTTGGAAGAACCCTCTCCATGTTTGGATTTACACCAATACCTACGGGTAAGCCTCGGTTACAATGTGGCAACTCCCTGCTTGTATAGATTAGGGAAAAAGGGTTTCAGATGGAGAAGAAATATGACCTCAGTTCCTACGGTGTTTAAAATGTTTAGCTCAGTTGTTTTTTAGTATTTTTTGTTATTAAACCATTTCTTGTAGCAAGGTTGCTCCGGCCTTGATTCCGTGACTTGTATTTCACTTTTCTTGACTATTTGACAGGTTTACAGCCTTATGGCTCAAAAATGACATACTCCATTCTTATTATGTGGATATTCTCCTGTCTTCTTGGCTTAAAGGTTCTTTGTTTCAAATACTATAATAAAATATACATTGTCCCGTAAATGTTGTTACAGTAATGAAGTTTTATAAATTGTTTGTTGGTTTTGTCCTTCAAACCCCCGCCACGATGCTTGGTGTAACCGGCCTGAGCTGGGTAAAATAAAATTGTTATGTCTTAAGCCTTTCGGCCTGACAAAGTAATATATTTGGTTTAAAAAAAATATTTTAAAATAAATCGAGCTCTGTCTCGTTTATACATCAGTTATATAACCTGTAAAATTATGACTCTGTGTAATTTGAGTCTTCCTTTCCTCGATTGTTAATAATGATGACTATTTGTTTTAATATTTTTCTTGTAAATAAATTAAGATAATGTGAAGACTATAAGTTCAGTCGTAAGGTAAATTTTTATATGTTTAAGCTTTTCAGTTAGGATATAATATTAGGGTTTACCGTAAAAGGACCCTTAGATAAAAATATTCTTAAAATTTATCAATTGTGTTGGTTTCTATTTACCTATTTTACATTGTTAAAATAGTATTAATAATGTTTATCCTGTTTAAATATTTCATTTTCTTTAAATAAAAGAGTTTATACAAATACTGTAAGTTCTTTTTATAAAATTGTACTCAGTCTAGTGCATACTTTAGTATTCTAGTTTTAAAATTTTAATTTATTTATTCTGTTTTGAAGAAATACTTTTATAAAAAGAAATGGAAGTAGAATTAGGGTTTGACCCTTGGGTTAAACCTAAACATATTTAGAGCTTGTTGGAAAATAATTATTCTTAGAAAATGTAAATTCTTAGCTTCATTCTATTTACTGTTTACATTTAATTTTTCATTTGTTTACTGCTCTGTTAATTACTAAAGGTTCAGGGTTACGTAATGTTTTAAACATTAACTCTAAACTCTGATTATTTCTTTCTGTAATAGTATTTATAACATAATCCTATTCTAGTATATGTAAAATAATAGTTTTAAGCTAAATGATATAAGGGTGGTTGAAACCTTGTTTAGATACTTACTGTATCTCCTATAAGTTTTATTGCAACATTATATTTCTTTACTATAATTCTATTTTAGTGCTACTGTTTCTTTTCTAACATAGATATGCTCATAGAAAAAACAGTAAACATAACTATCTAGAATATTGTTCTCTTCAATAATAACTTACACATAGTATTAATTACGCTGCTATCTACAAAATGTAGAACCAAATCTATTATATTCAATCTCTTATCATTTTCTTTCATCTACTATAAATATTCTATCTGTGCTAGAGTACGGCCTAGTTTTCTAGGTGTGGAAAAACACAGACTAGAAATTATTTTCCATTCTAACAAATTACTTTTCAAATTCATTTCTTCAATAAATTAAAAATACTACTAAATTCTAATATTTACAAACTGGATATTTAACATTCATAAAATAGTCAAGCTTAGATTTATTTGTCTAATACAGTAAAACAAAATAATGTAGAACCTGTTTAGGATAGACGACAACAGCGTCAAACAACGCTTCCTCAGGACCACTGAGCATGTTCCTGGTCTTCCTGGCTAAGAACTGGTGGAGAATGAAAACAGTAGACTAGTCCAATATCTTGCTGAAACACTCTGCCCTCAGCAGTAAGATATTTTATCTTAATAGTTGCACTAGATCAATTAATAGTTATCCCCTCAAACACTTTCCACAACTCCCTTCCATTGAATTTCTTTGAAGTACAATCATTCACTTGAATGATCACTTCTCTAGAATGAGCAGCCTTAGCTCTCTTCAATGGAATTTTTTATAAAGATTTCCTAGATCTTTTGCGTCAGTTTTCATTAATTGAGCCACCTGCTCTGATTCCACTTTCTTGGGGAATCATGACCCCAAATGTAGGGAGGTTGCCTCCTGTAATAGTTGGAATTGGTTTGAGGATGCTGCCACATGTCAATTTTCCCTCCACCCAGTCTCCTCCACCAATTTGACTAGTAAACACTATTTTAATAGCTCTCCTAAGCTATTGTCTCCTCCTTTATTTATTTATAAATAAAATATTCAGAATTACATTAAATATCCTTGACTCTACTGAGTCATCAATTACAACTTAGCATAAAATTTAACATATTGTCCTCAAATAATACCAAATAATATAAAATTGTTTTTGCACAATTGGGGCATGTGACATACACACCCCCTTAAAGCATAACATCATCCTTAATGTTATTTATTCTTCATCCTTAGAATTCCCCTAGAAGAGAATTGGTTATGCATCCCACATATTGCTTTCCAATTCCCAGGTGGCTTCCTCCAGACTAAGGTGCTTCCATTGCACCTTCACTTGACCAATGGTGTGGTTTCGAAGTGTGATCTCCCTTCGCCTGAGGATAGAGTCTGGTTCCACCATAAAATATCCTTCTGGTTCCACCTGTACATCATTCCAATTAACAACATGACTAGCATCATGAACATATTTCTTTAATACAGAAATGTGAAAAACATTATGTCCTCTTAAATTTTTTGGTAATGCTAATTGATAAGCTACTTTTCCAATCCTGGACTGTATTTCAAATGGACCACAGTAACGAGGTGCTAGTTTTGCACAACTACCCAATCTCAGAGAGGTCCTTTTGGGCCTCACCTTGATGAACACATGTTCACCTACCTGGAACTTCTTTGGAGTTCTTTTAAGGTCTGCTGGAATTTTCTGTTGGTCCTACACAATTTTTAGATTACTTTGTACCTACTTAACAATTTGTTCCATTTCTTTTATAGTTCAGGACCTAATACTAATATATCCACTAGATTACTCCAGGAGATAGGAGTATTACATTTCCTTCCATACAAGATTTCGAAAGGACTAAATCTGGCTTACGCTTGATAATTATTATTATAAGAAAATTCTACCAGATGTAAATAATCCTCCCATTTAACTTGCTGGTCTTTCACATACATTCTTAGTCAATCTTCCAATACTTGGTTTACTCTTTCAGTCTGTCCATTTGTTTGAGGATGGAACGAAGTACTAAAATTTAGTGTAGTGTTTAATCTTTTAAACAGATATTTCCAAAAGTTACCTGTAAATTTAGGATCTCTATCTAAGATTATAACTTTCGGTATTCCATGCAGTAAGAAAATTTGTTTTAGAAAGATATAAGCTATGTTTGTAGCTTTATACGTAGTTTTAACAGGTATAAAGTGGGCTGCTTTACTTAATTTATCGACCACTACCATGATGGAGTCATTTAAATTCTGATTTTTAGGCAGTCCAATAACAAAATCGAGACTAATTATCTCCCATTTCCACCTAGGAATGGGCAATCGCTGAAGGAATCCAGCTGGATGTTGATTTTCAATGTTCACCTGCTGACATTCAAAACACCTAGCAATATATTCTACCAGTTCAGTCTTCATGTTTGGCCAAAAGTATTCTTTCCTTAACATAGTTATAGTCTTTTGATAGCTTGGATGACCTAAGTATGGAGTTTTATGGATTTTATCTAAAATTAATAACTTAACTTTAGGCACATTAGGTGGCATACATTCTGTCTTTATACAGTAAAAATCCCTTTGAATTCAAATTGTACCCTTTACTTAAGCTTTCTGTTGGATTTTCTTTTGTTTTAGCTTGTAAGTTTTGGTAAATTTCATCTTGTTCTATCCCCGCTTTAAACTGTTCATCAAGATCTGTTGTATAAGTGCTGATAACTGCTGTGAAGTTTAGCCTTGCATTCCTACTTAATGCATCAACAACCTTATTTTCTTTACCTTTAATGTGCTGAATTTTGAAGTCATACTCACTTAGAAAAGCTAGCCACCTAGCTTGTCTGGCATTTAGATTAGGCTGATCTAACAGATATTTTAATCCTTTATTATCAGTCATTAAAATATTTTTTCTACCAACTAGGTGATGATGTCACATCTATAGAGCATGTGTAATAGCAGCTAATTCCAGATTATAAATTGCATAATTCTTTTCATGAATTTATAATTTCCTAGACTCATAGGAAATAACATGCCCTTCTTTAGTCAGAACACCGCCTAAACCATCATTGCAGGCATCAGTTCACACTAGAAATTCTTTATTTGGATCAGCTATTCTTAAAATAGGTGCACTGGTTAATAAAGTTTTTAACTTTTTAAAGCTTTCCTCTCATTTCTCGTTCCAATCAAATTTATTTCCTTTCTTCTGCAAATAAGTTATCAGATTCACGATTCTCGAAAAACCTTCAATGAACCTTCAGTAATAACCCGTAATTCCCATTCAGGATCATACATCAGTAACTTCTTTAGAAACTAGCCAATCTTCGGTCGCCTTTATCTTTTCGGGATCCACTAAAATCTCTTCCATAGTCACCACATGACCTAAGTACTAAATCTTATCCTTGAAGAAATCGCATTTACTAAACTTTGGAAAGAGTTGATGATCTCGTAGCTCTCGCAAAACAATTTTTCAATGTTCTTTATGTTCTTCTTCAGTTTTTGAATAGATTAATATGTCATCGATAAACATGACCACAAACTTATCTAGATACTTATGCATAACGTTATTCATTAAACACATAAAAATAGTTGGGGCATTAGTAAGCCCGAATGGCATGAAGACAAACTCATAATGGCCATATCGAGTTCTAAAAGTTGTTTTAAATATGTCTTCATCTTTAATCCTAACTTGATGATATCTAGACCTTAAATCAATTTTCAAGAACACAGTGGCTCCACGTAGTTGATCAAACAGATCATCTATGCAAGGCAATGGGTATTTATTTTTACTAGTCATCTTATTCAACTAACGGTAATCTATGCAAAGTCGCATGGTTCCGTCCTTTTTCTTAATGAAGATTACAGGTGCCCCCCAGGGAGACACACTAGGTCGAATATACTTTTTATCAATAAGTTCTTTTAATTGTGACTTTAATTCATTAAGTTCAAGTATGTTCATTCGATAAGGGGCCTTTGAGCTGGGTACTGCACGAGGTACTAGCTCAATGGTAAAATCTAGTTCCCTTTTTGAAGGTAGTCCCAGAATTTCTTCCGGAAATACATCAACATATTCTCTTAAAACTGGTATTTCTTCCAATTTTAATTTGTCTGTCTTACTTATATTCTCTTCATCAGTTATTGTTACTGCATAAGCTTTACAACTCTTCCTAACAACCCTCTTAAGCTGCAGAGCAGAAATCTGCCTTATGGTAGTTCTTCTAGGGATTCCCTTTACATTTATTGATTTTCCATCATTATTTATACACGTAAAGGTTTTATCATAACAATTTAAAATCACCCTATGTTGTTCTAACCAATCCATACCGATTAGTAAGTCGTAAGAACCAAGAGGTAATACATTAAGCTTTACAACAGTTTCAAATTGATCCATAACTAATGCACATTGTTTTACAAAACAGGTTACCTTCCTTTTTGCACTAGTGGCTAAGTGAACCAACCAAAAATTTTCAAATTTTTCAACAGGTAACTTACATTTTTCTACCATTTTAGGTGAAATATAACTAAGACTAGATCCTGGATCAATTAAAATAGCTATAGGGGTTTGGTTTATCATACCTTCTACTTCCACCATGGAAGTTTGATATTCTTCTTGTCAATTCTCCAAGGCTGCATTGATTCTGAGCATAGTCCTCACTAAGTCTCCTACGATCATTTCCTCATGTATGGTATGAATATTACTGATAGTTTTTTTTCGATTAGGACAGAATGAGGCATAATGTGGGCCATTACACTACCAGTACTTTATAGGCTCTTTTTGTTCAAATTTATTTTTGTAATTACCATGGTTATTAGTAGATTCTTTACCCTTTGATTTATTCTGATTGCTTGCTGGATTATTCTTATTCCCCTGGAAATTCTTGTTAGCAAAATTTATGGCCTTAATGTTTTTAGAATTCCTGTTGGGCACAAATTCTTTATTCTTTTGATCATAATGGTTATTATTCTTCTTGGCCTTTCAGTTGGCCATGCTCTCCTTCTTCTGATTTTGTTCACAACAGAAGTTGGCTTTCCTCATAGCTTATTCCAGAGTTTTTGGATTGTCATACTCAATCCTGTCTTTAATATGATAAGGTAGACAGCTGAGGAATCATTGTACCTTTGTTTTTTCATCTACAAGGTATGGCACATTCCTAAGAAGACTTAAAAACTTGTTGTTTAGATCATTCATAGTCATTGATCCTAATTTAAGCTCATAGAATTCTTTTTCCCTCTCTTCAAGTCCTGCCACCAAATATCATCCTTTCCTCAGAGATTGTAGATAGCCATTATAGCCTTTAATTGGTTAGAATAGTTATAAATCTGGAAGTACTTCTTCATCCTAGATAACCAAGATTCTGCTTCCTCCCCTTTCTCAGTCTCTCCATTGAATGTTGGTGGTTTAATCTTTTTAAAATCCCCAGAAATTTCCTCATAGGGTTTATATTTTCTCTTTTTAGTATAATGGTTGTCATCACTACTATCACTAGTGGAATGAAAATTACGTTGATCACCAAACACCTATGAAGATGAGTTGCTTTTATTTTTAGTCTGTTTAATATTTTTATATTTATGTTGATGACTTGTATCTTCTGATTCAACTATTTTACCCCTACCCTTAGTTTGAAATATTTCTATTAGGATCTGATTCAGCTCTTCCTGAGCCCTCAAAATCCTTTCATTCTCTCGTTTAACAGATTCCATTTCAAATTTTAAGTCTTTTACTATTTGTAAAAGTTCTAAGGAATTAGTGGTTATATCTTCTTGTATAGGGTCTCTTGGTAAGTTTTCTTGTTCAGTAAATGGAGATTCCGCTTCCGCATATTCCTCCAGCCTTTCCATACATGTTGTTAAACTTCAGAAACAATTTTCTCTGTTGAATAACATTTAAAAAAAATAACATCAGCAAAATAGTTTAAATTCACTATTTCATAAAATCCAAGTTGGGATTCATCAAGGCTTAGTGTTTGAACCTTGTGCTCTAATACGACATGTCAAAACCCCAAATTTTCACAAAAAATTTAAAACTTTTGATGTAACATAAACTTCCTATAGTCGCAGCCTGATAACTGTTAGCGGCTAACAGAAAAATAAAACAGTTAACAAAGGTAACCATTAACTTAAACACATATAAATTAATACTGTTTTAATTTTGATATGTGATGTAAATAACCTCCATTCAGTTGTTTGTAGCTGTACTGATGACCTGATTTTGTCAAGTAGGTGAGAAGTTACTTTCTAACTCGATCTTACTTGGTGATTACTAACTTAACTAGATTTCTAGATCTTACACGCTTGACAGGTAAATTTTGAACCAGTAAGAGTTTATTAAGGCGTTAATCCAGATATACTTCTTTTAGCATAAAAAATATACTGCTAGAGTACAAGTTTTCTTATTAGAATTGAAGGGTACTTACGAGGTAAAGTAACTTTCCTTTACTTGTTTTAAAACTATGACAGTGTTTTAAATTCATGTTGTAAAGACTAAAAACCTTACCATACTCAATGTTTTTCATTAGAATGATTTTTATTTTGGACAGTTCTTCTTTCTAGCTATTAGCCAAGTTACTTATAGAGCTCATGATTTTGTATAACTTTTTCTTAACTCACATAAGAGTTTACTACTGTTGTTATTTCTAAACTTTAAAACACTGCTTAAGTATGGAACTAGACCTAAGACATTTTAAGAAACAAGATTATAGAGAACTCTTAGCTTTACCTTTAATTCAGCTTCAGTATAGGCAATTTATCAGCTTATTAATCTAATATGTCTATAAATTATCATTTGTACAAATGTCCTCAAGTTGTGATTTCTATTCTCCAAATTTCTTCATGACATAAGTAATGTGACGAAATTACGAAATAATAGTGATGCTATATGTATTCCTAGATAGTTTTACTATCTTCAACTTCCAAGTCTAATCTAACCTTGGTTTGTTTCATTTAGAGCTTTGGTTCCTTATGGAGACCAAAAGTCTATAAACCTCCAAGATGTTTATCTTACTCTTTGGTACTATGGACTAAACATAAAAGTGTAAGAGATTATTTCAGAGTGTAAATACTTTTATATACACATTGATGATTTATAAACTAAATTATTACCATTAATGTTTACATAAGACTAAGTCTAATAACATAGTTCTTCATTGTAAAGTTTGAATCAATGATTATTATTAGTGCTAGTAACTTATGATTAAGGGCATATACCCTACTATGGATCTTTCCATAGTTATTATCTTACCAACGAAAGATCTCAATGTTTATATATAACAGGGGTTAATAATGCAATAAAATGTTTTGGTTCATTACCAACGAAGATTCCAAGGTTTATAATATAAGGTTTATCGATACAATAAAACCTCATTCTAAACATAGCTTGACTTCATACCTCATCATTGAAATTATATATATTGACTTTGTACATTATACTATCATTGTGATCATTATTTAAATTATTAACACAATTTGGTTCCCGACAGTGCAGTGGAGACTATACAGCTTGACCCACTGTGGGCTGGATAAATTTATGGATACATGCAACATCCACCATCGTGCAATGCATGATTTAAAAGTCTCCAATGCAACCCTAACTCCTCGTTCTTTGTGAAGGGTTTTGGTCTTTGCTCTGTCTGGTTTACTGCGGCCATGAGGGCTCGCTTGTGCTCGTTTCCAGCTCCATTGTTTGTGTGTAGATGAGTGTTTTCATTCTAGTGTAAGGGTTGCGAAGTTCACAACTCGCATTTGGTGTTTTTCTTCCTGCATACAATACGCTGTCGTGAGGGTAGTGAAGCTCTATGAGTAGTTTTTTATGGTTGTTTCCTTTTGTGTCCATTTCCAAAGCTTACTCCTGCTCATGGTGTAGAATGTATTGTGAGCCCCGTCGCCTTTATCACTAGTGAGCATGAGGGTTGTGCTGCTCGTGGTGTGGAATTAATTCCTCCTTGGTTACTGAATATTTCACCTTTCAGATAAAGAGTTTATTTTATAGTTGTTATAAATTTCCAACTATAGTTTTAATTATATATTAGTCGGTTTCTAACTAAAACCCTCAGGTTGCTTGTAGGTTGCAGTTCTCCCTTACACTTGGAAGAAACCTATCCATGTTTGTATTTACAGCAATACCTATGGGTAAGCCCCGGTTACAATGTGGCAACTCCCTACTTGTACAGATTAGGGAAAAAGGGTTTCAGTTGGAGAATAAATACGACCTCCATTCCTTCGGTGTTTAAAATGTTTAGCTCAGTTGTTGTTTAGTATTTTTGTTTATTAAACCCTTTCTTGTAGTAGGGTTGCTCTGTCCTTGATGCCATGACTTGTATTTCACTTTTCTCGACTATTTGATAGGTTTACAGCCTTACGGCTCAGTGTGACATACTCTATTCTTATTATGTGGAGATTCTTTTGTCTTCTTGGTTTAAAGGTTATATGTTTCAAATACTATAATAAAATATACATTGTCCGATAAATGTTATTACAGTAATGAATTTTTATAAATTATTTGTTGGTTTTGTCCTTCAAACCCCCGCCATGATGATGGCAGTAACCAGCGTGAGCTGGGTAAAATAAAATTGTTATGTCTTAAGCCTTTTGGCCTGACGGAGTAATATATTTGGTTTGAAAAAATATTTTAAAATAAATCGAGCTCTGTCTCGTTTATACATCAGTTATATAACCTATAAAATTATGACTCTGTGTAATTTGAGTCTTCCCTTCCTCGATTGTTAATAATGATGACTATTTTTTTTAATATTTTTCTTCTAAATAAATTAAGATAATGTGAATACTGTAAGTTCAGTCGTAAGGTAAATTTTTATATGTTTAAGCTTTTTAGTTAGGATTTAATATTAGGGTTTATCATAAAAGGACCCTTAGATAAATATATTCTTAAAATTGATCAATTGTATTGGTTTATGTTTACCTATTTTACGTTGTTGCAATATTATTAATAATGTTTATCCAGTTTAAATATTTCCTTTTCTTTAAATAAAAGAGTTTATACAAATACTATAAGTTCTTTATATAAAACTGTACTCAGTCTAGTGCATAGTTTAGTATTCTAGTGTTTAAAATTTAATTAATCTATTATATTTTAAAGAAATACTTTCATAAAAAGAAATGGAAGTAGAATTAGGGTTTGACCCTTAGGTTAAACCTAAAGAGATTTAGAGCTTGTTGGAAAATAATTATTCTTGGAATAGGTAAATTATTAGCTTCATTCTATTTACTGTTTACATTTAAATTTTCATTTGTTTACTGCTCTGTTAATTACTAAAGGTTCAGGGTTACGTAATGTTTTAAACATTAACTTTGAATTGTGATTATTTCTTTCTTTAATAGTATTTATAACATAATCCTATTCTAGTATATGTAAAATAATAGTTTTAAGCTAAATGATATAAGATACTTACTGTATCTCCTACAATTTTTATTGTAAGAGTATATTTCTTTACTATAATTCTATTTTAGCACTACTATTTCTTTTCTACCATATATATGCTCATAAAAAATAGTAAATATAACTATCTAGAATACTGTTCTCTTTAATAATAACTTACACACAATATTAATTACTCTGCTATCTACAAAATGCAGAACCATATCTATTCTATTCAATCTCTTATCATTTTCTTTCATCTACTGTAAATATTCTATCTGTGCTGGAGTACGGCCTGGTTTTCCAGGTGGAGAAAAACACAAACTAGAAATTATTTTCCATTCTAACGCATTACTTTTCAAATGCATTTCTTCAATAAATTAAAAAGAATACTAAATTCTAATATTTACAAAGTGAATATTTAACATTCATAAAATAGTCAAGCTCATATTTATCTATCTAAAACAGTAAAACAAAATAATGTAGAACCTGTTTAGGACAGACGACAATAGCGTTAGGAGGCCATTCCTCCCTACCAATATCCTAGAGAGCACTCCAACAATGCTTCCTCAGGACCCCGGAGCCTGTTCCTGGTCTTCTTGGCTGAGAACTAGTGGAGAATGCAAACAGTAGACTAGTCTAATATATCTGTAAAACACTCTGGTCTCAGCAGTAACATCTTTCAACTTAAGAGCTGCACTAGATCAATCAGCATTTATCCCCTCAAACACTTTCCACAACTCCCTTCCATTGAATTTCTCTAAAGTACAATCATTCACCTGAATGATCACTTCTCTATAATGAGTAGCCTCAGCTCTCTTCAATGGGAATTTTTATAAAGATTGCCAAGGTATTTTGGGTCTGTTTTCATTAATTGAGCCACTTGCTCTAATTCCACTTTCTTAGGGAATCATGACCCAAAATGTAGGGAGGTTTCAACCTGCAATAGTCGGAAGTGGTTTGACGATGTTGCCACATGTCAGTTTGCTCTCCACCCAGTCTCCTCCATCAATTTTACCAATAAACACTCTTTTAACAGCTCTCCTAAGTTGTTGTCTCCTCCTTTTTTTATTTATAAATAAAATATTCAGAATTACATTAAATATCCTTGACTCTGTTGAGTCATCAATTAAAACTTAGCATAAAATTTAACATATTGTCCTCAAATAATACCAAATAATATAAAATTGTTTTTGCAAAATTGGGGCATGTGAAATCTAAGGATAATGCAATCCTCATCAACATGCTCCCCATTAACAAGGAGGTTGCATAGTATCGACTAGTTGATTCGTCTGTAGTTTATTGCAGGACCATAGTGTCCGCGAGGACTCATCGTAGACCATCCTCATCATTTTAGAGATAGGACCACCCCAAGAGAGTATTATACTATAAAATATACATGTACATGTAGGCATACTTTCCATGCAAGAGTATCTTCTACAATTGCATATCTCTACCGCACCTAGATGCAGGCCCTGTTGTCCGTAAGGACTTTCCGTAGGACATCCTCAGTGCGAAAGTGTTATAATACGACGTCCATAAGGAATCATCATATGAAATACTTAGCATTAAATATAGGACTATTCACAAGTGATTTTTAGACTATGAAATCCACAGATAAATGTAGGTACACTCCCCATGCGAGAGTAACATATGCAACTGCAGATCTCTACTGCACCAAAATGCAAGCCATGTCATCCATAATAACTCATCGTAGAGCATCCTTAGATTCAAATCTAGGACCACTCCTAAGAGAGTGTTATTCTATGGAATCCACAAATGAATGTGGGTACACTCTCCATGCAAGAGTAATGTCTGTAGGGCCATCCTTGGCTAGTAAGTACAACTCTCAAGAGAAGTGTGTTATTCCCTGGAAGACCATCCTCAAGAGAGGATACTATTGTCCACAAGTGAATTCCATACCTTCTCATCATCTTTAGGTGCACTTTATCTCTTTCATACTGGAGCTTCACTACCATCCCATTATCAATGATAGTATTATCATCACTCCCCCTTTCCAGGGAGGATCCATATCATCAACCAGCTCCCCCTTCTTCTGAGGAGGGATCATAGCTTCAACATGTTCATCCTTTCTTATGAGAGTCCATATATTTGATTTGTTGCTCCTTTATGAAGAGAGTCCATATCTTCAACATGTTTCTCCTTTTAGAGAAGAGTCCATATCTTCGGCATGTTTCTCCTTTCCAAGAACAGTCCATATCTTTGACCTGTTTCTCCTTTCTGAGAAGGCTCGATATCTTCGACCTGTTTCTCCTTTCCGAGAAGGATCCATATCTTCATCATTCCTCCTTGCAAGGAAAGTACATTTTGAACTAAAGCAATCTAGTAATGGAAGCTTGGTCAACATATCAGAAACTTTCTCATTAGTACTCAGATACTAAAGTTTTATATATCCCTTTAGGTAGTACCATATCCCTTATCTAAAAATATCATAATTTTATGTGCTTTGATTAACATGGACCACATAATTCTATGTCATCTTTATATAACTCTGGTTGTCACATATAATCACTATGGTATCCAATTCCATATCAAATAGACCTGTCATTAATTTCCTAATCCATATGGCTTCTCAAAGAACGAAGGAAGTTGCTATTTACTCTGTTTCGGTTGTGCTAAGAGAGACACTGGAATTTTTCTTTCTAAAGAGTGAGATCATGTCAGATCCTAGACAATACCATCCACCTAAGGCAATATTTCTATCTACGGCACTTCCTGCGGAATCTAAATCCATATATCCATACAATCTATAGTCATGATCTCTATCATAGTATAGTCCAAACTCTATCGTACCTTTTAGGTACCTCATCACATAATTTGTAGCTATAAAGTGAACCCATATAGTTTTTACTAGAGACTGACTTGATGTGTTCACAACAAATCATGTATATGGCCTTGTAATCATCATATACATCAATGAATCAATAAGCTACCCATACTGAGTCATATCCACTAACTCTGATGATTCATTAGATAACAGCTTCAAGTTGGTATCCATGGGTGTGACCATGGATTTACAATCCAACATATCAAATCTCTTTATTATTTCCACTACATAATTTCGTTGGTGAAGAAATATTCCTTCTCTTATCTTCCACACTTTCATCCATGGGAAATAGTGCATCAATCAAAGATCTTTCATCTCGAATTCTCCAGCTAGCTTCTTCCTAATTTCTGTGATTTGTTTATCATTTCTTGTTAGAAATAGATCATCCACATACAACAATAGTATGATAGGTTCATCATCCATAACCTTAAGGTAAATGGTAGGATAAACTTTACTTTTGGTAAATCCCAAGCTTTTTAAGAAGCTATCTATTCTTCCATACCAATCTCTAGGATCTTGCTTCAGTCCATACTGAGCCTTATACATGATTCACTTTGTCTTCAACTTCAAATCCTTATAATTTTTCAATGTATACCTCTTCCTCAATTACATAATTCTAGAATACTTTTTCTAGGAAAATGCACCTCTTGCGCACAAGAGTTGTTCCTCTAGGCCTAAATGGTTCAAATCTAAAACAAATGAGTAAACAACAAGGATGGAAGACTTCCCCTAGAGCTTGTAGATATCTTGAATGAATCCTTTGGTTGTTTTGCAGTATGATGTAATTTTCTCCTATGGTGATCAATCTCCAAGGATGTACCTACACAAACACATCAAATAGACAAGAAATATCAAAGGTACCGGAACATAATCTACAGTTCTATACTAGTGACTAAGGAATCCAGTAATAAAATGAATGATTGAAACATAACACATTTTACAAGAAAGGAACCAACTTTGCATTAAAAATGAAGAAGAAATCTTACAACTATTTCCTTATTTTTGCGATGCTCCTTGACATGCCATTCCTTGTCCTCAAAAGTTCCAACTTGATCCTCCTATGTTCACCCTAGATTTTTGCCAGAATCACAATGGAGTAGCATAACTTTTGTCTCCCTCAACCATGGGGTATGAGAGGTTTTATAGGCCTTGAGACAATAGGGATGGTTGATAAAATGGTGGGTGAGGTGGAAGGGAGATCATACTAAGGGGGATCTCAAGTCCAGGTGGTCCACAGGAGTAGGGTTGAGGGTGCCATGAAGTCTTCCTTCGAGAAGATTTGTGAATCTTTCTCTTTTTCTCTTTTTGACTCAATCAACTCTTTTCTTCCATGCAGACAGAGCATTACCAGGATGGAACCACTCTTTGATCAAAGGCAGGAAGCAGTGGCACCGCTCATTGTCAAGAGATAGTAGGCGTTACTGAAGAGGGTAACAAATTTTGCATTAAGGGAAAAGGCGATGCTAGACTCAAATATGGAAAATAGGATTCTGGGCCAATGTCTAACTTCACAATATGGGATTACAGGGAAAATTATGATGTTTTAGGCCTCAACGCATGATGGTGACAAGATTTATGTGTAACAGAATTCCCCCCAAAGAATGAGGCTAGAGGCATACGATAGGCAATAGATTTGAAAGAGAAAGTTATCACTTGGAGGCAAGAAATCGCTTGATCGAACATCATCATCAACCAGGATTCTACAATACATCAATACTTTTGACTCACAACCAAATGATTCCTCATCATGGCTGCAAACCAATACAAGATAGATCCATGAGGGAAAAGAATAAACATGGCTACTGGAATACAGCGTAGATCCATGCAAAGAAGTCTCAAACTTGGACATAGCTACTAAACGTATAGTGTAGACCTATGTAAAATAGACACAAATTTGAGCACAGTCGCGACCATTGAAATGTGGATCTATGCTAGGACTCATAGAAAATACTCCATGTCAACTTGGGGAAATCAATGAACGCTTAACCAATACCCAGGGTCTTCATCTTGTCTTCTACAAAGTATGATTTATCCATGTGATTACAATTTCTTGATGTCAAACATTGTAGAAACCACTTGATCACCAGTCAATGATGAGAACTGTTAACAAGTGCAAGGGAAATCACCATTGATGTCAATGACTCCCAAGGTACCTTAGTACAATATCCTATGTGTGAATAGTTGATTTGATGTCAAACACCCAGTTGAATATTTCGATCGAAGGTCAATTATGTGAACCTATGTCAAAAGAGAGAGAATCTGTCATTAATGCATACCGATCTCAAGGTACTATCTTTTTGTTTTAAGACTAATTCCTAGATGATGATC
>LPNX010826337.1:262165-312583 GCA_001517045.1 Pseudotsuga menziesii | reverse complement strand
TATTAGTAAACAATCCTGAAATGACGCATCCTTTCATGGATAGTATCCAAAGTGCCTTTACGATTAATATATATATGGCACTCACTTTGTAATCTATCATCATATCTATTATGTCATCAATTTATATATTATTATGGCTTATTTAATATTCCAAGTATTTTGGTAATATTATTTGTGTAAGTGAATAATTATTCACTTCCAAACAAAGTTCTGGAATTTTGAGTATGATATAACCATAAGACTGACACAAAGGTTGTTTTGACTTGCAGAGGTAAACTTTTAATTTTCCTTTTAACATAGAGAGGCATGACCGAAGACTTGGAAGCATTTACTTAGACTAGACAGATACCAAGACATAATGTGATGGTATACGCTGCATTCTTTAAAGAATCAAAGGAGTGACATGACTCATGAATTTGGATCAATTTGGAAGCAAGTTGAATACCCAATTGACTGACTGAAATGCAGACAATTTCCCTATACAAAGGTGACTAATTACTACCATTTATTTGCAAAATGAAATATTCCCCTTCCCTTAATTTTCCCATCATAATTAATGAGTTCCTCTTTTCATTTTTACGAGTCCAAAGAGGGTAACAAACACTCATTGTATCTTATCCATCGATAAGTCCATTCTCATATATTTCATGAACTTAAGAAAGGAGGGGTTTGTTCCCAAAAGAGGGTCTCTCAATGTTTAGTTTAACAGGTACATTGAAAGTTAACTCGGCAGGGTTCATGTTTAGAGCGTTTGAACGAAAATGGAAGAAGACTCCAAGGAGTCCTTTCTCATAGAAGTTAGTCTCTCGGGTCCGAAAAAGTATAAAATAATAACCAAGAGAACTATTCCAGTCATGATTGGATGGAGTCGTAATTTTTCATAACTAGTCAATCTGAATCGAAAAAGTTGTAAACTACTGTCGAAAAAGATGACTCTTCAAGTACTTTTACAAGCATGAAGAAGACAAGTTCACTCGACAATCTTTTCACATTTAAGGAGTCCAAAAAGTGTTTAAAGATGACTCCATTAGGGGTTCTTTTCAAGATGAATGGGGTTTAACGAGCCTGAAAATAAGTGAAAACGTCTTGAAACTTTGATACAAGGTTTAAAGACCACGATCGAAGTATCGAAATTAGTGCTTGACGACTTTGTCCATTTTATGGAAGTATGAAAAAATAAAAAAAGAGCTTACACATAGCCAATATTATTCACTTTCGTCCCTGCGAGCACCTCTTTAAAAACTATTAAATTTCCAAAAAATATAAAAATTGACTCTTATAACTATAGAAAAAGGAATTTTTTAATTAAATAATTAAAAAATATTAAAATAATGTAAAAACCCTAAAAAATCTCATATAAAAGTCAAATGAAATAGTAACAACATTTCATTTATCATTGCCCATCCATTTTCCAATATGTCTGTCTCAGGTAGGAGCTAACACCCTTCTTATCATTTCCATGATTGCAATTTTTTCTTTCCAAGCATTTTCATGAAGTTTTGGGAATATTTACCCAAGGGTAAAATTTGTTTCCCAAGTAACGCACTTCTCCTTTGTGGGAGAAGCGGTGCCCATGGAAAACCATGATTTTTTACGCCTACATAGGCGGTGGCACTGCTTGGTCTCAAGGAGACATGAGATTTGTAGCAAAGAACACCAAAAAAATGGATTCCCTAGCAAAAATAATTACTTTTAAGCATTTTAAAAGATTGATTATGTGTATAAGTACTCCAATTATGGTTTTTGACAGGTTATCTTGGCCAAAATGGTGGTTCAGAAAGAGAGGAGACATGAAGACGATGATGCCAGAGCTGGGGTAGATGCTTCTTCAATGGTAGCTCTACGGGGTTGTGGAGTTTTGAAAATCTTCCATGCTCCTAGTATGATATCTCATGTAAAATTACTAGAGTACATTTTGCATATGTGGAACCTAGAACAACAATATTTGGAGGTGGGGTCCCATATCCTCACACTGGAGGTGGAATATGTTTATCTTCTTACTGGATTATTCAGGCGTGGAGTTCCAATTTCATTGATAGGATCCCGAGAGGGAGACATCACTACACAAGAACTCATAGTTCACCACTATTTTCCAGGCACTAAGATGTCAGGAAAAAATATACCTATAAATAAAGTTATGGATTTACCACTTCGGACAGTACTCTTCACTATGAAGAGGGTTGCAAGGAGCCAAGGGGCTCATTAAGCTTCCAGAGCACACATGTTGTATGCCCTAGAAGCTATGGCACCCATTGTTTTCAACTGGGCCAAAGCATTGCTTAGTGTGTTCAAGGATCAGTTGACGAAGTGTCTGAAGAGGGAACTAAAACAGTTTGGTTATGGAACTATCCTAACATATTTATTTTTCGAGCGGGTACCTCTCCTGAGGCCATGGAGCTAAGAGCTTGATACCCCCGCATGTTGCGGTGGGTGGAGATCATGGCCTCCATTGGAGGTGGCGCAACCAAGATCAAGTACGGGAACCCCTTCTTCTATTGTTTGGATGACCAGATCCTCATGATAGAGGATTATGCTTATGTGGGGGCCAACTTTCGAAGAGATCGTGATCTACCTTTACCAGTTGATGCCCAGTGGGGTGACATTTGTAAGAAGCAATGCTTAAGACATTGGTTGTTTTTAATGTATAATGTTTTATGATTTTTATGAATGATGATGAGACCTAATGTTTTCATGCAGATGTTGGAGATGCATGGCCTCAGGGTTCATCCCCAATGGAAAGGTGAGCAGGGGCTCGCTTCATACACAAAGGAGATGACAATGTAACTGAGTTGGAGGACAACCTCAACCAGTTGACATTAGACATTCTAGATACTGCTATAGATGACCTTCCTAGTAGGTACCAAAGACACACAGCTGGAGTGTTGGGTCGTTTAAGCCACTTGCTCTGGAGGGTAGCTAGGGCCATCACGTGCTATCATGAGCACCACTAGACATGCCGCATGATGTATACACTAAAATCTAGATAGATTCAGTATTTTTGACATTTTTGTATATCTAAAAGCGAGAGTTCTTCAGTTGGGGTCTTGTGACCATTATTTTTGGAAAACACTTTATATATCTATACATACTTATTTACGATGTTTATATGTGTTTCAAAGGGGAAATGATATTTACATGAGTTTTTATGTGTCTTTCATTGTTTATTTTAATTTACAATGGACCATTTTATTTATAAAAGTTATATATGGGCAATTTACCAATCTAAAATGTAGTTTTCCAATTAGTCGGCAACCATGTTGTAAGACCTAGGAATGTCCCTATAAGTGATTGACTCAAATGACCTCTCTAAAATATGCACTCTTTGAAAAAGATGGAGAAGTGTGGGGTTCCTGATGGTATAAGCATGGTTTAAATGACAAACCACTAGCTGTAATTCCATGAATACTACCAAGTCATGAATGTCCCAAGATGTAGCCTCGGTCAACAAACCTGTCACTGCTTGATACTTGGCGATGTTGCTGGTAGCTGGACCAATACAATATGCCCCTGAAATGACTAAGTCATGTGCCAAGGAATACAAAACCCAGGCAGCTGAAAGCAAGGTTGAAGGTATGGCAGCAAGCACCATTAATGAAACCGTAAAAAGCCATACGATCTACATAACCAAAACATGGTATAAACAATAGTGACAACGGGAGTCAAAACCATACTGAAAAATAAAAAAACACACTAAAATTCAATTAATATACATATATACAAGGTACCATACAGAAATGACTTCAAGCATAGTACCTTTTCAAGTACAACCCATGGCAAGGTTTTTCCGAAAGGTATCCCATCATAGTCCACAAGTTCGTAAGCCCCTTTCTCTAAAAATTTACTAACGATAAAGGGACTGTACCACATAGATTAAAAATTCCCCTTCCCTATCTTGTCATGTCTCTGATTGTAAGTTAGAACCATGTCACCTTCATTAAAGACCTGAGGTTGAATAGACTTGTCGTACTGAGCCTTAATGCATTTTTTGTGTTCCTAATTAGCCAAGGTAGCATCTCTTCTACTTTCATCAACGTTTTTTAAGTACAAAAACCATTCTTCTTTGGTGAAAGTGTTTGGGAGAACTTCTACTGCAAGTTTAAGTGATGGGATTTGACACCCAATAGGAAGGACAACTTCTAGCCCGTAAACCAAATGAAAAGGAGTGAAACCAGTTGTCATTTTAACTAAAGTCCTGTAAGCCCACACTGCGGAAAAAAGAGTCAAATGCTATTTGGATATGTGGTCTCCAACCATCCTACGTAACATAGTTTTCAAAAAAAAATTAATGGCCTCAACCTGACCATTAGCTTGCGGGTAATATGGAGTTGAGTATTCTTGGTGAAAACCCAGCTTAGCACTGAACTCAACCATCATCTAATTATGGAAATAAGATCTATGGTCAGTGAATATGGCTTTTGGGACTCCAAACCTATATATCACTTGGTTGAACAAAAAGAGGGCGACAGGTTTTCCATCCTTTACATATGTAGGCATTTCCTCAGCTCATTTTGTAAAGTAATCGACAGCTACGATGATGTAACCATGCCCCTTGGCTGAGATAGGCTTACACTGCATGAAATCAATGCCCCACTTGGAGAAAGGGCCAACAACAATGGCAAGGTGGGTACACTTTTTACGATAAAAGAGTTGACAGGGTGGCCATTTATTAACTACCTCATGACAATCTTTGAATATTGAAGGACAAAATACCCAACGTGAAGGATTTTCTGAGTTGTCTCCATCCCATAAAGATGACCGCCACATCCTCCAGAGTGGCAATAATTCAAAATATGTTCATCCTCTTTGTGTGCAAAGCATTGCTGAAGAATGGAGTCAATAACATGTCAATACAATGTATCATTTAAAATGAGGTAATACTTTGCATGTTGACGGATGCAATGACGATCGCCATGGGATATGTCGAGCTGAAATATTTGGGTCTGGAGATAAATGATCAAATCTCCATACCATGGATTGAGTTGCTAATCAGGAACAAGAATTCATCTGGAAATGAATCATTGGGCTTAGCTTCCATCATAGCACAGGGAAGGTCACGCATCAACTCCGCGAAGACCAAGGACTTCTTGGAAGTAGCCTTAGATAACTCAACATCACATTCCTGTAAGATAAAAATCCAACGAGAATACTTTCCCCCTAGTACATGAAGAGTTAGAATAATTTTGATCTGTGAGTACAATTGTGGTCCATAGTAGGATGTAGTGACAAAATGTTTGCACAGCAATGACCGTAGTGAATGCTAGCTTCTCAACATGCGAGTAATGGGTTTCAGAGTCAAGAAGACTCTTACATAGGTAATAAATCACATGTTCTTTTCCATTGGGACATTTCTACACAAGAACCATACCAATAGTCATAGTGGAGGCCATAACCTACAATAGATAGTATTTTGAGTAATATGGTGGGTGCAACACCGATGAATGGGTCAGAGTGTGTTTCATATTATCAAAAGCTCATTGGGATTGGTCATCCCAAAATAACAGAGTGTCCTTCTTAAGGAGACGCATATAGACATGCATTTTTTCTACAAAGTTGCATATGAAATGACAAAGAATGTTTTCCTTCCCTTACAAACTTCGGAGTTCAGTGATATTAGTCATGGTGGGGAAGGCCAAAATAGCAGCAACTTTCATAGGATCTATCTAGATGCCATCCTTGGAAAACAAAAATCCAAGAATATTTCCAGTCTCAACACAAAAGACACATTTATGTAGATTAAGCTAAATATTATAATGACGACACCTAAGGAAAATGTCTCTAAGGTTTCGTGGGTGGTCCTCCCACTACTATGAATGAGCAGGGAGGTCGTATAGGTATGATTCCATGATGTTCTCGATATTATTAAAACTATAGGACATGGAACACTGGAATGTAGCTCCAACGCTTTTTAGACCAAAAGGTAACTTCCGATATGCAAAGGTTCCCCATGGGAAAATAAATGTAGTTTTATGTTGATTGGCAGGTAGAATCTCTATCTACCTGTAACTGGAAAATCCATCCATAAAAGAAATGATGAAACTCCTAGTATAGTTATCGATGATTTGATCGATGTGTGGAGTAGGGAAATTATCCTTAGGAAAAGCATTATTTAAATCTTAAAAATCGATACAAACCCTAATAATGCCCTACTTCTTAGCCCCACGGGAAATATTGGACACCAATTCCATCAGTGGTATGGGACAAATAAACCCTGCTTTCAGAATTTTCTCCACTTCAGCTTTGATAGCTGAAGCCTAGGATGGACTTGTCGTATTTTTTTTCGGAATAGCTTGGCCATGGGATGATTTTTAATATCGTGCACCATGATGGATGGATTAATCTCATAAATTTATTCGTACATCCAGGAAAAAACATCACGAAATTATTTGAATAAATATCTATAGCTTTCAGTTTCTTCTATTGAATAGTTATGGCTTACATGAACATGCTCAATAGTTCTGGGATTGACGGATATGTCAATAGGGGTTGTTTGAGTGGTGTTGCAAATATTTCCCTTGGAATCATTGTCTTCCAACAATACAGGTGTTTGAGGATTGGTGACGATATCAGTGCTAATAAGAGACACGAGATCAAATTCTATCGAAATGGTGTTCGGAAGAAAAGAGGATCGATGATGATGATCTTCCCATATAGGTTCATCTGCACTCATGATCTCCATAATGGACTCGTCCGATGGAAAAATCTATGTGAGATAGTCTAGACTGGGGAGAGAGAATTCTAGCCAGTAGGGAGGTGGCAAGGATCTAAAGCCACCAAATGAAGATCATCAGAATGGACATTGGAAGAAAATTGAACAACATCATAAATTTCTTCGTAAGGCACTAGAGAGGATGGCTCGATAACCTATTTGCCTATAGGACTGTGGCCAGCTGCGAAAATCATTTTCTTAGTCGCCACTTTCATACTAGGAAGAGTTGAGGGAAACAATGCCATGAGGGTTAAATACTTCAACATACCTACCTGAATCAACTGATAAGGAGGAGGGGATTGAACTAGCATAGGGATGTTATTTTCAAAGGAGGTAGCAACATCTAGTGAAAAAAAATTGAGTTGATCGATGGTTACAATATTCCCCAAATGAGGGAATTGGAGAGTTCAAAATACTGTCGAAGAGACAACCGTAATAGAATAGAACAAGTTTCTACCCAATAGATAATTGTAATCCAACGGGGCATCAACCACCTCCACCTGAATGGAAACATTCTTGCCCCCAAGTTCGACCGAAAGGGATAGTAACAGACCGTGAGGTTGCAAACCTTGTCCATCAAAATATTTCAAGGTTATGGGGTACTTTTTAAGTTAGGGAGAACCGATGGCTCTCCAAAAAGCCATATAAAATACCGAGATGGAAGCTCCTTCATCCAGAATAGTCCTCTGGACCTTTTTCCCAACTACTCTTGTCACAATTTGAAACATGACCTAGTGGGGGAATATAGACTTGTAGTTATCCACGTTATTAAAGTGAATCAAATTAGGGTTATCTCAGTCTAATTCCCCCAATGTCCTCAACAAGTTTTTCCTCTGCATGGGACAACTTTGGAGTACCTCTATGGTGGACATTGTGTAAGGTTCTTGATCTAAATATTCAACGATGTTGTAGAATTGTGCAGCTCGAGCATTCATAATAAATACTAACTTCCTGAGGGTACTCTTGGGTGGGTGCAAAATCAATTCAAGATTAGGTTTCTCGATCGTGAGGGGACCATTAGACGAAGATGGAGGAGAACTAGTGGAAGGAGGTTTTTCAAAAGAAGGATTATTGTCCTTCTTTTCTGTAGGTTTGTCATATGACTGACTACGAGTATTCAAGTTAATAGTCTTCAAGGACATCATTTTGATTTCTTATATAGAATTAGAGGTACCTTGATTAGATATATAATCTATTAATTGTTGTGGAGATGGAAAGGGGTCGTTAAGCACTATTGGTGTAGGGTTAATTTTAAAAAATTTACTAATTTATTCATAGCAAGGGAACTCCTTCATGAATCAGTCACCACCACATAATAGACGGGGACACTTAGCCTTCCTCTTTCCTTTACTGTCATTCTCTGGCTTCGTAGCCTTGGGATTCTCTTGTTGGTTTCCAGGATTCTTATTTTTACCTTTAACTTTCTTGTTATTATCAGGTGTCTGCATACTTTGAATAGCATTCACCTTGGAGAAAACCGTAGGAGAAGGAGTAGTAGCGGAAGTACTCTCTTTCTTGGTAGGATTAGCTACTGATGAGTGCTAGATTGAACCAACAAACCCATCAACATGAGTTTCTGCAGGTGGGTTAGTAGGGTCTGTACTGGGACAAGGAGATTGAGGGATTAGGTCATACAGAGTTCCAAAATAGGAATAAACCAAGTCCAGATACTGAGGGCAACCAAAATCCTTCTCTTTAGTAACAACACCACCCATAGCCACATCACTGAAAATGGGAGGCAATATGTATTTCGTGAACCAATTAGATGATAATTGGTATGGAATAGGAGATTTAATAAGTATTCGTTGTCTCCTCCACTCATGAAGACGGTCAGATATGTGCGTGGAGGTATTTTGACGAAGTAATGTCAAAAGATCCGTACTAGTTTCATAAGAGATGGGAAGTTGGAAATGAGTAAGAATTTTTTATTCCAATGAGCTAAAGTCCACAAACAAATGTTGTGGAATTTCAATGTACCACTTTGTAGCTGTACGAGTAAACGTTCCTTGAAATATCCTTAAACGAACTAAGTCATCCCTCAAGGAATTGGAACAACACCATAGATGTAAGTTCATAACTTGGCTTTTGTGATATCCTTCCTGCTTCCCATTAAATTTCAAAATATATGATGATAACTTTACTAGAATTGTAGTCCATGAAGGGTTATGCTAGATGGGGTCATTAATAAACTTGGACAGATCAGGTAAGTCCAAAGTTTCCAAAAAAGGAAGTTTTTGGTTAGGTTGCATGTACTGGTAGTACTGATAAGGCATATGTATACCAATAGTACCATAGGTTGATTGATATACTGGTTGTTGGGAATTTGTACTTGTAAAAAATCCTCCTGAAGATCCTCTAGATGGAGGTGGGCCCCCGGGAGTAGGGTTTTCTTCGAGGTGGTGGTGGAGGCGGTCCTCTACTAGGAGGGCCTCCACCAGGTGGTCCTTTACCATGTGGGCCTCCAAAAGGGTGTCCACCAAAAGGTTTTTTTCCAGAAGGTGGCCCCTTAGGAGGTGGTCCTCCATGTGGTGTCCCTATAGAACATGGTGGTCCTCTAGAAGGTGGTGGTCCTCTAGGAGGTGGCCCCCTAGAAGGTGGTCTTCAATAAGGTGGACCTCCGCTAGGTGGTCCTCCACTAGGTGGCCCCCAACCAGGTGGGCCTCCATCAGGTGGAACTACACTAGGTGGCCCCAAAAAAGTTATGCCACCATATCCTCTAGCAGTATTGATATGTATCCCCCTAGGCATAGGAATATATGACCAATTGGGTTTCCCCGAAAGGTGTAAACATGTCTCTGGGGTAAGGAATACTGGGATATACCATTACTTTAGATTTAGGTTTAAATTTCACATTATTTACGGAGGGTAGATTTCCTGGGTGAGCATATCCACAAGAAGGTTGATTAGTGATAGGTTGTACCCATGAAGGTTGGCCCATACTAGAAGGGGGAGTAATCACTCTAGTTTTTGTGGGAGGGACTACAACTTCTAACCGTCCTACAGCATGGCTCTATCTTATACTAGATGTGACTCCACTAACTACTAATGCAACTTGAGCTAGAGGTTTCCCCCCAGTGGAAGAAGATACAAGAGAACCAAAAGAAGACCCTGGATTTTGAATTGTAGTAACAAGGTTGGAAGGTTTACTTGGATTAGGAAATATTGATCCTTGAACCAGTGATGTTATACTAGGATCAGCTTGAGACATCAAGAGTGAATGGTACCTAGGAGGGGTTGATTATGAAATACGGGGCAACAGAGCCGACACAGGCTCCTGATGAGAAGGAGACAAAGCGAGGACATTTTCTAGGTGCTCCTGAAAATTATGTAAATGATCGACCATTGACTGGATCCTTCTATACATATCCTCATTCATTGGAGGATTGAAAAAGGATGGTCTAGTAACCCCAAATTCAGAAATTGCTTGACCCATAGAGGTTCTCCCAAAAGGAGCATTGGGGCCATATTTTGTCCCCTCAGTATCATCAGATGGGTGATCAACCCAATTTGATGAACCAACATGACCTTCCATTGGAAAATGAAAAAAAAAATTAGTTGTAGGAGGCTGTTTGACCAAGGGATGTCATATGTAGTGAGTTCTTCCCTCACCTCCACAGTTGGATTCTCTTCCACACGAGAATCAACTGCGGCACCTTAGTCTATGGATTCCATTGGTATTTATCCTACAACAAGAGGAAGGTCAGGTGACAAGCCTTGAACTATTCTGGATCACATCAAAGGAAACTCTGCCAGATTTCTGGTCACTAAAAGCATGACCTAGGGTTTGAAAACTAGAAAAATCATACAAAACCTCTCCTACACAAACTAAAGGTCACAAGAAAACTTAGGTGACAAGAGGTGTTGGCTCAATACTCAACCAACAAAACCCAGTCAACAAGGGTCCCACTCTGTCGACACTCGACTCACCACAATCTCCCTGAACATTGGCCAAGACAGGTTTTACCCTGTCTAGTAACACCCGCAGATCGAATGAAGTCTCACTCGAGATGTTCAAGGGAGGGATGATGGAACCGAGTTTCTGTAGTATAGTGTTAGTATTATTGATCCTCCCTTGTCCAATTTTTTCATATATCTAAATTAGGAGTCATGTGTAAATCGGGGGTCTATCCATTCCACTTTTATTCACTAGAACCATTGGGTCCACTTGGCCTAATTGGGGAACATGTTCCATTTACTAAAGTGCGGGGAACACTAATTGATTCCTAATTCCACTGATTGCACTTGCATGCATCAGTTTAGGAGCCTCCTATATTAGTCCCTACAATTTAGAAGCCACTGGGAGTGTCGATACCAACCCAGGTCAGTTGAGTTGAGTTGGTGACTAGTCAAACTCAGTAGGGATTCAGTTACATTCAGCTCTAGTCCTATACATTAAGTTAGCACTAGGTTTGCATGGCTTCATGCAGGAGAGGTGCATTATTCACTTACCATAGTCACTTAAGCTTATTTAACACTGAATTAGACACTTGAGTTCTGATTTATAACTTCGATGAACTCCTATAGTGATTTAGACAAGGTCAATTAACCATTCAGTCCTCTGATAATGATTTAGAGAAGGTCATTTAACCATTCAGTCAAGTAGATTCTAATAAATTAAAATTTCCTCACATGAATTCAAATTACTTGTGGCTATTTAACCATTGTACTTCATTGTAATTATTATCCAAATTACTTTTGATTAATGAAATAATTTCCAGCTGCAATCCTTTTGCATTGTATCATTCTTCAATTCATGAGTAAAATTGCGTGATCTATTTTGTGAGTTGTGTGTTGATACATAGAACTATGTGCTCAATTTTAATATGGTATTAGAGCCTCAACGGACAATGCACTTCTCCTCCTTAGATCTCTAGATGGATCATTTTTGTTTAGAAAAAATTTTCCTTGCAGTACTGCACCAGAAGCAGAGAATTTACCACTTAATATCCCAAGTAAAGGAATTGATGATCAAACTTGCTTGCTCAACTATGATGGGTGAGATGAAAATTCCAAAAGTGCAGACTATTGACCTCATTTTGTCTATTTGATTGTGTAGTTTATAGGTTTATCATTCCTCTTCACTGCATTCGTTACAATAATCTCAATATCCTTCATAGCATTCACTACAGTAGCTCAATCTTCTCTACTACATTCAAGATGGCCCTTCCAATGAAGCTCCTCACTCCTCTCAACTATCACCAGTGGAAGGAGGACATGGAGATGCAGCTATGCTCCAAAAGACTCTTTAGACTCACAATGGAAGTAGAAAAAGAGCCAATTCATTATGTTGACAAAGGAAAGTATTGGAACATGCTTGATGAATCCTACGAATTCTTGTGCCTCTCAATCTCTCAAAGTACTCTCTTCCATATCAATGGATTGAAGAATCCCGATGAGTTTTGCGATAAGTTTTCCTCCTTATTTGAAAAGATGGATGATCTCAGATTCTATCAACTGGAGAATGAGTTGATCTCTCTCCATCCATCCAATTTCAAAACACTCGATGACTTCTTCACAAAATTCAAGAATATAGTATTCTAATTGAAGCTATGCAATGTAAACAAGGAGGATGATCAGCTCATCCTTTCCATTCTCTCCAAGATTGGTGCATACTATTCAGTATTTGTATCAACATTTCATTCTATGATGCTCTCTACTCCAAACAGGAATATGCCTACTCCTGACTCTTTCATTGAATCTCTTACTCAGGAGCATGACAAATTGATCCAAATGGGGATCAATCGATCTTCGAGAGATCAAGCACCTATTGCAGGAGGACCTAAGGTAGAAAAAGGAAAAGTGAAGAAAAAGGATGAGTCTCCTGTAGAGAAAGAGTAGTCAAAAGATCCTTCAAGTTTGAAGAGAAGAAAGAAGAATGGCAAAGGAAAGACAGTTTGTTCTTACTATGGAAGGGGCTTTCATCCAGAAAGCACTTGCATGAGAAGAACAATAGATGAGATGGCTCTTTTTCTGAAGAAACATAACATTACTATACCTACTAGCATAAGGAAGGTTGACCAGAAGGAATAAACTGAATAATATGAAGAGACATGCCATGCATTGAATGCTAGCATCTCCACAGCACATCCCTTTATCATTGATTCTGGAGCTTCCAATCATATGGTTGCATCTAGAGAATCACTCTCTTCCTTGCAGTCTTTTGATGGTCCTAGTATTCAGATGGGAAATAGTAGTAAATTTAAGCCAAAGGGAAGGGCTCTATCAAGCGCAAACATGGAAAGTTCAAATATGTGCTTTATGTTCCCTCCCTAGCTGCAAACCTATTATCTATATACCAGATGACTCATGCTGGATCTCCAAAGAAAATCATATTTGTTCTTGACTTAGTGGAGATCACATATATCTCTAATGGAAACATCATAGAAAAGGGTGCTGCAAATCATGCCTCCAAGGCATATGAGTTATCACACTTCATTCCTTTTTTAGAACCTGTGCACTCTCAGCAACCACTTTCCAGAGAAGGTAAAAAAATTTCATCTACATCTTTTGTAGTTTCCACTAGTATTTCAGATCCAGCTATATCAGTTTATGAGATTGATATTCAAGGTGATTTATATAGATATCCAATCCCTCCTTCCAAATTGGAAGCTAGGAAGATGACTGGAAATCCACTTGACACACAGAAGGGAAAAACCCTTTCTCTATGTCATGAAATATTACCTCCTTCAGAGAGATGCAATAGACTCCTTGTAAGATGCTACATGGAAAGGGATCAGTCTCACTACATTCAAAAGAATAGAGCTGATCATACACCTCTTCATCCAGCAAGAGACAAAGGTTACATTCCTCCTTCCTTCCATCATCATTTTTGGAGAAGACGGAGAAGTATACGTGCCAGGACCCTGGATACCTATGCACAAAACGTCATGCCTACTACTTCACTACATCATAGAGACTGCAGCAACACATTTTCAAGTTTTTCAAACTTGAATCCTGATTCTATCTGCTTAGTTAGAAGGGGGGGCTTTTTTCCCATGTGGTTTTTTCCCTAGCTCCTTGTATTGAGAAATTAAATTACTTTACTTGATGTAATGGGTGACCTATGGTCTTAGTTACCAAGGCCCACAGATTATCCAAGTTAGCATTTAGGGGGGGTGTTAGGATTATTAATCCTCCCTTGTCCAATTTTGTCATATGTCTAAATTAGGAGTCATTTCTAAATCGAAAGTCCATCCAATCTATTTTTAGTCACTAGCACCATTGGGTCCACTTCGCCTAATCGGGGCATAAGTTCTAGTTACTCAAGTGTGGGGAACACTAATTGAGGCCTACTTCCACTAACTACACTTGCATGCAGCAATTTAGGATCCTCCTACATCAATCTCTACAATTTAGGAGCCACTCGGAGTGTCGATACCAACCTTGGTCAGTTTATTTGAGTTGGTGACTAGTCAAGCTTAGTAAGGAGTTGGTTATATTTAGTTCTAGTCCTCTACATTCAGTTAGTGCTAGGTTTGCATGGCTGCATGCAGGAGAGGTGCATTCTACACCTGCCATAGTCAGTTAAGCTTATTTAACACTAAATTAGACACTTGAGTTGTGATTTAGAACTCCGATGAACTCTGATAATGATATAGAGAAGGTCAGCTAACCATTCAGTCCTTTGATAATGATTTATACAAGGTCAGTTAACCATTCACTCAAGTCGAGTCTAATCAATTCAAATTTCCTCACATGAATTCAATTGCTTGTGGATTTTTAGCCATTGTACTTCATTGTAATTATTATCCAAATTACTTTTGAATAATGAAAGCATTCACAGCTGCAATCCTTTTTCACATTTTCATTCTTCAATTCATAAGTAAAATTGCGTGATCTATTTTGTGAGTTGTGTGTTGATCCATAGATCTATGTGCTTAATTTTAATATATAGAAGAGGATTGGGGAATATAAACTTCATTAGTTTAATGACCTGAAAAAATCAACTTCTTCAACATCACCATTCACTATTTCGCATCATTCATTCTTAACTGTAACAAATCTATCAGAGCGGAACTAGATCTAAAATGATAGCAGCATTCAAAACTAGTAAACATCGCATCATAGATCCATATTTCAGATTCACTTAGCATTCATCATCGAATTTGTAGGAATAGAAAGATAGAAAAATATAACAGAAGGTAACAATGATTCAATTCAATATCCATCTTATCATATTACTTATGCATAATCAATCACAGATCAAAACAGATAACAATTCATCTCCGGACTGATACCTCAAATGTCAATGATCAACTTGACCTCTACAAAATTAATATATCGATATCTTCATTCACAAATTTTCTTTTTATATATAGGCTTGAGCCTTTACATTTGTTGTCCACTTCTAACTAACACCTACCTAATAGAACTGACTAATGACCAATATCCACAAAAAATGGCCAACAAGTACAAAAAGTGACATAAAATAATCAAAAGTAGTCTATCTTCCACCTATCATGATGTCTTCATCTTGTCCAGTGCCTTCTCAGATTACGCATCATCTACTATGTTGTGCAACTTACCCCAACACTTTACCAATAGTCCCCCAGCATAGTTTTGTGGCTCGTCCTCGAGCCACATCAGATGGACATTGAATACTAGTTGATTTTGATCTTGAAGTCTTCGTATTGCTGAGAAATTTTGGCAAGATGCACTTTGAATTTCTCAGCAACATCCTAATACATAAGGAAATCCTATTGCAATGGGTGCTCAACCATATTCACAGTGAATTCCTTCTTACCATCCTTCACATCCTGTAGCACAGTGACTACTTTGACCGACGATTGGGATCCAATTTCTTGGAACTCGTCGAGCTGGTCACTGTGTTTTCATTGTCGCTCCTGAGGTTTTCCCACTCACTGTTGTAGCTCTTTCAACTCTGTGGACCATGTGATTGACATAAGTGGAAGAATTCTCCTTAGTTCTATATTTAGCATTGCCAACTGGTTCTCGACTTCCTGCAACTACGTAGTAAGTTTCTCTAGCTATTCATCATGAATGACACTTCCTCAGAATTTTGTCATTGCCTCCATGATATTCTTTGCATCCTGCTCCATTTCATCAAATTTTGTTGCAATTTACTCAATGGAAGTCTTCCATTCTACATCCTGCTATGGGGGTGTGTCGGGGTAAACCATAGCATTCAACAGGTTGTTGTCCAAGTGGAGCTTCATGATGGTCTCTCCAAGTCACTTGGCCTTAGCAAATGCATCCAGCTCTATTGTGCTTTCATGTATGTACTGGTAGGAATTTGTAATGGCCTCTTCTACCTGCCCTTGACTAGTGAAGAGATGCACCTTCTCAACAACAAGGTGGTCAGTTTCTTTCTTCAGCTCTGTGATTACTTCAACGGCCTTCGTCTTCATCTCTTCCTGCGTCGTCTTCAATGATGTGATCTCTTACACTTTTGTAGCTGTCAGCTAATCCTGTACCCGTCGTAATTCCTCACTTATTTCTTCATTTCCTCTTCTTTAGTTTGCAACCCCAAGTACTGTTTGTTGAGATCCTTTTGTCTATCATCCAACTCCTGGTTGGTGACCTGCTGCATGTGGACTAATTTCTGGGTCGATAGCTTGTTGATATCCACTGCAATGTTCTACAGCTGCTGTAGTGTAGAGTTCACATCTTCGTTTCTAGTGTCAATTGCAGTTGGGGGAATCTGAATGTTCCTAGCCCACAACTTAGTGCTAATCGACACAAAATCCTACACACTTGTACTCTCTGGTTCCCTTCTTGAAACCACATTATATATTGAATCTAACTTGGTGCATACCTATGAAAAACCTTCCTCGGAAGTCTGCACATCACTTTTGTTGTTGTATCAGATGAGTCAATGACAGCCTTGATGAGTCACTATAGTTGTGCCTACTACCCGCATCCTGCTCAATTCATCACTTGGTCCTGCTCTCTTCTAGGATTTGTTGTGTTTCTATATCGGTGTCTGTCGACAAATCTCCATCAGAATCATGATGACTCTTCTCCTTGTGCACAGCCTCGTCAGGGGAATCTGCTGGTGGCCCCATCGATACGTCCTTCATGCTTGTTGGTTCGTACCAATATGAAGGCCAATCCTTAACTACTGTGTCCATTTCTTCATTTTTTAGCTTATATCCCATTGGCAGCCATTGCTTGTGAAGGTCACATCGAGCCTGGATCTAAAAAGTATGTGGCCCAATGGTGAACCATATAATCCGCTAATATTTTACTATTGCTACGTCGAACAACCCAGTAATTTTGACTGTTGTTGCTTGTAATTCCTTTCGGTAGACCCATAAGTGGATCATGTAATTCGCTTGGTGACTGGGCTCCTCTACCCACCATATATTTTGGTACCATGCGCCTTTGCACACCTTAATAGCTTCGATAGTCATTCTTTGGTAGTCCCTTGGCTCCATCCAAGCCACTAATGAAATCAAGATCAATAGCCATCTATACGTGAAAGTTTGCTCCCCAACTTGAACTACGACTACGTCCTCTGTCAACTGATTCAACAAAAATAGGGACCAGTTCATTTGGACTCCCTCTTTGTATTGTTGTGCACATGAAATCACCCCCGAATTTCACTAAACAGTTCGATTCTTTCTGACAATTTTACTTACAAAAATATGTGCACCAATACACATTTTCCTATCATTAATGTTGTCAATATGATATGCTCTACTGTCGCACTACAAATTATGCCTCTACTTTAATTGTGCAGCAAGCCACTTGTCATTATCCCTTACTTTGAAATATTATGATGGGTTTGGCCCATCCTTTGGTGACCCCATGATCTCTGAGATCAAGTCCACCATAATCACGATTGGTGTGTCCAACCATATCATTCCTTAATGAAAACAACCAAAAGTTTTTTGAAACATGCAATTGCCCCATTCAACTGCCCAAAATGCAGCATGTTGATGACCCCCAGCAACCCGGATTTATCCAGCCCTTGCGCCGATGGCTGTGGCATCCGCACTATGGGCCCTCCTACGACCGAAGGAAATGATTCATAGGGATCATCTGCTACATCCTTCCATAGTAACAGATTATGGTCCTTGTACTTCATCTTCATCAATACAGGGACAATGTTAGTGGTGCACATCATCCCTTTCGGAAGCGACGGTATTTTCAGGTAATACTTCTAATTTTTTGTTAAGTGTCAAGGCTTGGAACTAGGTCACGTGGGAGTGATATATCCTGGGATATCTCTAATGGGAACACCCTTGGGCACTGTAGATTCCACAGCCCCAGAGCTAGATGGCCCCATCTGCACAGTTCCTTCCCCTTATGCCTTGATGGAAGTTCTTGTCTGCCTCTTATGTTGTGGCATGGAGCTTGGCTTCTGGCCCTTTTGCTTTCCCCGTGGAATCGATGATGATCTGACTCGCATGCTCAAGACTTCTTCAACAATGGCGGTTGATCGAACTGTTGACTCCCACTCACTCAAAATATCCATAGTTTCAGGGTTACTCATCATGTCATACCAATACACCTCACTGGTCAAGATATCACACACCCTCCACTTCACTCTGCAACTCACAAAATTCACTCAGTTCCTCAATATCAACAACTTGCTTAGCACAATTATTCTTTGAACCCATGTCAAGCGTTCTCTTTTAGCATTCCATCAATCCATCCCTCATAATTCTCAAATATTTCATGGACATCATGACCAAATATGTCATTAATGACCCAAATTCATCGGTGATCCTATCAATCTAACAGTCGAATCGACCATAAATGCACATCTCTTCAACAAGCGTCACCGACTAACCTCTTCTAGCTTCCTATATTTATTGTTGATTTAACTAAATCACAGCCCTACGGCTATTATTCCTATCTATCTAACTGCGCTAATCACTCATATTCTTGCAGAGCCAATTCCTTCTAGCGTACCCTTCCTCTTTTTGTCTATCCTACCTATTTTTTTTGTTACGCAATGCCTTAGGAATTGCGCAGTTTTTCCCCTGTCCGGTAGGGCTTCAAGCAGATTCCATTCATAAGATTTGGTAGCACTTATCCATCTAACTACTACATTTGAATTGCACCCCCAGAGGTAATATAATTAACAAGATATGGACCTAACCATTCCATCTACAGCTTACCTAGATGCTTCAAGAACTTGCTTTCATATAACAACACCAAATATCCTTGATGAAACTGTTTGTTTTTTATATGGCTATCATGTCAAGAATTTTGCCAATCCTTCTTGACATGCTAATGGAACACTGCGATAAAATGATCTTCTTCAAGCTGTATCAACTGTTTTGCATGCTCCTGGAGCGCTGCTTCATCATCCATGCTCGTTGCAGCTGCAATGCCCAAGCTGAGAACAATGTATTCCATAGGCATGACTACTTCTTTCCTATATACCAATTTGAATGGTGTTTTCCTGTCAATATTTTTCAAGTGGTTGGATAGGCCCATAGCAGTGCTGGAATCTTCAAATCCTAGTCATCTCGATTAGAGTTACATACCTTTGTAAGTGCGTGCTCTAAGATTTTGTTGAACGCTTCAATAGTCCCATTTTCCTAAAGATGATATGGTGTACTTTTCTTATGTTGTATCTACATCTCCTATGTCATCTCTCTTACTGTGCGATTGATAAAGTGGCTGCCTTGGTCACTCATAAATATCCTTGGGCATCTAAATCGTGTCACAATGTTGTCAAATAGAAATCTTGTTGTTGTCGCAAAAATGCAATCCACAATGGGTGCAGCCTCTGCCCATCTTGTCAAGTAGTCAATTGCTATGATTATGTACCACGCAACAGTTATTTTCCCAGGTTGGTTGATTGGACCCACAAAATCCACAGCCCATTTATCAAAAGGTTTCAAATTCACCTACAATACTAGTGGTATTTCATCCAGTTGCGATGGTTTCCCCATGCGTTGACAGACTTCGTAGGTCTAATCATAATCTATCGCATCATTGTGTAATGTAGGCCACCAGATACCTGCACGAATCACCTTCCTTATTGTCGCGCGCCTGCCATAGTGTCCCCTAGCGATTCCCACATGAGCTTCTACTAAGATCTTCCCTTGTTCATGTGGTAGGACACATCGTAGAAAAATTTCATCTGGTCCCAACTTATACAGGCATCCGACAATCAACTAATAATCAAAATCTTTAACCACTAACTACTTCTTTTGACTTGTGGAAAGTTCTTTTGGTGCGACTCCCATCGCCAGAAATTGGATTATTGCAGCATAATGGTCATCGGCCATTTCAACATAGAATAACTGCGCATCAGGCAGTCCATATTCAATATTATTAGGCTCTTCACCTATATCGATTTTGGATAAATGATTGGGGCTAGCATTCAAATGACCCTGCTTCACAATTATTTCAAAATCAAACTCCTGAAAGAGAAGTAATTAGTGACATATCTCCCCCCCCCAACACAGGATTATGGACCAGATACTTCAACAGAGAATGAATAGTAAACATCTTGAAGTGGCCACCTAGAAGGTAATGTCTGAATTTCTGCAGTGCATATACCATTTCCAAACCTTCACACTCTGTGTTTATGTAGTTCCTCTCTACAAAGGAAAAATTCCAACTGACGAAAGTAATCAAATGATCCAAATCTCCTTCTCTTGGATGCACGAGCACTACTCCTAGCGCAACAAAACATGCATCAAAATGAACATGGAACTCCTTGTTCCAGTCAAGGAACATAAGTATTGGCATCGAATCCATCTTGGCCTTTAGCATGTCGAAGCCACCTTGACATTCTTGACTCTATATAAAGACAATATCTTTCTTCAACAGTTTCTCCATAGGGGCAGTAATTGCAACATATCCTCTAATGAATTTGCGGTAGTACTCAGTGTGCCCTAGTGTCAGCCAAAGCATCTTCAAGTTTGTTGGCGGTGGCAAGCTCAAAATGAGCGCTATCTTCACAGGATCAACCTATAATCCTTTCTTGCACACAATGTGACCCAAGAGTATCCCAAATGGTGCACAGAAAATGCACTTCTTGGAGTTCAACACAATCTGATGTTGTCAACACTGTTCCAACATCAGTCAAAGGTTTGAAAAATGATCCTTGATTAGACCATACACTGTCCAATCATCCATATACACTTGTGGGAACTTCTGAATGAAATATTTAAATTCCATGACAACAACTCAAGAAAATATTGCAGGCGCATTCTTCATCCCAAAAAGGCATCACCATGTATTGGAAGTAGCCCCACTCGGTGACAAACATTGTTTTATGTCAATCGTCCTTGGCAGTTCTGATCTGGTGATAACCAAAAAATCCATCTATAAATGAGTACATCTCCTAACTACCTACTCCTTCGAGTACTTCATCTGTGAATGGCATCAAAAATGGGTCATGCATACATGCACAATTCAATTTTATTAAATCAACACAGATCCAAACTTCACCCATTTTCTTGTCTTGGACCACCATGGGACTGATCCATTATGATTCTTCCACTGGCTCAATTATTCCAACATCTGGCCAATTTCACCCTTGACTCTTTCTTTGTATCGTGGATTCAGGCAATATGGCCTCTATCGTATTGGTTTCACATATGGCTTTAACAGAATCTTCATCTCTCCTAGATCACCCGGTATCTCCTTCATTTCTAAAAACTTTGTTGGAAAGAGATCTTGAAATTTATGTAGCAGGTTTGTGATTTTTTCCATGGTATCCTCATCCCAATAGTCCCCAACACTTTCAAACTTTGGGTTCTCTTCCATCCCAATGTTAACCTTTCTAATCTTTAGCGACTAATTCATGGGATCACTCAATACATCCAGTGTTGTAATGTCCCTACTTCCTTCTGTCTTCGAAATATTGATATTTCATAGCTCATCATCATCTTCAAGTTTGCAAGATACATTATAGCATTCCATTATCGAATACATGTGGCAATGTGAATGTGGATCCACAGGATATGAGACTAGTACAACTTTTAGAGCCATGTCCCGAATGATCTGAAGTGCATTGTTGACATCAGGATTAGCGTCTGCAAAACTAAAAGTCTGTGCAAAGCAAACCATCAGCTCCTCCCAAGTGGTTATTTCCCTGCACAGCTCTGTTGATACTTACCAGGATCTTGGCATTTCATCCAGCGTGTGAATAAAGGCATGGACCCATTCATCCTTTGGTCGCGATGCCCACAATGCTTGCAATTCCATTAAATGGATGCTAGGTTCATTTCGTCCATCATACTTCCCAGCGTGGTACACCTCTGTGTTTCCAAAGTGAAATGTCATCAAGCATCGACACTGTTCCCATCCAGTACTTTTATTTTTATGAGTTTCCCACCAGTGTACTGGAGTAGCCTTCAGTGCTTCCTCCATTGCTAACAATTGCTATGGTTCTGAGACCTTTTCTTCAAATTATTTTAAGAACGCAGAAATTTTAGGAATCCCTTCATAAATTGGTAATTCTACAATCTCATTCGTTACATGGCGTAGAGATTGCGTGATCAAACTGCACTTCCTAAATGACACCTGATTCATGCTGTTTTGCCAATTTTCTAGCGCATCTTCAGAATCATAAGATGTAGAACTAGCGCTGCACCAACCGAGTTCTCCATCAATGGTAGGGTGGATATAATCGTCAGAGATATTGTAGGTGTGATCCCACCACCTAAAAAATTCATCCTTTACTGGTTCAATGTATCGCCTGCCTTCATTGGGATCCATAGGCGTGATGAACCTAATATCTTGGTTCTTAAAACCCATCATCCGCTTCTTGAAGTTAATTACTACCATGATATTATTGGCCCATATAACCCCTAGGATTATGGGATAGGATCCTTCACCATTAACAACTTCAATCACATCAACATCGGCATAATTTTTCATACCTTCCACGTCCACAACTAGGTTGGATACTCATCTGATTGGTTGCACTTTATCTTAATTAACCAATCGCAATTGCACCTAGGACCAACCTAATGTCGGCGTCCCCATCTTCTTCCAGGTATTCTTTGTTAATATGTTCACATCAAATCCCAAATCCAAAATGACCGATTCGACTTCATAGTCTCCAATATGAATATTCATATGCATCTCATTTCCTGTCTTTTTCTTCTGTAAAGAGTTCACCGTGGACTCCTTTCATTCCTTACCCGGGCGGTGCAACAAATTTTCAATCTCAACTAAAGCATTTGGATCTCTTTCCAATGATAAGCAACTCTCGAAGAAGTTTTTCAAGGTAACATGCTACCACAATGGTCCTACCTCTAGTGAAGAATCAAAAGCGGAAGGAATTTCATAGACATGTGAGTTACCAAGATTTCTCCTGATCACATCCCGGGCTCCAAAAAATGTCTCCTTTTCAATTATGATATCAAACGACGCCTTCCTCTCTTTATCAAGTCGAATCTCTGGGTGGGGCCCATCCTCTCCTATTTTATCTACTGAGATTGTTTTGGCTCTGCTAAGATTGTCGCAACCATCGGCCCTTGATTCTGGTTTATTGGAGGATTTTGAATCAATGGTGCATTCTTGTTCAATGGAGGGTTCATAGGTTGATTCATAGTTTGATTCTGGATTGGAACTTGATTCTAGGACTATAACTGGTTCTAGTTTTGTATATGATTCTTAGTCTGTACCTAATTTGGGATTTGCAACTGAGGAATGTTCCTAGCCTTCCATCTCGTGATTAGCTGTGGGTAGTTTTTCACACTATGATCAATCTCCATGCAATATGTACACAAGCACTGCAAGTGTATATAGTCCCTCTGTTAGTACCCAAATACCCCACAATTATAACATTGGACTGGTTCGTGACCTTGTCCTCCTCCTCTTCCTTAGAATCCTCCGTGAAATCCTCCCTATTGCTGATACTGCGGCTAAGCCATCTGTTGCGACAAGGGATTTGGCTGATGTTGAACATACTGTGCATCTTGAACATACTACGGTTGTGGCTGAGGCATCTCCATCTAATTGTAATGCGGCTATGGCGTAAATTGTGGCTGTGATGCAAACTGTGGCTATGGCTGTAATGGTATAAATTACATCGACAGAGGTGGTGTATACTGCGGTTGAGGTCGATAGTTTACCATCTGAGGTTGCGGTTGCAGTTGCTATACTATGCGATGATCTTCTCCCTTCACAAAGTATGAATCATATGTTATTTCCTACAGCATATCATATGCACGACAGTCTTTGTCTTCATGTCCCACCGATCTACAAAAGGAACAATATAGTTTGGCTGGTTTTGAAACTATATTCTACATGTAGCTACACTCTTCATGTCGATGCCCATAAATTTGACATATGTGACACCATGGTACGCTACCGCAACTTAATGCGTTCGGCACTCATGAAATCAAATAATTTCACAAAACTGGGGCAGTTGTCTTTGGTGTTCCTGTTTGCATGACATCGCGTGCACCAAATATCATCGTGATCCTCTTTCACCTTCTTGATGTCTTGTAACTGGAGTGTTAAATTTTCCAACTGCGCCTGGATTTGATTCATACCAACTGCATTCTCTCCAATAGATGAAGCTTCTAACTTCATCGCAATCTCTAGAGCCTCGCTCTGTGTCGCAATCTTCTGCTACATCAGTTGTTGCCGGATATGAGGTACCAAGGCTACGATAAACCACTCTTTATGTTGAACGTTGCTCATATCAAAGCTGACCCATGCCATCAACATCTTAAATCTTTGATCGAAATCCCAAACAGTCTCATTCGGAAAATGCTTGATCTCTTTAAACTCGATAATGTATTGTGCCTTCAATTTAGGCTTCCGAAATTCTTCAATGAGTCCCTTCCGAACATCATCCAATGTTTTTGTAGACATCCCCGTAGGAACCTATATATATCTCATGTACCAATATAGCGCACAACCCCATAGAGTAGTCTCTAGTTGGCCCTTCTTGACATCATCATCTATTTCTTGTCTAACATTCCATACTTCCTCGCAGAGAAACCAATACTGCTCAGGATCGTCAGTCTCATTCCCATGGAACAAAGGTAACTTTGTCTCATCGCCTTCAATCCTGTGCCTTCTTCCTGCAGATGTTAACATACTACTAGATTGTTGTTGGCACGTCGGGAAAGTTGATGTGGAATTTGTGTTTCTCCTTGAGTTGGAAGTAGTGCGCGGAGAAGTGGGCACGGTGCTATTGGGGTTTGATCTTACTACTGTCCTGGGAATATTTTGGTTCTTTTCATCCTCTTCGTCACTGTAGGGTCGCTTCATCCCATGTGGTTTTCGTTCGTAGTTTCACATTTTGATCACAGCAGGACCTTCCCTTGTCCTCTGCCTCTTCTCTTGTCGAAACCTTGCTCCTCCCCTTATATAGCCACTTTCTTCCTCAGCTTCCCTCACAGTCTCGTCGAAACTTGCACCCATCAATCCCTTATCTTCCCATCTGTCTCCCCCCTTTAGTCGTGGTATCCACCTCCTCCAAACACAAAAGTTCTACTACTCTAGGTGCATATTCAGTATACCCTTTTCGTAGACAAACATTTTAATTGACAATTGGAGCGATAATAGGAACCTACCTCTATGTCCATTAAAGAATTATCTTTCTTCTTCACTGTAAGACTTAGTAGTGTCAACTGCGAACTCAGTAATATATTCTTCTAAAATAATATCCATCCAGAACTCAACAACTCGCGACGCTCTATTGTTAGTTTCTTGTAGCTCCTCGATCAATTAAGGGGTACAGGATGTTTTTTCTGCTCCTTAGAAATTTGTCTTCTTGTATGTGAACTGCACCAACCACTAGTATAGTATGATGGGAAACTCAAGAAAAAATACTCATGAGGATAGTCGTGTATGTAATTTTCCAACCACTTGCCGGTCCTCAGTCCACGGTTTTGATTTTTTCCTTCAGCAAACTCTCACAGATTTTGATCAAACAAATATTGAATCTCTGGTTGCATTGGATGCCACATCCACTCTTGAGTTTTTGATTGCGTCAGATCCCACATACCCTCCTCTCAGTCGCAACAAGGTCTCGACAATGGAACTATTTGTTGGCTCAAACCTCAACCAACAAAACCCAGTTGATAAGGGTCCCACTCTGTCGACACTCGACTCACCACGATCTCCCTGAGAATCGGCCAAGAAATGTTTTACCCTATCCAGCAACACCCACAGAGTGGATGAAGTCTCACCCAAGACGTTCAATGGAGGGCTGACGGAACCTAGTTTCCGTAGCATAGAAGAGGATTAGGGCATCGACACTTCATTATCTTAATGAGCTAAATAGATCAACTTATTTAGCAAAACCATTCACCATTTCACATCATTCATTCTTAATTGTAATATATCTATCATAGTGGAACCATATCTAAAAAGATAGTAGCATTCAGAAACAGTAAACATCGCATGATAGATCCATATTTAATATTCACTTAGAATTCATCGTCGAATTTGCAGGAACAGAAAGACAGAAAAAGATAATAGAATATAACAACAATTCAATTCAACATCCTTCTTATCATATTACTTCTGCACGATCAACCACATTTCAAAACAGATAACAATTCATCTCCAAATTGATACCTCAATTGTCAATGATCAACTTAAACTCTACAAAATTCATCTATCGATATCCTCATTCACAATTCTTCTTTCTATATATAGGCTTGTGCCTTTACATTCATTGTCCACTTCTAAGTAACTCCTAACTCATTTAACTGACTAATGACCAATATCCACAAAAAATGGTCAACAAGTACAACAAGTGACATAAAATAATCAAAAGTAGTATATCTTCCTCCTATCGCGTTGTCTTCATCTTGCACGGTGTCTTTTGAGCTTGCGCAGCATCTGCGATGTTGTGCAAATTATCCCAACCCCTTGCCGACAAGAGGGGCTGATGAAAGTTGTTTCCTTAGTAGGTTTTTCAAGTCTTTGCAACTCACGATATACCAAAGGGTCCAACAGTAAAGCATGACAAGGAGGATTGGGATCATCCATTTCCTGAATACCCGATTACCTAGACTATACGTGCGTAGTAGTCTCTTTGAGTGTTGTTCTCGGTCTATTGTGTTGACAAGACAAAAAAAAGGTTTTTCTCAAATGGATTACATAATCCTAGAAGGGTCTCCTAATATATGCAAGGTACATGGGAGCTCAAATCTGTGTTATTGTTGGCTAATTATCCACCGTTCAAAAGGGGCTTTCTGATATACAATCAAGTACGTGAAGTACCTTTCGATATACCTCAAGGCTATGTGAAAGGTCATTTGATATACCGATGGTATGTGGAAGAACCACATAGTTCCCAAGATGCAGTGTAGGAAAATGAACAACAACTTCTATGTTTAAAGACGGCGGAACACGTCTCTATCCTATCACTCAAGTTACCAAAAATTTTAACCATAAAGCTACCATTATTTTATCTTGAATGGTTAGCTGAATGCATGAAGTGTATAAAGAAACGTAAAACCATGCAATATGGGATGCAAATTTTTCACTTTCCCACTCAAACTATTCCCTACTTATGGGAAGGAGAGAGTGTTTCAATTCTATTTCAAAACAAAATATTTCCCAAATAGTCACACCGAACTTATCTTTTAAAAAATTGCAAACAAGAAACACACTTCTACACTAATATTTTAAATTAAGAACAAAGCGAGATCTATTTTCCTAAAATTAAAGACACTAGCACTAAAAGGAACACTAAGCACTTTTCAAATATTCTTCAAAAAATGAAAAGATCTAACTTCTAACTATGATATATTTTTATTTTGATGAGATAAGTGTGTTAAAAGGAAAGAAGTGTTGATGTATTTGTAACTTCAGAATGTATTAATCTATGTAGCTTATGTATTGTAACCCGATGTTTATTCCAGGATGTATCTATAATGTAATTGAGTCATGTTGTCATGCCCCGATGTTTCGATCAGGAGGATCAATAATATAAACAAGTCATGTCAAGTGATAGTGAGTAACCCTCTGATTGTCTAAGGGTCAAAATCCCCACAGTTCTGGGTAAGTCGGGTTATTAGACTCTCCTAGTAGAGGTCAGCCCTGGTAGGGTTTTAGTCATGTCAAGATTAGTATAAATAGAGAACCAGAGTCTCTATTTAACACACAACTCATACACACTCAAGTGTAGCGCATAGTTGAGGAAGGAGAAGACACTGGGACTAGACAAGAAGAAGATTACTGCTCTCGAGAGATCACTTACTGTTTTAAGCTTTTACTATTTTTGTGCTAATTCAATCTCTGAGGAGGTTGTGGGGTTTTCTCCATTTATGGTTTCCCTGAGGAAAAACACTGTGTTCATTGTCTCTTGTGTTTGATTACTGTACTTTTTATTCTCTCTGTTAAGTATCCTAATAATGCTAGCTTAATGTTGAAAAACTAACATGGTATCAGAGCTAACTTGAGAAGAAGACACTGTGCAGCTGCGGGAACTAGGGATTCCCAGTTTGTGGATCTTCCTCCACATATTTTCAGAAAAAAGTAAGGTCGAATAACTCTCGTCCTTAGGGCGCATCTTTCTGTCGAAGCAGAATCCAATTTTGAGGGTTTTTTCAGCTTTGGACCCCACACTACTACCGAAAATTAGCGCTTTTCACAGAAGAGGAATTTTTCAGTGAGCCCAGGCCCAGATTGATCTCCTCCCCAAAATCGAAGTTAGGGATAAATTTCTAGGCATTTGTGTGGATAGATCTTTGGAAAAGCAAAACCCTAATCTGCTTTTGAACCAGCTCTACAGGATTTCAGCCCAAGTTTCAGATCTGACATATTGACCTGGTAAGATCTAAAATATTTTATATTTCCATTTGAGGTTCTCAGTTTAAGATGTCTCATCATACCAAGCTTGATGAAAAGCTTGAGGGAGCTGATAACTTCCGAGCCTGGAAGTATAGGATCTCCCTGGTCTTGGAAGAGAATGAATTAGACTCCTCCATCCATGAGGAGGTTCCAGTTCCAGAGGGAGATGCGACAAAGACCTTACATAAGAAGAAGATGGTTATGGAAAAGAGGATCATTGCTGATTTTATCAAGGATCACCTTATCCCATAGGTGTCCTCTCTTAAGACACCAAAAGCTATGTTTGATGCCCTAACCAAATTGTTTTAAGGGAAGAACATAAACCGGAAGATGAATCTAAGGAATCAACTGAAGAATGTGAATATTCAGAATGTAGAGACCATCCAGTCTTACTTCACAAGGGTTTCTCAGATCAAGGAACAATTAGAAGCTGTAGATGAAGAAGTGGAGAATGAAGATATTGTGATGACAACTCTGAATGGATTTCCTAGGTAATGGGATTCATTCATCTAAGGAATCTGTGCTAGAAAGAAGTTAGTCAAATTCAGCAGATTATGGGAATAATGTTCTCAAGAAGAAGCACAGATAGCATCCCAAGAAGAGAACATGGGAAGTGAAGATCAAGCTCTCACAGTTCACTCCAAGAAAGGCAGAAGAAGTACTCATCACTCCAAAGGTAAGAATCCTCATCATAGAGATAACAATAGAAAGAACCTATTTATATAAAGATGTTATACATGTGATGAGATAGGGAAATTTACAAAAGACTATCCTAAGAACAAGGACCACTCTCATAAGAAGAAGGGGAACAAAAGAAGACATCATGCTCATGCTGCAGAGGATGATGAACCATCCAAGAAAAGTACCAGATATGAAAGTGAAGATTCTTCAAGCGAGGATGAATATGTTTTGATTTATGCTCTCACATGTAACATTACTCATGGAAATGATGATTGGCTTATAGACAATGGAGCTTCCAAACATATGACTAGATTCAAGGAATCCTTTGTGGGACTGTCAGAACATGAATCACCTCACAAGGTGAAACTAGGAGATGACTACCAATATCCAATAAAAGGTAGTGGGGAATCTTCCTATAAACTCAACTCTGGAAAGTCTCTAACAATGAAAGAAGTATTGTTTGTTCCAGGACACAAGAAGAACCTTCTCTCTATGTTAGCATTGGATGCAAAAGGAATGAGGGTTCCATTCATACATGGTCAAGTCATCATGTGGCCAAGAGGAAAGACTATCGATGATGAAGTGGTGATTGGATAACAAGAAGGAGGTTTGTACAAGATGAATGGCCATCAAGAAAAAGACTTGGTCCATGACACAATACAACCAAGTGAACTTTGGCATAGAAGGCTTGCACATGTGCATTACAGAGCACTACCTATTGCAAGAAAAGATGTTGAAGGTATTCCAGAATTCCAAGCAAAACATGATGGGGTCTGCAAAGGATGTGCAAAAGGAAAGAATACAAAGAATACATTTCCTAGTAGTGAAAGCAAAACCAAAGGAATCCTAGAAATCATTCACTCTGATGTATGCGGTCCTATGTCATCAAACTCACTAAGGAGGTATGCATACTATGTTTCTTTTATTGATGATTTTTCAAGAAAGACATGGGTTTACTTCATGAAGAAGAAAGACAAAGTATTCAGCACATTCAAGGAATTCAAAGCCTTGATCGAGAACCACTCTAAAAAAAGGATCAAAATTTTTTGATCAGATATTGGCGGAGAATTCACTTCGATTGAATTCAAAGAGCTATGCAAAGAATCAGGGATTAAGAGGGAGTTGTCCACTCCTTATAATCCACAACAGAATGGGATTGCAGGACGGAAGAACATAATTATCATGGAAGCTTCCAAATCCATGCTTCATGATCAAGATCTTCCTATGCATCTTTGGGTTGAAGCTTCTAGAACAGCTGTGTATGTACAGAATCGTACTCCACATAGAGTACTCGAGAACAAGACTCCTAAAGAAGTCTTCTCTGGTAAGAAACCAAAAGTCAGCCATCTCAGAAAATTTGGTTGTCCTGTGTACATACACATTCCAAAAGAGAAGAGAACAAAATTAGATCCTTCAGGAAAGAAGGGTATATTTGTGGGATATTATGAAAGCTCAAAGTCTTACAGAATATATTTCCCAGGATACAAATAGATTGACATCAGAAGGGATGTGACATTTGATGAAGACACGGCTTACAACAAATCTAGAAAGAGACCTGCTGAAGAACCTGAAGAAGCAGAAGCACCCATAATTCATGATACAACCATGAATGAAGAAACTCAAGAAGAAGATTGAGATTTTAAAGAAAAACAAAGACCTGTAGATCCACCTCTGGAGAAGAATCCTCATAAGAGGAAACCTGATTGGATACAAGAACTTATCCAAGGTGTAGAGAGATATGGGGCTCAAGAAGAGAATCACAGAGAAAGAAAGAGGACCAGATCCTGCTCCGGATATGTAGCTTTACTATGTGATTTCATTGATAAAGAACCTTCTAGTTACGAAGAAGCAGCAGAATGGAAAGAATGGAAGGATGCTATGATCGAATAATACCAATTGATCAAGAAGAATGATGTTTGGGATGTTGTCCCAAGACCAGAAGGGAAGTCAATTGTAACTTCCAAATGGATCTACAGATCAAGCATGTTGCGGACGGTAGCATTGAAAAATATAAAGCAATATTTGTGGCTTGGGGCTTCTCTCAAAAATAAGGAATAGACTATGAAGAAACCTTTGCACCTGTAGCCAGATACACTTCCATCATATTAGTACTTGCTCTGGTTGCAGTGATGAAATGGAAGATACCCTAGATGGATGTCAAGACTGCCTTCTTGAATGGTGTAGTAGAAGAGGAAGTGTATGTAGAATAGCCACTCGGTTTTGAGACATATGACAAGAAGTCTCATGTGTGCAGATTGAAAAAATCCCTGTACGTTTTGAAACAGGAACCCAGGACCTGGTACGGTAGAATTGACAGCTTTCTATCCAGTTTGGGCTTTATCAAGAGTAAAACAGATTCCAACCTTTATTACAAGGTTGAAGATGGAAACCCAATGATTCTTCTACTATATGTAGATGATCTATTTGTGACAAGTACTGATGGGTTGATTGCTGTTACGAAGAGAAAGCTTGTTGTTGAGTTCAAAATGAAGGACTTGGGGATGATGCATTACTTTCAAGGTATGGAGGTGTGGCAGAGTGCAGTTGGAATCTTCCTTGGACAAGGGAAGTATGCAGTAGAGATCCTGAAGAGGTTTGGGATGATGGACTGCAATACTATGGCAACACCTATGGCATCAAACCTGAAGCTATTAAATGATGCTTCATCATAGTTGGTTGATGCTATGATCTATCATCGGATGATTGGTTCATTGATGTACCTGACGAACACGAGACCATATATTTGCTTTGTTGTGAACACCTTGAGCTAGTTCCTGACAGATTCGAGACATGTTCACTTGATTGCTGCAAAGCATATTCTGAGGTACCTAAAGGGTACAGTTGATTATGGGCTCAAGTACTATGCGAATCAAAAGATTAGCTTGGAGGGTTATGTTGATTCAAATTGGGAAAGTAGTTCCATCGATAGAAAGAGCACTTTAGGGTGTTGCTTCAGTATGGGATCATGTGTGATCTCTTGGTTTAGCAGGAAGCAATCCTGTGTGGCACTGAGTACAGCTGAAGCAGAGTATGTCATAGCTTATCCAGCTAGTTGTGAGGCAGCATGGCTAAGGAAGCTACTATCTGATTTATTTGATCTCTAGTTGGATGCTACTTGTATACATTGTGACAACCAGAGTTGCGTAAAGTTGTCAGAGAAACCAGTGTTCCATGACAAGTCAAAGCATATCGAGATCAAGTACCACTATATCAGGGATATGGTGTAGAGGGGAGTAGTGAAGCTCCAATATGTTGCAACGGAGGAACAAATTGCTGATGTATTGACAAAGCCATTGGCTAGGGTGAAGTTCGAGTACTTCGGGGAGAAGCTTGGTGTTCTCCAGATAGAGGTTTCCTCTAAGGGAAAGTGATGAGTCCCATAGCCATTCTGACATGGTGAGATAATCGGTTCCTTCCATGGTCAGATGTAAGGGTTGAGTCATTCTGTTATGGTGAGAGGATTGGTTCCTTCCATGTCAGATATGAGTGCTGAGATCCATAGCCATTCTCCTGAGTAGGTCAGATATAAGGGCTAAGCCATTCTATCATGGTGAGAGGATTTCTTCCTTCCATTCCAGATATGAGTGTTGGTCATTCTGTCAAGTAGGACAGATGTAAGGGAAATTTCCATTCTTTGAATGGAGCTTCCTGGTGAGGTACCAAGAACACTCAGCCTAGGACTGAGTAGCCATTCTGATGTGTTAGAGGGATGTGTTCCCACGTGATCAAATGTAAGGGCTGAACCATTATGTCTTGGCTAAAGGATTAGGTTCCTTCCATGTCAGATGTGAGTGTTGGCCATTTCGACGAGCACGTCGGATGTAAGGGAAACTGCCATTCTCTAGGAGAATGGAGGCACCTAGTCAGTTACGAGGTAGCTCAGTCGAGGAGGACTGGGGGCCATTTTGATATGACTGTAGGATTTGTTTCTACAATATCAGATATGAGCGCAAGCCCTTGCATCATTATGGTAAGATTTGTTTCGGCCAGGGTGAGATTCTTTCATCGTTGTGGTAAGATGTGTTCCAACCCAGGTCAATGTGCTAAAATATTTCATCATTGTGGTAGGATGTGTTCCGTCCTGGGTGAGATTCTTTCATCATTGTGGTAGGATGTGTTCTGCCCTGGGAGAATGTGTAGAAATATTTCATCATTGTGGTAGGATGTGTTCTGGCCTGGGTGAATGTACGGAAATATTTCATCATTGTGGTAGGATGTGTTTCGGCCTGGGTGAATGTGCAGAAATGTTTCATCATTGTGGTAGGATGTGTTTTGGCCTGGGTGAGAGACTTCCATCACTGTGGTAGGATGTGTTCCCTCCTAGATGGATGTGAGTACTATGCCTTTCTAACGAGTAGGCCAGAGATAAGTGCTAAAGAAGACCTACATGGAGGATAGGCCTACAACCAGCATGAAAAAGGGCTAGCTCTGTAGAACTTCCTGTGATGAGAAGAATCATGAGAGAGCACCCATGATGATCCAAATTGAGTGATGATGGTGAGTGATGATCCATATTTAGTGATGATCCAGATTCAGTGATGATGATCCAGCAGTGATGATCTAGATCTAGTGATGATCTAGATCCAATGATGATGCCCAGTGATGATCCAGATCTAGTGATGATCCAGATCCAATGATGATGTCCCATGATGATCCAGATTGAGAGATGATCCAGATCCAAAGATGAAGACGACTTGAAGACGAAGATGACTTGAAGACTAAGAAGACTTGAAGATGCAAATGATGAGATGATCCAGTTGATACAGAGAAAAAGACCAGTGCTAAAAATTGTGTCGAAAGAATACCTTCCTAGTTAAGAGGGAGTGTTGATGTATTTGTAACTTCAGAATGTATTCATCTATGTATCTTATGTATTGTAACCCGATGTTTATTCTGGGATGTATCTATAACGTAATTGAGTCACGTTGTCATGCCGTGATGTTCCGATAAGGAGGATCAATAATATAAACAAGTTGTGTCAAGTGATAGCAAGTAACCCTCCGATTGTCTAAGGGTTAAAGTCCTCGTAGTTCCAAGGCACTAGGGTTATTAGACTCTCCTAGTAGAGGTCGGCCCTATTAGGGTCTTAGTCATGTCAGGATTAGTATAAATAGAGAACTGAAGTCTCTATTTAACACACAACTCATACACACTCAAGTGTACTGCATAGTTGAGGAAGGATAAGACAGTGGGGCTAGACAAGAAGAAGAATTCTGCTATCGGGAGATCAGTTACTATAGAAACATATTGATAAATTTCATTTGGACATTCCTATCCTGAGATATAGAAATTATCCCTAGGTCACCTGTTTAAGGCTAAATCCTAGGAGAGGTTGGAATCCAAAGTTGGAGAAATCATATCTCCTATATTGTAGTGAATATGAGGCTAAAAATCTTGCAACGGTTACAAAACTATTTCATCTTTGTCCTATAAACCTTTCGGCTCGTGATCCTTGTCGAATCTCGAGATATAGCGAAAGTTCCAAATAGGGTAATTTTCAGGGGCAAAATTTCACCATTTCGCTATATTTTTTGTTTTTTCAAAAAATCAACCACAGTTCAAAACATATAACAATTCATCTCCAAATCGATACCTTAATTGTCAATGATGAACTTGAACTCTACAAAATTCATCTATCGATATCCTCATTCACAATTCTTCTTTCTATATATAGGCTTGTGCCTTTACATTCATTGTCCACTTCTAGGTAACTCCTAACTCATTTAACTGACTAATGACCAATATCCACAAAAAATGGTCAACAAGTACAACAAGTGACATAAAATAATCAAAAGTAGTATATCTTCCTCCTATCGCGTTGTCTTCGTCTTGCACGGTGTCTTCTGAGCTTGCGCAGCATCTGTGATGTTGTGCAAATTATCCCAACCCCTTGCCGACAAGAGGGGCTGATGAAAGTTGTTTCCTTAGTAGGATTTTCAAGTCTTTGCAACTCACGATATACCGAAGGGTCCAACAGTAAAGCATGACAAGGAGGATTGGGATCATCCCTTTCCTGAATACCCGATTACCTAGACTATACATGCGTAGTAGTCTCTTCGAGTGTTGTTCTCGGTCTATTGTGTTGACAAGACAAAAAAAAGGTTTTTCTCAAATGGATTACATAATCCTAGAAGGGTCTCCTAATATATGCAAGGTACATGCGAGCTCAAATCTGTGTTATTGTTGGCTAATTATCCACCGTTCAAAAGGGGCTTTCTGATATACAATCGAGTACATGAAGTACCTTTTGATATACCTCAAGGCTATGTGAAAGGTCGTTGAATATACCGATGGTATGTGGAAGAACCACATAGTTCCCAAGATGCAGTGTAGGAAAATGAACAACAACTTCTATGTTTAAAGACGGCGGAACACGTCTCTATCCTATCACTCAAGTTACCAAAAATTTTAACCGTAAAGCTACCATTAATTTTATCTTGAATGGTTAGCTGAATGCATGAAGTGTATAAAGAAACGTAAAACCATGCAATATGGGATGCAAATTTTTCACTTTACCATTCAAATTATTCCCTACTTATGGGAAGGAGATAGTGTTTCCATTCTACTTCAAAACAAAAGATTTCCCAAATAGTCACACCGAACTTATCTTTTAAAAAATTGCAAACAAGAAACACACTTCTACACTAATCTTTTAAAGTAAGAACAAAGTGAGATCTATTTTCCTAAAAATAAAGACACTAGCACTAAAAGGAACACTAAGCACTTTTTCAAATTTTCTTCAAAAAATGAAAAGATCTAACTTGTAACTATGATATATTTTTATTTTGATGAGATAAGAGTGTGTTAAAAGGAAAGAAGTGTTGATGTATTTGTAACTTTAGAATATATTCATCTATGTATCTTATGTATTGTAACCCGATGTTTATTTAGGGATGTATCTATAATGTAATTGAGTCATGTTGTCATGCCCCGATGTTCTGATCGAGAGGATCAATAATATAAACAAGTCATGTCAATTGATAGCGAGTAACCGTCCGATTGTCTAAGGGTTAAAGTCCCCACAGTTCTGGAGCACTAGGGTTATTAGACTCTCTTAGTAGAGGTCGGCCCTGGCAGGGTTTTAGTCATGTCAGGATTGGTATAAATAAAGAACCAGAGTCTCTATTTAACACACAACTCATACACACTCAATTGTAGCGCATAGTTGAAGAAGGAGAAGAAACCGGGGATAGACAAGAAGCAGATTACTGCCGTCAAGAGATCACTTACTGTTTTGGGGTTTTACTGTTTTGGTGCTAATTCTATCTCTAAGGAAGTTGCGGGGTTTTCTCCATTTATGGTTTCCTCCACATATTTTCAGCAAAACTAAGGTGGAATAACTCTCCTCCTTAGGGTGCATCTTTCTGTCGAAGCAGAATCCAAATCTGAGGTTTTTTCAGTTTTGGACCCAACACTACTACCGAAAATTAGGGCTTTTCATAGAAGAGGAATTTTTCAGTGAGCCCAGGCCTGGATTGATCTCCTCCCAAAAATAGAAGTTAGGGATAAATTTCTAGGCATTTGGGTGTATAGATATCCAGAAAAGCAAAACCCTAATTTTCTCCTGAACCAGCTCTATAGGATTTCAGCTCAAGTTTCAGATCCTATATCTTGACCTGGTAAGATCTAAAATCTTTTGTATTTCCATTTGAGGTTCTCAGTTTAAGATGTCTCATCATACCAAGCTTGATGAAAATATTGAGGCAACTGATAACTTTCGATCCTGGAAGTATAGGATCTCCCTGGTCCTGGAAGGGAATGAATTAGAATCCTACATCCATGAGGAGGTTCCAGCTCTAGAGGGAGATGAGGAAAAGGCCTTACATAAGAAGAAGATGGTTATGGAAAAGAGGATCATTGTTGATTCTATCAAGGATCACCTTATCCCATAGGTGTCCTCTCTCAAGACACCTAAAGCTATTGTTGATGCCCTAACCAAATTGTTTGAAGGGAAGAACATAAGCCGAAATATGGCTCTGAGGAATCAACTGAAGAATGTGAAGATTCAGAATGTAGAGACCATCCAGTCTTACTTCACAAGGGTTTCTCAGATCAAGGAACCATTAGAAGCTATAGATGAAGAAGTGGAGAATGCAGAGATTGTGGTGACAACTATGAATGGCCTTCCTAGGTCATGGGATTCATTCATCCAAGGAATCTGTGCTAGAAAGAAGTTAGTCAAATTCAAAAGACTATGCGAAGAATGTTCTCAAGAAGAAGCATAGATAGCATCCCTAGAAGAGAATTTGGGAAGTGAAGATCAAGCTCTCACAGTTCACTCCAAGAAAGGCAGAAGAAGTACTCATCACTCCAAAGGTAAGAATCCTCATCATAGAGATAACAATAGAAAGAACCTATCTAGATAAAGATGTTATACATCTGATGAGATAGGGCACTTCCCAAAAGACTATCCTAAGAACAAGGACCACTCTCATAAGAAGAAATGGAACAAAAGAAGACATCATGCTCATGCCGCAGAGGATGATGAACCATCCAAGAAAAGTACCAGATATGAAAGTGAAGATTCTTCAAGCGAAGATGAATATGTTTTGATTTATGCTCTCACAGGTAACATTACTCATGGAAATGATGATTGGATTATAGACAGTGGAGCTTACAAACATATGACTGGATTCAAGGAATCCTTTGTTAGACTGTCAGAACATGAATCACCTCACAAGGTGAAACTAGGAGATGACTACCAATATCCAATAAAAGGTAGCGGGGAATCTTCCTATAAACTAGCCTCTGGAAAGTCTCTAACAATGAAAGAAGAATTGTTTGTGCTAGGACTCAAGAAGAACCTTCTCTCTATATCAGCATTGGATGCAAAATGAATGACGGTTGTATTCATAGATGGTCAAGTCATCATGTGGCCAAGAGGAAAGACTATCGATGATGTAGTGGTGATTGGAGAACAAGAGGGAGGTTTCTACAAGCTGAAGGGACATCCAGAACAAGTCTTGGTCCATGACAGAATAGATCCAAGTGAACTTTGGCATAGGAGGCTCGCACATGTGCATTACAGAGCACTTCCTATTGCAAGAAAAACTATTGAAGGTATTCCAAAATTCCAAGAAAAACATGATGGGGTCTACAAAGGATGTATGAAAGGAAAGAATACAAAGTAGACATTTCCTAGCAGTGAAATTAAAGCCAAAGGAATCCTCAAAATCATTCACTCGGATGTATGCGGTCCTATGTCATCAAACTCACTAAGCGGGTATGCATACTATGTTTCTTTTATTGATGATTTTGATAGAAAGACATGGGTTTACTTCATGAAGAACAAAGACGAAGTATTCAGCAAATTCAAGGAATTCAAGCCTTGATCGAGAACCACTCTGAAAACAAGATCAATAATTTTCGATTAGATAATGGCGGAGAATTCACTTCGAATGTATTGAAAGATCTAGGCAAATAATCAGGGATTAAGAGGGAGTTTTCCACTCCTTATAATCCAAAACAGAATGGGATTGTGGAAGGGAAGAACAGAACTATCATGGAATCTTGTAGAGCCATGCTTCATGATCAAGATCTTCCTATGCATCTTTGGGCTGAAGCTGCCAGAACAGCTGTGTATGTACAAAATCGTACTCCACATAGAGTACTCGAGAACAAGACTCCTAAAGAAGTCTTCTATGGCAAGAAACCAAAAGTCAGCCATCTCAGAAAATTTGATTGTCCTGTGTACATACACATTCCAAAAGAGAAGAGAACAAAATTAGATCCTTCAGGAAAGAAGGGTATATTTGTGGGATATTATGAAAGCTCAAAGTCTTACAGAATATATTTCCCAGGATACAAATAGATTGACATCAGAAGGGATGTGACATTTGATGAAGACACGGCTTACAACAAATCTAGAAAGAGACCTGCTGAAGAACCTGAAGAAGCAGAAGCACCCATAATTCATGATACAACCATGAATGAAGAAACTCAAGAAGAAGATTGAGATTTTAAAGAAAAACAAAGACCTGTAGATCCACCTCTGGAGAAGAATCCTCATAAGAGGAAACCTGATTGGATACAAGAACTTATCCAAGGTGTAGAGAGATATGGGGCTCAAGAAGAGAATCACAGAGAAAGAAAGAGGACCAAATCCTGCTCCGGATATGTAGCTTTACTATGTGATTTCATTGATAAAGAACCTTCTAGTTACGAAGAAGCGGCCGAACGGAAAGAATGGAAGGATGCTATGATTGAAGAATACCAATCGATCATGAAGAATGATGTTTGGAATGTTGTCCCAAGACCAGAAGGGAAGTCAATTGTAACTTCCAAATGGATCTAGAGATCGAGCATGCTGCAGATGGTAGCATTGAAAAATATAAATCAAGATTTGTGACTCGGGGTTTCTCTTAGAAAGAAGGAATAGACTATGAAGAAACCTTTGCACCTGTAGCCAGATACACTTCCATCAGATCAGTACTTGCTCTGGCTGCAATGATGAAATGGAAGATACACCAGATGGATGCCAAGACTACCTTCTTGAATAGTGTAGTGGAAGAGGAAGTGTATGTAGAACAGCCACTCGATTTTGAGACATATGACAGGAAGTCTCACGTGTACAGATTGAAGAAATACCTGTATGGTTTGAAACAGGCACCTAGGACCTAGTATGGTAGAATTGACAGCTTTTTATCCAGTTTGGGTTTTACCAAGAGTAAAGCAGATTCCAACCTTTACTACAAGGATGAAGATGGCAACGCAGTGATGATTCTACTATATGTAGATGATCTATTTGTGACAGGTATGGATGGGTTGATTGCTGATACGAAGAGAAAGCTTGCTGCTGAGTTCAAAATGAAGGACTTGGGGATGATCCATTACTTTTTAGGTATGGAGGTGTGGAAGAGTGCAGATGGAATCTTCCTTGGACAAGGGAAGTATGCATTAGAGATCCTGAAGAGGTTTGGGATGATGGACTACAAGACTATGGCCATACCTATGGCATTGAATCTGAAGCTATTAAATGATGGTTCATCAGAGTCAGTTGATGCTATGATATATCATCAGATGATTGTTTCATTGATGTACCTGACGAACACGAGACCAGATATTTTCTTTGCTGTGAACACCTTGAGCCAGTTCCTGACAGATCCGAGACATGTTCACTTGATTGTTGAAAAGCATATTCTAAGGTACCTGAAGGGTACTGTTGATTATGGGCTCAAGTATGATACGAATCAAAATATTAACCTGGAGAGTTATGCTAATTCAAATTGGGTAGGAAGTTCCATTGATAGGAAGAGCACTTCAGGGTGTTGCTTTAGTATGGGATCAGGTGTGATCTCTTGGTTTAGTAGGAACCAATCGTGTGTGGCACTGAGTACAGCTGAAGCAGAGTATGTCGTAGCTTGTTCAGCTAGTTGTGAGGCAGTATGGTTAAGGAATCTATTATCTAATTTATTTGATCTCCATTTGGATTCTACTTGTATACATTATGACAGCCATAGTTGCGTAAAGTTGTCAGAGAATCCAGTGTTCCATGACAAGTCAAACAATATCGAGATCAAGTACCACTATATCAGGGATATGGTGCAGAGGGGAGTAGTGAAGCTCCAGTATGTTGCGACGCAGGAACAGATAGCTGATGTATTGATAAAGAAATTGGCTAGGGTGAAGTTCAAGTACTTCAGGGAGAAGCTTGGTGTTCTCCAAATAGAGGTTTCCTCCAAGGGAAAGTGACGAGTTCCATAGCCATTCTGATATGGTGAGAGGATTGGTTCCTTCCATGGTCAGATGTAAGGGCTGAGCCATTGTGTCATGCTGAGAGGATTAGTTCCTTTCATGTCAGATATGAGTGCTGAGATCCATAGCCATTCTGACGAGTAGGTTAGATATAAGGGTTGAGCCATTCTGTCATGGTGAGAGGATTGCTCCCTTCCATGCTAGATATGAGTGCTGGCCATTATGTCGTGTAGGATAGATGTAAGGAAAATTGCCATTCTTTGAATGGAGCTGCCTGGTGAGGTACCAAGAACACTCAGTCTAGCACTGAGTAGCCATTTTGATGTGATAGAGGGATGTGTTCCCACTTGATCAAATTTAAGGGTTGAACCATTCTATCATGGCTAAAGGATTAGGTTCCTTCCGTGTCAGATGTGAGTGTTGTCCATTTTGATGAGCAGGTCAGATGTAAGGGAAACTACCATTCTCTAGCAGAATGGAGGCACCTGGTCAGTTACCAGGTAGCTCAGTCGAGGAGGATTGGGCTCCATTCTAATATGACTGTAGGATTGGTTCCTACAAGATCAGATATGAGTGCAATCCCTTCCATAATTGTGGTAGGATGTGTTCCGGCCTGGGTGAGAGTATTTCATCATTGTGGTAGGATGTGTTCCGGCCTAGGTGAATGTGCGGAAATCTTTCATCATTGTGGTAGGATGTCTTCCAGCCTGGGTGAGAGTCTTTCATCATTGTGGTAGGATGTTTTTTTGCTTGGGTGAGTGTGCGAAAATATTTCATCATTGTGGTAGGATGTGTTCTGGCCTGGGTGAGAGTCTTTCATCGTTGTGGTAGGATGTGTTCCGGATTAGGTGAATGTGCGGAAATATTTCATCATTGTAGTAGGATGTGTTCTGGCCTGGGTGAGATTCTTTCATCATTGTGGTAGGATGTGTTCCAGCCTGGGTGAGAGTCTTCCATCACTGTGGTAGGATGTGTTCTCGCCTGGATAGATGTGAGTACTATTCCTTTCTGATGAGTAGGTCAGATATAAGTGCTGAAGAAGACCTGCATGGAGGATAGGCCTACAACCAGCATGAAAAAGGGCTGGCTCTGTAGAACTTCTTGTGATGAGAAGAATCATGAGATAGCACCCGTGATGATCCAGATTGAATGATGATCCAGATCCAGTGATGATAGCCAGTGATGATCCAGATCCAGTGATGATGATCTCGCAATGATGATCCAGATCCAGTGATGATCCAGATCCAGTGATGATGCCCAGTGATGATCCAAATCCAATGATGATGTCCCATGATGATCCAGATCGAGAGATGATACAGATCAAAAGATGAAGATGAATTAAGGACGAAGACTACTTGAAGACTAAGAAGACTTGAAGATGCAGATGATGAGATGATCCAGTTGATACAGAGAAGAAGACCAGTGCTAAAAATTGTGTCGAAAGAATACCTTCCTAGTTAAGAGGGAGTGTTGATGTATTTGTAACTTCAGAATGTATTCATCTATGTATCTTATGTATTGTAACCCGATGTTTATTTCGGGATGTATCTATAATGTAATTGAGTCATGTTGTCATGCACCGATGTTCCGATTGAGAGGATCAATAATATAAACAATTCATGTCAAGTGATAGTGAGCAACCCTCCGATTGTCTAAGGGTTAAAGTCCCCACAATTTTGGGGCACTAGGGTTATTAGACTCTCTTAGTAGAGGTTGACCATAGTAGAGTTTTAGTCATGTGAGGATTAGTATAAATAGAGAACTAGAGTCTCTATTTAACACACAACTCATACACACTCAAGTGTAACGCATATTTAAGGAAGGAGAAGACACTGGGGCTAGACAAGAAGAAGATTACTGCTGTCGAGAGATCACTTACTGTTTTGGTGCTGATTCTATCTTTGAGGAAGTTGCGGGGTTTTATCCATTTATGGTTTCCTTGAGGAAAAACATTGTGTTCATTGTATCTTTTGTTTGATTGCTGTACTTATTATTCTCTCAGTTAAAGATCCTAATAATGCTAGCTTAATGTTGAAAAACTAACAAGAAGAACACGGATATCTAAAATCTTGTGAATCTAATCAAGGGTCCAATGATTCATCTATAAACAAAATTATGATCAAATATCAACAAAAAATTTCTTTGAATCAAAAGCAAAAAACAATCTTTCTCAAACTCGTGAACAACAAAAGCAAAAGCCAAAAAGAAAAGATTATTTTTCAGTTTATCATACAGTAAAAATAGATCTAACTCTACTGACTTCCAAGAACTCATTTTGAAAATCAAAACCAAGCATACAAGTAGCTAAGTAGATGGATGTAACCTAGATCTTTGAATCAAAGCAAAGCAGGTATTTACCACTATCATAATTTTAATTTAAAAATTCATATCTCAAGCATAAAGCCCAAAATACACATAGAATAGAAAGAAAAATAATCTTAGTTTTGAAATCACAAGGGTGTGAAAACCCTACCTGGCACCGCTTGAAGAGGGTTGGTGATAGAGTGTTACTTCTTTGGAACCATCTTTTTTCCACTGTGATAGAGAGGTGGCACCACTTAATTACTACTAAGCAAGGGAGGTAGCACTGCTTAGTGTTAGTATATGCATGTGCGGTGATTGTTGTATATGTCAAAACAAAAAGAATGGTGAAATAGATAAATTTAGGTGTTGAAACAATGGCATCAAATCATGAAATTATCAAGAAAATTAACTACATAAAGTATATGTGCCTCATATCTACACGGATCTAGTTATACCAAATCGATATCTCACTAGAAAATCTATTAGATCTGATCACTAAAAGGTTGGAGTTTGGATTTCAGAAAAGATTTTGAAAACCAAGGAATATTAGATGTGTTGAATTCTCTTCCCCAATATGGTCACCAGATTATTTTCTAGGAAAATGCACCTCTTGCAGAAAAGAGTTGTTCCTGTAGGCTTGAATGGTTCATATCTAGAACAAATGAGTAAACAAGTATGGAATACTTCCCTTAGAGCTTGTAGATATCTGGAATGACTCCTTTGGTTGTCCTGCAGTATGATGTAACTGTCTCCTATGGTGATGAATCTCCAAGGATGTACATGCACAAACACATCAAATAGACAAGTAATATCAAATGTACCAGAACATAATCTACAGTTCTATACTAGTGAGAAAATGGTGGTTGAGGTGAAAGGGAGATCCTACTAGGGGGGATCTGGAGTCCAGGTGGTCCACGGGAGTAGGGATGAGGGTGACACGAATTATTCCTTCAATAAGATTCATGAATCTTTCTATTTTTCTCTTTTTGACCTTGAGGACCGCTTTTCTTCCATGCAGACAGAGTGTTACCATGATGGAACCACTCTTTGATCAAAGGCAAGAAGCGGTGGCACCACTCATTGTCAGGAGACAGTGGGAATTCCTAAAGAGGTTAATTCCTTTTTCATTAATGGAAAAGGAAGTGCTGGACTCAAATATGGAAAATAGGATTCTGGGCCACTATCCAACTTCATAATTTGGGATTAGAGGGATGTTTTAGGCATCAACACATGATGGTTATGATATGTATGTGTAACAAATATTTTCTTTACATCCATATGGTGTAGATTCCACTTCATCACGGAAGCAATTTCCATGATGGTACTGATGGAAGTGTATCTTTATACTAGTGCAAATTTATTTTCATAATCAATTCCCTATATCTAGACATAAATATTGCAATACTTCCATCAACAACATGTTTTATCTTACATATTCACTTGGAAGATACCACACACTTGATTTCTGGTTTGGGTACTATATCCCAAACATGAATGGTATTCTTCCATAATTTATTCTACCATGAGTTCATCTTGTCAGTTCATCGACATATCCCAGTCTTCTGCATTCAACCTTGAGGGTTAGAACCCACAATACTCTTGGTAAATCCTTAGTCCATCAAGAATTTTTCCATCCTGTTGTAGCATATCAAACTCGAATATCTTCTGTAGTCACACCCCTAAAGCGGAGCATCATCGTCCCTCTGCATTCTGTACTAGAGTGACAGGTAGCATCCTTTTTTACTGATATTCTAGGTATCCATCTCAGGTTACTAGATACCAAGATCCCTTTATCTTGAACTTTGCTGAAATGTTCCTCTTGCACCCATATGTGAGATTATTGTATTCTATGGGTTTTCATCTTCAAACTTGTAGCGAAGGTTAAGATATTCATCACTCTACATTATCTTAAATCTGCTTATGTTACTGGATGTGCTTATCTATTGGTGCCTTCTCAGCTTGTACAAAGAATATTTTGCAGAGGTGGTTCTTTGCTCGATATATACTTCTACTTTACTGGAGAAGTGTGTGTGGTCAATAGAGTATGTCATGCCATGATATCTTCCATATTTCTGAGACAAACCATGAACCTTTCTTTGTATACTTGATATTGTATATCCACATGGAAGACACTACAGACTTCCCTTCAGGTCTTAGAACCATATCCTAGACATCATTCCCCATGATCAACTAATACTCTTTGATCATAGCTTCTTCCATATTTGGAAGGGTTTGCATCAATGATGTCACTTAATTGTGCCACATAACTAGAGTGAATCTAAGGCCACTTAATTTAGTTGGAAGTCTCATCATAATTTTCTTCATCTTGAGTTATCTCTTGTGCCCAAGGTTGTCTTCATATATAGAGGTGGATCTACTGCTCCCTTATATTCTTCTGAAGCTCTTTCTTTTGTCACAGTGTCTTTGACCCTGGTAGCTTCAGGTTCATATTCATGTATGTTTCTTCGAGTGAATCTTGAATTTTCTTCACTTGTTATTTGGAACAAGTCTCATCCCTTTCTTGTAGGATATTGTATGCAATCTTTCCTACAAATAAAATGCACCAGTTGCATGGTTAGAAACATTTCATAGAACATATGCATATTGAAAAATTCTTATGCATAACAATAAAATCATGCAACTATTTTAATCAATACAACATTCATCCATATCTCGTATACACACAGAAACTTTTGAGATGCCTTCCATCTCTACCATGACATCACTGATATTGTGCACTAATACAATATGTCAGGAAAGATGTTTCATTCTAGATAAGTAGCAATGGAGTACATAATTCACTTACCCATAACATGCATATTAGTAGTATACTGTCATTAATTCAATCATTCTATCATGCATAATACACAACATATATAGGAAAGATAAGTCAAATACTTATATTTGATTTTTTGGTATATTACTTCTTGATATTTGTCTTCATCTCCTTTTGAATCTGCAACTTCATCTTTCAGCAATGAGATTGCTTCAATCTGATGCTTGCTTGAAATCTTTTCTGGAAGACTGCTTCTAGTGGACCTAGGGTTTAACAGAGAAACCCTAATTTTTCAACTTAGGTATATTTCATATCTGATTGGATAGAAATATGTGCCTCCTCAATGTGATATGAGAAGCATACTCATTTTCCCAAAACTATGATTAGAACTACACAACATCCGATGCCCTAGTTTTCTTCAATTTCTTGTGCATAATTTCTAGATCTTGTTTCTACTACATCTTTAAAACTCCTACGTTTCTAAGTCTAAGACTTCGTACTAAGGTAGACTGGTCTGTCTTCTTTCCAAACCCTCATTTTAGATCATAATTGGTTTCATAAATTGGGACTTATTCGAATTTTCCCAAGGTGACTTACTTTAGGACTCTTCAACATAGCAAACTTGTATGGACTTCCATGTGTCACTGTATCACCTTTAGGGTATGAAAAATTTACTACAAAAACTAAATTATGTTCCCTATTTGAAACATCTTGATAAATTTCATTTGGACATTCCTATCCTGAGATATAGCAATTATCTTTAGGTCACATGTTTAAGGATGAATCCTAGGAGAGGTTGGAATCCAAAGTTGGAGAAATCACATATCCTATATTATAGTGAATATGAGGCTAAAAATATTGCAATAGTTCCAAAAATATTTCGTCTTTGTCCTATAAACTTTTCAGCTCGTGATCCTTGTCGAATATCAAGATATAGCGAAAGTTCCAAACAGGGTAATTTTTAGGGGTGAAATTTCACCATTTGGCTATATTTTACATTTTTTTCAAAAAATAAATTTGCGATTTGGTCATTTTTAGTGTCTAATATCACCTATATTTACATAAAAATATGTTTTCTTATCATAATATTCGCCAAAATTTACACCTTTCATTGTTAATTTTATGTTTCGTATTTAATATTCGCCTGCCTATCTATAAACATGTTTTTTCAATACAAAACAATCACCTAGAATACTATAGTTAAGTATAATATTAGAATCCTTAAAAATACCCTGTTTCCAACATGACTAGTTTTAGTCTTTTATGGTTTTCAATCATGAAAACCTAATCTTTAGTAGTTGTAGTTGTAGTAGTGTTTCGGCTGCACAAAGACTTCTTTCCCAATAGATTTGATCCCATGTTAAGTTTTAATGGTTATACCATATCTAATAATATTTAAAATCATACAACATAAACATAAGAAAAAGAAACACTAAAAGATAGACAAGCACAACCGCACAAAAGAACACAAATATTTATCCTGGGAAACCATCATGGGGAATAAAACCAAGAAAAAATTCCTCTATATAGGATGGATCAAAAGTATAAGACAAGACCCCAGACAGGTGCACCTTCTTATACCATAGATATATCTCTCTATCCTATGTGCTATACACAAGTGAATGTGTGTTAAAATGAGGAACATGACTCCTGTATTTATACTCTTTTTCTCACTTGACTTTTAACCTAACAAGTCGGCCCCAGTTAACTGACTAGGTCGAATTCATCTAGGAAGACTCAAAAAAATATTATATTATATTCATTAGGGTACTATTAACTCGACTTATAATGGAGGCTTTACCTTGTGACTCTATGATGACCAGATATAATAGCAACCTCCTCATGGAGGAATAATACATCTCCCTTGGGGTACATTAGTAAAATAAATTTAGAATATCCTTTGAAGTTACAACATTTCAATAGTTTGAAAATTTGTGTGGATAGAAAGTGTCTAAGAGCACTGCTCTGTTTACCGTAGAAATGTATAGGTTGTGGGTTCTTTTGTGTGGCCATCAAGAGCCGAAGAGCTCTGCTATGCTTATAAGTGATGATGGTGTATGGATATTTTTTCCTATTTTACACAAGTATTAATAGTATGATGTTTTTGTCTTCCCTCAGGTGTTACTAGGCTTCTCGATTGCTTTGGAAGACTGCAATGCATAATTTTTTCTATGACCTCTCTTGTCACGACCTTGACCTTTAAAATGATATGTTTAATAGTTAAGGGTTTTAACTAAGACTTAACTACTGCATTTTACTTTCGTAATTATTTAGCATTAAAAAATGACTACGTTTCTTTCATTTGTATTTTCAAGCAAGGGAGGGATAAGGGTGCTACGGAGGACCCGACTCCTAGCCTTCTCTGTAAAACGTTGAGGTAAGGTTTTATCCCACATTTTCCTCCATTCGATTTATTTCACAAATGGTTACTTTTTTCTGAATGTAAAAAAATTGTACACGTTAAAGGCACTGGAGAGGGAGGCGACAATATCACCTCCTCCCATTCCTACATTTCCAAACACCTAGGTGAGCTTGCATCAACCCTTAATTAATTTTTTTTTTGTTTATAGTTTCGAGCAGCAAAATTGACCAAACCATACTTGTGGTTGCAGGTCACGCTGGGTAGTAGTTGTGAGGTTACGAGTGGTAGCCACAATCGTTTTTAAGATAAGTTCTTGATTTTATTTCATTTGTTTATAAAACCCTAAGGGTTTTCCTTGCACCCTCTTTGTAGTCATTGCTTCGGTACCGTGGTTTAGAAGTTCTATATTTTTTTTAGTAAATTGTTAATAGCGTTTGGGTTCTATTTGGAATGGACATACTCCCATGATCTTACTGTTGCAACGTGGGTTTTAAAGAGCGTGGAATCCATCAGAGATGTTCTTAAAACCACTTCTGTTTATATAATTTTGACTAGAATTAAAAGGTGCCCATACTTCTGGACTGTGTGATTCCAACATTTGTTTTCGCTTTATTAACTTGCATACCGTTTATTTTAAATCAATGGTTTCCATCATTTATGGTCTTATGGCCATGAATACAGTAATTAATTTGATGTCATATTGTTGCATTCATTTGGTGAATATGATGGAGGTGTCTGTATGCTATACTAAGGGATTTTCCTATGCATATGTAGTGGTATCCATTAGATGGACTTACTGGCCTATCTTTACTTTTTTTGTTGAAAACAATAAGCAACCTGTAAATTCAGTGATTACTTGTACAATACATAGCATTTTTATTTTATGAAAGGCTCAGCTGCCATCAATACTACCTTTAAGGTCAGTCGTTGCGGAAAATGAAAGCTTGTTTCATGACTGGGGTTTGATGTAAATGAATGCACATGTAACAACTAGCATATATGTTGGAAATATAAATAGATTTGATTATATCTGTACTTTATTTAATTTGTGGATTGTATAATTTTTATTAGGATCTTCAATCTCGATATGATTTTCTCATGCAAATCCAAAAATGATTGTTTAAGTGATTACATATTTAATTATGGAGATAGATAAGGGTTCTCAACTCAATTTACTAGGATCTTCCAAAAGTAAACTGGTTTTGACTTATACATTTCATTGCTTGTTCGATTACTGTGGATTTGTGGTCTATATAGTTTTTTTTAAGTTACTTACAAATCCTTGATCTAAAATGGAAGTAAATATTTGTAGGTCCAAAAAGGGCCGATTTATTATTTTATTATGGTTATAATGTAAATAGTTAATTAATTTAGATCTTTGATTAGATATTTCTATGTAAGATTGTTTATATTAATCACATTGCAATCGTTGATTAGGGTTACTCTATATGGATTGTTTGTAACCAATCTACACAATAGCTTAATAAGTTATTATGTTTGCATTCTAAGGTAAATCTAATCTTTAAAATATCCATATTATATATATATATATATATATATATATATATATATATATATACATACATGCACATTATCAGTGAATTCTAAGAAAATTATATAAATAAGGTGTGTAGCAATGCATTACTAAATCGGTCATATAGGAAGAAATTGGAAAATAGTTCAATACATGTACATTTAAGTGCATAATTCTATTTTCAAATAAAACACAGTTCTTAAATCAAGTATAGACATCTAATAAAAAAACTTCCTTACTTCTACTAAACAATTAATCATAACATAATTAGACTAACCGATACATACTAGGTCCTACATTAACCTATTCATATCTAGAATGAAACATTCTATAGTCCTTTTGAAACATTTATTATGAACCTGGCACCAATGCTAGGAAAACAAAAGTGGAGAAGTTGTTCCTCCCAACCAACTCCCAGAGCAGCCAAGTTACTTGCTCCAGAACCCCTGATTCTGTTCGTTGAACCACAAGAGAAAAATCATTCAATGTGCCATCCCTTGAATTCTAATATTCAATCCCCATTCAATTCTAGCCTCCTAATGCTCATAGACATACTAATATATAGTATTTTTCCTAGGACTTGGTCATTTATGAGCCTCTTGCTCTTTATCACTCAATTAGGAGTTGTGACCTGATTTTTGGGGATGATGCCT
>LPNX010826337.1:238610-262076 GCA_001517045.1 Pseudotsuga menziesii | reverse complement strand
CCCCCCCCCCCCTTCTGCATATTTTATTAAAAATTATGATTTATTACAAAATGTTTTATTTTTTACTTTCTGCCAAAAAATATTGAAATAAGAGAAATAATAGAAATAATAGTTAAAATGTTTTTCGGTGGAATTAATAATAAATTATTAATTCTCGGTGCATTACAAAAAGATAATGAATTGAGTTCGTTGGTGATTGTGTTGCAGATGTGTAACCTTCTTATTGGACAAAATCATAAAAATATTAACAATCCTTGGTGGGCGTAGCCCCTGGATAGGGGTGAACCACATATATTGGTGTTCGTCTTATGTTTGCACCTTATGTGTTTCATCTCCGCTTTATTTATTATTTGTGAAATATATAGTGATTTCTAGTTTATGAGTGGTTTTAATAATAAAAAAAGTATGGTATATAGTGAAAGATATGTAAATGGGTGCTTTCACTTTAGTTCAGGGGATAATGATGTATTGAGACTTGACTTAACTTTTTAGTAACTAGTTTTAGCTATGATGTTATGGTTCGTTAATTTTAGTATCTATTTATGAACATGTGGATAAAAATAAATATTAGTTCCTATGTCTATGTGTCAATGCCATCGAAGATGACTATAATTGTAAGCACATGGAATTTAAATTACAATAATAGTAATTGACTACATGTTATATAAAGATGTGCTGATGTAATAATCATTAATGTGTTTTCATGCTAGCCTTAATTATTATGTTGATTACATTATGTGTCTATGGCTAATTACATTCTTGATTATAGGATTGAACTATCTGTAACACACCCAAAACTGGAAAAAGAAATATTTATTATTTATTTCAGGAAACACATTATGTTAATTTTTATTATAAAGTTTACGACCAAAAGGGCCAAGCATGATTGTAATTGAAGAATTATTTATTTTATTAATTAATAAAATGAGGCACCTATTCAGGGGAGACTGTTAAATGAGTGATCACTTCCCACTAGGAGGAAGGAACAAATGTAAAAGGCTGATTGACAAATGGCAGCAGTAGGATTCACTTTCTAGCTGTTGCAAGAGCATAATCCCTAAAAAAGTGGTCATGTTGCCTGAGAGGGAGAACTGAGCTAGGTGGCTCATTAAATTACAAACTGACCCTAAGACCTAGGAAATATTATATCAACCATCAAATTGAGTAGGAGGATCACCATTCATTCTAATTTCTGAGATAATGAACTTTGTGATTGCTACAAACTGAAAAAGTTAGGAACACAAAGAATTTGATGAGGGGATAGCTAAAATGAATTGCCGAGTTAACTCTGATGTTGAGTGTTAAGTTGCAGAAGTCTACTGTGTAGCAAGAATCTCTGTCCTAGTGGTGCAGTGAGCGAGGTCAGGGGTCCTAAGCAAGTGATTTGCCTGCTTCAGGAAAAGGTTGGGTGGAACAATCTCCCTTGGGTTTGGGTTCCATTTCTCTATAACTACTTCCAGGTTCTAAATCTGTATCTCTAAATTGTGATTAATTCTTTTTTATATGCTTAGATTAATTTTAGATGAATTCATAGTTAAATAATAGTTATTTAGCATAATTTTGATGATGTAATTGCATAGAAACTGATCTATAATGTCCCTGAAATTTGAAAATTAAAATAAAAATTATTAGGCTAGTAAAAATTGCCTATGTGGAACATTATTAAACTTGTGGAATATAATGTACACTGAATGTACCACTTTTTGGTCGTAAGATATTCTTACATTCTATCATCTTACTTTTAGTTATGAATATTACTGTATTCTACTTACGATGTCATAATGTTGTGTACTACATTATTCCTATGGTTATACATTGTTGTGTATGTGTCGTTACTTGATCATATGCTTCGTTCATTTCTGCATAGTCTTACTTGTTATTTATATGGTTCTAACTTAACTTTTTTTTCTGGGACTAAAATGGGTGGAGTGGAGGGACTAGTTCTCCCATGTGACTATCTGATAGGTAAAGCTTCTACTTGTCTAGCAGGATTACTTAGTTTAGTTTGAAAAAGGCACTCTTAACTTGTTTACGTGTAGGTGTATTTACACTCGCAGCTAGTCACACCCATTGATCGTTGTTATTGTTTCGTACATGCTTAATTTATTGACAACGTAATTGCCCCGCTTATTTCTTTTAGGACCTGGAATGATTTTCTAAGTGATGCTTATTGTTCATTATGAGTTGTTGATCAATTGTTCATATTTTAACCTAGATGTATTCTATGTTTATTTTACTAAAGGTATTAACCTATCCTTTTATTTATTCTTGGCGGGTTATAAACTTTCGTTAAAAGACCAAATCTTGATTTTATAAAACAAACAATATACCATGGCATAAGAATTATGCCATGGTCTTGTGCATAGGCCCAAACGAAATGATAAGAAAGGGTTTAGAGTCTTAGCGCCTAATGTACATAGTGCATATAATTCCTATACCCTGCATTAAAATATGGGGTAGCTAAATATATGACATGGTTCAAACATTATACATTGGGGTTTAATACTATGTAATGGGAAAGGTGGTGATGATAATGTGTCATTTGCAAAATATGGACATGTGGGTTTTGGCATTAATAGTGGATGCCAGTTGGTGCCATTAATGCATATTGGAATTTGTGGCATCTCCAACATAGGGTTTGGCTCCACGATGGCTTGTCATTTCACTTGGTTGTTGGTTTTTTTGGTCTTGGCTCTGCACAGTGGTGTGAAGGAGACCTCCAAGGCCTCAAAGGTATGATATTCATTGCGGTTTTTACAGCATTGTGGTTTGTTTGTTTGCTTGCTGCGGCTTCCATACTTCTCATCTTTCGTTGCTTGGGTTGCAGGTGACAGGGATGGCTGGAAGAGGTGTGATTCATTGTGTGACTATGAGCCAGGGGTTGGAATTACCATTACAGTAAGCCTACTAACAAAATATATGCTTGTCACCTCTTAGCTTTTAAACTGGGTTATAGTTTGGAGTTTTAAGATATGGGGTTTCACTTTTTCCTAGGTTTACGAAAATTGGGTTTTTAATTAATGGTGATGTTAGTGGCGATGGTCCTTGGGACTTCTAAAAGCATCGGTGCGTTTTTATATAAATTGTGTTTGATTTTAAACCTAGGCAGCACCATTGCTTGCAATTGTGCTATGGCACATGCAACGATGATGTAAAATATGTTAATGTAATAAAGCGTGGAGATTGTGAAATACATGTTGCGTTTATGTTTTGAAATGGTATTTAACTGAACTGTGTATAAGGATTGATGTTGCATTATTTTTTTATTGAAATTGGGTTCCCTATGGCCTCTTCGTTCATGGATGATCTGCGTACATTTTAATTCCATTATTTAAGCGTTGGGTTTATTAAATTGTTGTGTCCCAATCCTAGTTATTTTTTGTATAGTATTTTCCTCTGTTTGATCTTTAATTGTTAGAATGATGCATACCCTATCAGCAAAATGGATTTGGGGCTATGCCTTTCATGGTGTCCGTACTCTCCATCGTGGCTGTGATAGTGAAGGGGTTTTAGATTTACAAGCCGTTTTTAATGTATAATATGAAATGGAAAATGTATGGCAGGCTGTGTTGTTCATTTTATAAGTGTAATTTAGAATGTAATATGGATGTGGGTGTAAACCCTGAGTGGCATTTATTTATGAAGGTGCATTCGTTGACATGCATTGAATCGTTATTTAGATTTACTGTGCATTTTAATTCTAATTCATGGCCATGTAAATGATGCACATAGCTTAGTAAAGGTCTTACGACCTCTGTGTTATGATTTTTTATTTTATTTATAGCCCATGTGTAGAAGGATGAGGTTCTCACGACCTCGATGTAGCAATTTTATTTAAATGTTACAGCCTGCATATACTCTATCTCTAGCATGGCTTTGATCACTGTAGAACAAATCTATAAGATTCAAATCATGTTCGTTGTTGATACATTGAGTTGTAATAAGTGGGTGGTTGCGATTTGAGGCTTAGTTGCCCACAGGATTCGATTGCTGCGCTCTCCTATATATTTACTTGGACTGTGTGTAAGATTATGATGGGGTTTATAATTTGGTTCATGTGTATTAATGGTTGTCGTAGATTATGTAAGAGAAAATGGCAAAGGTCGTCTACAGGATTTGTTTTTGCGAACTTAAAGTAATTACATGTTTTCAATTATTTATATTGTAATGCTTTTTCGTTTAATTATTATACGATGGCTTTGGGCAATATTAGATGGCACTATTTGATTTATGGCATACGATTTGATTATGTAGATTTATAATATTACGGCTGTGGATTTTAGTTAGGAAAAGGAACTTGATTTTAGACCAACAAATGGTTACGATACTTACCCTGTTTATTTGCTTATGTCGAAGTTATTTTAATGGAAATGATTTAGTACTTAGCGTGTATTTAAATATGCAGACCTTTAAAGGTCTTTGTTGGTTTTATCCTTGATTTTAAATGGAATGTTTATAAATTGTACTTTAGATATAATTATTATATTAGTAGATTAGATTTTTATCTATATTTTATATATGTTGATTTATATATTTATAGCTTTGGTAGTTCAGCTCTAGATAATAGCTTAGGTTAACTAGGTTGTAAGCTTATATATATATATATATATATATATATATATATATATATATTGACGTAGAGTTTATAAAAGCTAAAGGAACAAATAGGTAAAAGATCTGAAATAAAACCTAGTTTGTAATGAAAACAGTTTCAACAGTAAATATAATACAAGAATGAAAACTAAGGTGCAAACCCTTGATAAACATTTATATAGGAATCAAATTACAGAGGTAATGTAAAGAAATAAACCATGGAGAAATATAACATAAGAAATAAAGTACAGCCTAGGGTTATACCATAAAAATGTAGACACTAGAATATTTGAACAAAACTCAAACATATAGGGTTAGAAAAAGTAATGTAAATATTTACCCAAATCAGTGAGCTTTTTTTCTAGAAAAATAGAATAGGAAGCCTACGATCTCATACCTATAATCTGAAGCTTCTTTAATGGCTAAACCTGCACACTCAAATAACCAGTATTAACAATTCATAAGTAGATCTAACCTCTGTATTAGATGACCAAATCACTTGGGAACTACCATGTTCCACCCAACCATGACCCGGAACCGTTCTTGGTTTCAATCCGGATCCCCCCGAGCTGGACTCCAACATGCAAGTAGCTTAAAGCTCCTAAATTAGGGTTTGTACAGGTACACAGGGTACTCCCAAAAGACCAAACACCTTGAGCAACCGCTTCACACAAACAGATCATAGATCAACACATCGATGTTTGTCACGTGGTTAAAACCCTCGAGAGGGAAACAGTCCATGGCCCCAGCCAAATAGCTACTTGGAGCAATTTATTATGCAAAAAGAAAGAAATTTACATGAGCTTCTCATAATCGATCAACTAGCCAAGCACCCTCTATGCTCTTTAAATAGAGATCATAGACCAATCGGGTATTAAGCCATGGATCAATGGTAGGTATGATCTAAGAGAAGTTGAACCGTCGGATCACCCTATGTCTAGAACATATCATGACCGTCGAATTAGAATATTTACAAATGCATACTAAAGAAACACACTTTTACCTATCGGATATATTACACAAGTTGATCTTAACTAACTCCTAAGCGTCTAAATATCCTAACATCCCCCTTTAAGAACAACTTGGGATAGGTTTGAAGGATTTACAAAAGTGACACTATTAGGAGAAGGAAGGAGGCATTAGAGCCTATCCCCCCTTAAGGACACATTCCTGAACTCCTAACATAGACCAAATTTTAGAAAACTTTGATTCTGTAAGAGACTTGGTGAAGATGTCTGCAACTTGATCATATGTAGGGCAATAGAGAACTTCAATAACACTATCATGAACAAGATTTCTGATGAAGTCCATGTGTAGCTCAATGTGTTTGCTGCGCTGATGTAGAACAGGATCTTTGGAAAGCTTGATGGCACTTTGATTGTCGCACCAAAGTGGAGTAGGTTGCTGCTGCTTGAATCCAAACTATGAAAGGAACTGTCGAAGCCATAAATCTTCCTGACTGGCATTAACTGCGACTCGATATTCTACTTCTGCTGAAGAAAGAGCAAGAGCTTGTTCTTTCTTACAAGCCCAAGTGACAGGTCCAGATCCCAGATTGAAAACATAACCTGCGGTAGACTTTCGATCATCAGGATCGCCGAACCAATATGAATCAGAGAAACCAACCAACCAAGGTTCCCCCCCTATACTGTAATGAATCCCAAACTTAATTTTACCTCAAATATATCAAAGTATTCTTTTTGCTGCTTTCCAGTGACTTTCATGAGGAGTTTGCATATAACGAGCAACACGACCAATGGAAAAGGAAAGGTCAGGACAGGAATGAGTCAAGTATAAAAGGCTACCAACAAGCTGATGATACAAGGTGGCATCTACTTCAGGGGAAGTACAAGTGCTAGAAAGTTTGACTCCGGAATGGAAGGGAGAAGGGGTTGGTTTACAATCTTCCATGTGGAAGCGACGAAGAAGGTCACAAGCATACTTAGAATGGGAAAGAAATATTCCTTCTTTGGTTTGCAAGACTTGGAGACCAAGAAAATAATGCAAATGTCCTAAGTCTGACATTTCAAAATTTTTCTTAAGACTAGATTTCACATGGGTAATAAGTTTAGAATCACTACCAGTAAGGATAAGATCATCAACATAAAGAACAAGTATGATGAGATGGTTTCCTACTTTCTTGGTATAGACATTGGGGTAAGAATGGAATCTAGAAAAACCAGTGTCAAGGAGAAAACTATCCATTTTGGCATACCAAGCTCTAGGAGCTTGCTTAAGGCCATATAAGGATTTCTTAAGGAGACATACAAGGCTAGAGTTATTTTGAACATATCTAGGAGGTTGATCCATGTAAATTTCCTCATGTAAATCACCATGTAAGAAGGCAGACTTGACATCCATTTCATGGACTTCCCAGTTATGTAAGGTTGCAAGGGAGAGAACAAGGTGGATGGAAGTTCATTTTTGCTACAGGGGCAAAGGTTTCATTGTAGTCAATCCCTTCAACTTGGGAAAAACCTTTGGCAAATAACCTTGCCTTAAGTCTTTCAACACTTCCATCTAATGCATACTTAGTTCTGTAGACCCATTTACATCTGACAAGTTTTCTTCCTTTTGGAAGAGGGACAAGATCTCAAGTGTCGTTCACCACTAAGGAACGATATTCTTCATCCATAGTTGCATCCCAATCTGGATTTCCTAAATCTTCTATAAAAGTTTCTGGATCATGATTCTTGGAAACTTGAGCCAAAATAGAAGAGTCTCGCTGAAACTGAGAACGTGTTCGACATTGATCTCTAGGACCACCGGCAAGATCACCAGCTGCTTCACATGTTGAACGAACCCATCGAGGAAGTATTGGTGGTGGTGCAATTGGAGAAACATGAGTAGGCGAAGGTGGATTTTCATCCTCACTGTCATCATCAAAAACTGGAGTTGGAAACCTATCAATAAAGTTGGAAGAAGAAGAAGAAGGCACAATCACCGAATCATGCTCGCAGGCCAAAGATGGCACACCCACCAAGTTAGGCTCGCAGGCCAAGAGATTTTCATCAAATTTAACATCTCTTCTAAGGATTATATCATGTGAATGGGGCTGAAGAAGTCTATAACCTTTTAGATATTTAGAATATCCAACAAATATGCACTTTTCACTTTCAGGCTACAAAGCTTTCCATTTTTCATCCAGAATGTGAGCCCATACTTCATAACCAAACACACGAAAGTGACTTACATCTGGTTTAATTTTACTCCATGCTTCTTCCAGTGTTATACCCTATAAAACTTTAGTGGGTGTGTGATTGACTATGTAATTTTCACAATTTATGGCATCAGCCCAATATTGAAGACTTAGTCCTTTAGATTGGATCATACAATTAGCCATTTCTTTTAAAGTGCGGTTCTTCTGTTCAACTACAGCATTTTGTTGTGGTGTATATGGAATAGTGTGTTGCTGTTGGATTCCTTGTTCAGTGCAAAAAGTAGTGAACTTGTTGTTAACATATTCTCCTCTATTGTCATATCTTAACTAAATAATTTGATGACCAAATTGTTTTTCAACAAGGGCCTTGTAGGCCTCTTAAGTTTTAGGAAGTAAACCCAAGTGCTTTTGGAGTAGTCATCAATGAAGGTTAAGAAATATTTGAAACCAGAAAAGGAAGCAGATGGAAGAGGGCCACACAAGTCACTATGCACAAGCTCCAAGGGAACCGAGGCATGCCAAGAGGCATGTTTTTCAAAACTGTCCCGATGATGTTTTTCGAGTACACAATCGGAACAAACACCATCCTTGCAAGATACCAGTGGAAGAACAGTCACCATATTGTCTTTACATAGTTGTTGCAATGAGAAATAATTCAAGTGACCAAATCGATCATGCCAAAGTTTGCTCAAGTTATCACTATGAGCAACAAAAACTGAAGGAAAAGGTGATGACCCAAAGTTGTTAAATTTGTACAACCTGTTAATATCATCAACAATTCCAGTAGCAAGGATATTTTGAGGATTTTTAAAATCCTTGATTACAACTTGGTGAGGTGTAAACGTCACAGTTTTACCTTCACCTGAATGAGTAATTTGATAGACTGATAAAAAATTGCAGGAAATTTTTGGAACACATAGTACATCACTAAAATGACCATTTTCTACTAGATTTGTTCCAGATCCTACAACACTTAAAGATCTATCATCACCAACAAATATGTATTTGGTGTTACATTCATGCATAGTAGAAAAGATGGCTTAATCCTTAGCCATATGATAAGATGCTCCAGAATCAATGAGCCATTCATTTGAAGTAGAAGAAGAAGGTGAAGTATAAGAGTAACCAGAAGCACAAAGTGCATGTCCATGAGAGTTATATTATGAAGACGAATCTAGGCTGATGTGGTGCTTCTTCATTGCTGCTTCCAAGGCTGCCATCTTCTTAAAACATTTAGATTCATCATGATTATCTTTCCCACAAAAATTGCAATGATTCTCAGTCTTCTTTCCTTTTTGCTTGGATCCTTTGTCATTTTTTAAAGGAGGAGCTGACTGAGAGGGTTTGGGACCCTTGTTGTTTGGCTTATTATTGCAAAAATTCTGTTTCTTGGGAGGATTTGAATTTTCTTTCTATTGGGACAATAAGGATTTCCTAGATGTATCTGCATTGTTAATTATTCCAAGATGAATGAGCTTATATTTCTCTCTGATTAAGGAATCACAAAAGGATTCTAGACTAGGCTCTTGATAGCTAGTTGCAGTCAAGAATTATTTCATGGAGTAGAAAGTAAATACAAAAACAGAATATGCAGGTCCAAGTTTGGAAAGAATATGATAAATACATTGTTTGTCTTCTTTCTTAATCTTGCATTCTGTACATAAGAGTCTAAGAGTTTTATACTTAGATAAATAGTCTTGAATGCATGAAAAATCATTTCGATTCAAGGAAAACAACTCATTCTCAAGTTGATGACTATGAATTTTATTCTGTTTACCAAACACAGATTCCAACTTTTCCCAAGCTTTATCAGGTTTATCAATTCCAGATATGTGGAATCACAAATTAGTAGATATTAACATCCCAATCAATCCACGATCTTCATCACATCGATTTTCCCATTTAATTTTCTTATCATCATCAGTGAGTTTTGTTTCTTTCCCTGAGGTTATCCTAAAAAGTCCCCTACTTCGCAAAACATCCTCCATATGATATTTCCTTGAGAAATAGTTATAACTTGTAAGTATAATATCACAAGAGGCAGCCATACTATAAAATAATGGCTGAAAGAACAGAAACTAACTGTCTCGATGCAAAGAGCTCGAAAAAATATGTGGTTTTAAAAAAAACAGCACTTAAAATTGATACTGGATGATGAAGTTATGATTGATCAAAGAAAAATTTGAAGATGTCCCCAATAGTGACGTGGCATATATTAACTTGACCAACTAAAAAAAGAAGCCCCTCTTCCCAAGATCAACCTTTGACAATCACTTTTACAATAAATTTGCTTTGAAGTGAATCACTTTTGTAGAATAAGTGATGTTCACTTTTACAATAAATTTGCTTTGAAGTGAATCACTTTTGTAGAATAAGTGATGTTCACTTTTACAATAATGTGACTTTTAAATAGTGCGGTAATAAATAAAAAGACTTTAAGTGACTCACTTTTATTTTATTTTATTTATGTGAGATGTACTTTTACAATAAAGTAACTTGAAAATAGAAATTGCATGCACTAAAAAGTAGCTTGATAAGACTTGAACTCAAGACTTATCAAGGTGTAAAGCAACTCTGGACCAAGTGAGATAAGTTTAAAAGGTACGTAAAATTATGGAAAGAGGAAGGGGGCTTCTTTTTTTTTTTACTCTTCTCTCTCATTTTTTGTGTTTTCTTTATTTTCCTGCAAATCACAAAAAAAAAACGAAAAACCAAAACAATTTTTTTTTCCACACAATGGGGTTAGATCTTGGTTAGCTTACCCGAAAAGTCTACGTTTTCAAATATTCTCGCTATTTCTGATTTTCCATGATCACACAAGGTGCACGGCAAAGAGCATACATAGCCAAGAAGACAAGAAAAAAAAAATTCCCTTACTATTTCTGATTCGCCGCGATCGTGCAAGGTGCATGGCAAAGAGCATATGCAGTCAGGGAAAAAAACAGTCCGAGACTAAAACATAAAAGATCTAATAATAAACTGATAAAATATGAGAGATGTAAAAAAAAATCCTTCACTGTAACATTATAACTTCATATTTGTCGAAGTTGGTGTTTCTGGAGCAAACGAAAACGGTTTTCGGTGGAAAAAAAAACTATTTTCCAATGGAAACGGTGCTCTGGACATAATGGAACAGCTTCCATAGGCCAAAAATGTACAGAAAATCTAGAACCAAAAACTCTTTCAAAGTTTCGGCTACACCAGTTTCAGATCTTGATCAAAACCGAAAGCGGCTCTTCATAAAAGCTCTAATACCATGTGAAAGTACACAAAGTACTCCCAAAAGACCGAACACCTTGAGCAACTGCTTCACACAAATATATCACATATCAACACACCGATGTTTGTCACGTGGTTAAAACCCTCGAGAGGGAAACAGTGCATGACCCCAACCAAATAGCTACTTGGAGCAATTTATTTTGCAAAAAGAAAGAAAGTTACATGAGCTTATCATAATCAATCAACTAGCCAAGGACCCTCTATTCTCTTTAAATAGAGATCACAGACCAATCGGGTGTTAAGCCACGGATCAATGGTAGGTATGATCTAAGAGAAGTTGAACCGTCGGATCACTCTATGTCTAGAATATATCGTGACCGTCGGATTAGAATATTTACAAATGCATACTGATGCATACTAAAGAAACACACTTTTACCTAACAGATATATTACACAAGTTGATCTTAACTAACTCCTAAGTGTTTAAATATCCTAACAGGGTTTCCTATATTGTATATCAGGTCTGGATCAGTTCTTCTTTTCTTTCCAGGAAATTGTTGTTCAATCATTCTCTTGAGAGAAAAACAGGCAGAATAATGAATCCCACAAGATAGATCAGCGCCCCAATCCTTTCCTTAGCTTGAGACTTTATAGACAGAATTTTCATTCAAAGGGACAGTTAAATGAATAAACCTTGATTTCTTGATTTAACCCTTTTTACTTAATTTGGTTAATTTTTAATACTTTAACTTGGGAACTTTCAACTAGTTCCTAATTAGACTTTTGTAGGTATTGTGCTATTTATTATCTTTTAATAATAAATAATAATGGAATGAGATTTCCTTTTTTTCTTTCATCATTAATATTATTACTATATTTATTCTTTATACATACCATGTATAAAATACATAATATTATAACATTTGTTAACATTTGTCTTTGCGCATCATATACCATGATCCATAGACTTAATGACACTTCTTCATTAAGGTCAAAATAGGTAGATGGATAGGTATATTAGGCTATGAAACTCTAAACATCCTTGCATGTTGGATTCCCTCGTATAACGTGTTAGTTCTTCAGTACTTTATGAGAATACAGAAATTTGAAATTTTATTTAATTGCTTAAAAATAAGTATGATGAGATCAATATTTTTGTCAAGTCATTTTGACTCATGAATTATCAATTCTTTTCAGTAACCCCTAGCGCTTACCAAAGCCCATACTCAATGCTTAAATAGGGAGTTACAAACTTAGTGCAATTCCAAAGCTTCTTCGCTCAACACTAATGCATGATGTACTTGTATGATACACCTAGGGATACAATGGCCAAGGATCTGATGCTCTAGATCTTATGCTCAACATCAACATAGAAGGCTCCAAGGCTTATTCCCAACACTTCCAATTATATTTTCATGTGTATGAGAGCATCCTGCTCAATACAAATTTAAGTACTCATGTGCTCCAGAGCTTCTTGCTCAACACAAAATATTAATTACCCATGTGCTCTAGAGATCCTCACTCAACATAAAACATTAATTACCCATGTGCTCCAGAGCTCCTTGCTCAACACAAAACATCTCGTCAATCATGTTCTTCACATTCCACACCCAACACAAACAAGCATATATATATATATATATATATCATCAATAAATATTGGCTTATGCCTAATATATATAAAAAATCATCATGTTCATATACAGTGGGGTCTTCAACCCAATATATCAAAATAGAATATCAATATAAAATCTTAATCAATAGGCTCATGCCTATAAGTGTTAGGTCCAAAATTTGGGATATTACATCCCTTCCCACTTATAACAACATCGTCCCTTGTGTTCTAGTGACTCGGAATGACATCATGAAACAAGGCGGGGTAATCCTTTCTCATGGTGGCTTCATTCTCCCAAGTAGTATCATTGGCCTCAAAGTGCTTCCATTTCACTTTCAACTAGACTATGGTGCGCTTCCTGAGCTGCACCTCTCTCTTTTCCAATATATGAATAGGCTCAGGGGAAAACTCCCCTTTAGGTTCCGCCTGTAATAAGGGCCAATCAACTACATGTTTAGTATCATAAACATATTTATTTAACAAGGATGCATGGAAAACATTATGGACTCTTACATGCATGGGTAATGCTAGCTCATATGCCACTAGCCCTTTCTTGGTCAGTATTTCGAAAGGTCATCAAAATATACGTGCTAACTTACCACACCTACCCAAGCTCAATGAACTTCGTTTTGATTTTACTTTCAAGTAGACATGATCGCCTATTTGAAAATATTTATCTTTTCTTTTTCGATCTGTGTAACTTTTCTGGAGGTCTTGTGCTTCTTCAAGGTTCACCTGCACCTTGGTAACCAGTTGTTCCAAGTCCATTAATAATTCAGTCCCTAACATGAGCCAATCCATCGGGCTATCCCAAGTAACCGGTGTTCTACACTTTTGTCAATAGAGTACCTCAAAGGGACTCATCTTGGTGGAAGTTTGATAACCGTTGTTATACACAAACGTTTTTTCAAGACGTAGGTAGTCTTCCCACTTAGTGGGGTTTTTCACAACATACATTCCAAGAATATCCTCAATAATATGGTTTACTCTTTCCTTCTACTCTCCTGTCTACAGGTGATACGTAGTACTAAATTTCAACTACATCTCCAATCCTGAGAATAAATATCTCCAAAATGTTCCTGTAAACTTAACATCCTGATCCAAGATAATTACCTTGGGTATCCCGTGAACTATAAATGTCTCCTTCAATAAGATATAAGCAATGTTCACTTCCTTGTCGGTCAACTTCATAGGAATGAAGTGTGCTGCTTTTGAAAACTTGTCAATGACTACAAAAATATAATCATTTTTCTTCTTACCTTTCGATAGACCGGTGATAAAATCCATACTAATGACCTCCCACTTCCATTATGGAATGGGTAACGGCTGCAACAATCCTGAAGGATGTTGATGCTTAGCTTTGACTAGCTGACATTCATGACATTTTGCGATAAACATCGCAATGTCGGCCTTTAACTTAGGCCAGAAAAAGTGTCTCTTGATGGCGGATATCATTTTTGATATCCCAGGTGCCCCAAGTAGCGTGCCCGATGAAATTCCGTGAGGATGCTGGACCGAATTTCCCTTCTTTCTGGAATCTACAATCTATCCTTGGACCATATTAGTCCATATTCGTCTACCTTATATTCTTTTTATTGTTCAAACAAACTGTCCTCTTGGACTTTCTTGAGTATTTCCACATAGAAAGGGTCAACTTTGTTGGTCATTTTAATCCTCTCATGCAAATTTTCATCGGTTTGACTCAAAGTCACCTCATATATTGTATGAGTTCATCGACTCAAAGCATCGACAACCTTGTTCTCTTTTCCATTAATGTGCTTTAGCTCGAAATGGTACTGACTAAGGAAAGCCAACCACTTGGATTTCCTTGTATTCAGATCTAGTTGATCGAATAAGTATTTCAAAGTCATATTGTCTATCTTTAGAAGGAACTTCCTTCCCATGAGGTAGTTCCTCCACATATTCAAAGCATGGATGATGTCCGCTAACTCAAGATCATGCATGGGGTGGTTCTGCTCTTAATCTTTTAACTTATGTGATTCATAACAGATCGCATGATCAGTCTGCAAGACGATTCCTCCAAGTCCTTCCTTGCATCTGTGCAAACAATGAAATCCCCATCGGGATCCGCAATTCGTAGTATCAGTGCGATCATCAAAAGCTGCTTAATATTTTGAAAACCTTCTTCATACTTGGCTGTCCATAAGAACTTATTTTCTTTCTTTTGCAAAGCGGTCATGGGGAAAGTGATTCTTGAGAAGTTCTCAATGAACTTCCGATAATATCTAGCTAATCCCAAAAAGGACCTAACTTCAATGACACTAGTAGGGGTAGGCCGATCCTTTATGGCTCTAATATTTTTTGGGTCCATAGCTATCCATGTCTCAGAGATAATGTTACCTAAGTACTGTATTTGTGGTTTGTAAAAATCACATTTACTAAATTTAGCATAAAGATGGTAATCTCTCAACACTCTTAGTACTATGCGAAGGTGTTCTTCGTGTTCTTCTTTATTCATGGAATAAACTAGGATGTCATCTATAAAGATGAAAACAAACTTATCCAAATATTTGCTGAATATGTTGTTCATTAGAAACATAAATTTCGCGGGTGCATTGGTGAACCTGAAAGGCATCACTACAGTTTGAGTTCCATAAACTCAGGTGCACTCATGCGGTAAGGGGATTTGGAATACGGAACTGATCCTAGGGTCGCTTCGATGGAAAATTGTAGGTCTTGTTTCAGAGGTAATTCTGGTATTTCCTTGAGAAATACATCCTTAAATTCTTCAAGAATGGGGAAGTCTTCTATGTGTTATTCTCTTTCAGACTCTAGGTCTCAGATGTTTACTGCAAACAACTTGCAGCATTTTCTAATGCATTTCTTCACTTGTAAGGTAGATATTTTCCCTACAGAAACTTTCTTTGGAATTCTCTAAACCTTCACTTGGTTCCCTTATCTATCAATACACAATATTGATTTGTGTAAGCAATTGAGCATGACATGGTGTTGTTCCAACCAGTCCATGCCAATAAGTACATCGTACGATCCTAAGGGTAGGTTGTTCAGGTTTAATTTCATAGGAAAACCATTCAGGTTTACCTCGCAATCTTTAACTATTTCTGAAACTTTCTGTTTCTTACCTATGGCCAACTGTACCATCCAAGGTTTATCATGCTTTAATTTTCCTAGTTTGCATACATCAACAATTTTAGGAGAAACATAGCTCTACAATGCACCGGTATCAATAAGTATTGAAATAGAAGTATTCAAGATCTTACCTTCTATCTCAACCTTTTTAGCTTGATGGTCTCCCTATCGGCCATCCAATGCTGCATAAATATGTGGTGTTCCCACTATGTCCTAGACGGTTGGTTCCTCTTGTATGTTATGCAAGACCCCATTGGTCTTTCTCTTATAATCTTGGGCATAATGAGGCCCGCTGCATTTCCAACACTTGATCTGTAGCAGAGTAGCATTGGCTCCACTTGCTACTGGCTTGTTAACATTAGGAGCTGGTACATAGGGCTTTGCACTAGATCTATTGAATTTCTTGTTTGTTGGAAAGATGTTATTCTTCTTTTTGTATGGCTGTGGGTTAGACCCAGGTTTGCGGTTATTAGAAAATTTCTTAGACTTGTCTATGTTTCGGTGCATGTTCTCTTATCATAACTTCCCATGATCATAGTAGAGCATGTCCTTGCGTAGTGTGGTATCCAAATTTTTTTGCATGTCGAATTCAATCTTCTCCTGAAAGTTGGGAGGAAGACATCCTAAAAACTACTGGATCTTTACCTTTTCATCCTTAATGTATGGTACATAATGTAACAGATCTAGAAATCTGTTAATAAAAGTGTCCATAGTCATGGACCCCATACATAGTTCATGGAACTCTTTCACCTTTCCGTCAAAGAACCTTTCTGACATATACTTTTCTTGGAAGATTTTTCGTAATTTATCCTAGCGTGTTTCTCGTAGCTCATCTTTCTTGGTGTGTTTCAAATCCCTCCACCATCTTGCTTCCTTACCATTTAAATTATAGATGGCAAGCTGAGCCTTCGTATCACTTGAGTAGTTATGAACTTGGAACTTATTTGCTCATACCTAGTAGCCACTCTTCATCTTTCTCCCCAGTGTTTACTTCACCTTCATAGGTCGAGGATCTTATTTTTCTAAATTCCCCTTGAAGACTATCATCACTTCTTTGTTTCAGGGGTATGCTCCTTTTTTCCTTCTTCTCTTGGGCTGCTGGGTTGTTTATGGTAAGGTTTTATTTTGTATCTATTTGTGGACTGAGTAGGATTTCTCTACGGGCTTCCTCCCATAATATTTCTCAGTAATGCTTCATTAATATCTTGTTGTTCCTTTCTTTCGTTCAGACTATATTCTCTGAAACTTTGCAATTCTACTTGAAGACTTTGTATCGTCTTCAAAATATCAGAATTTAATTCCACCACCAAATCTGCTTCTAGGGCGGGGCTGTTCATATTTCCTAGCTGGATTTTATCTTCTTCAGTATTCATAATATAAATTGTTTCTTAAAAATTCCTGTAATTTGCAAAAAAAATTAATCACAGAAAAATTTGTGTTTGTAACAAAATTTAATAAGATACTTTATTTTCTTTGCATTGAATGCTTGGTGCATCCATAGGTCTCTTAGTATTGAAACTATGGTCTTATACCACTTGTAATGTCCCCAAAATTTGAAAATAAAAAAAAAATTTATTAGGCTAGTAAAAACTGCATATGCGGAACATTATTGAGCTTGCATAATATAGCATACACTGAATGTACCACTGTTTGGTTGTAAGTTTTTCTTATGTTCTATCATCTTACTTTAGGTTATGAATATTACTGTATTCTACTTACGATTTCATAATGTTGTTTACTACATTATTCCAATGGTTATAAATTGTTGTGTATGTGTCATTATTTGATTGTATGCTTTATTCATTTCTGCATAGTCTTACTGGTTATTTATATGGTTCTAACTTAACTTTGTTTCTGCGACTAAAGTGGGTGGAGTGGTGGGACTAGTTCTCCCATGTGACTATCTGAGAGTTAAAGCTTCTACTTGTCTAGCGGGCTTACTTATTTTAGTTTGAACTACGACACTCTTAACTTGTTTATGTGTAGGTGTATTTTCACTCGCAGCTAGTCACACCCATTGATCGTTATTATTGTTTCATACATACTTTGTTTATTGACAAGGTAATTACCTCGCTTATTTATTTTAGGACATGGAATAATTTTCTAAGGGACGCCAATTGTTCATTATGAGTTGCTAATCAATTGTTCATATTTTAACCTAGATGTATTCCATGTTTATTTTACTAACGGTATTAACCTATCCTTTTATTTATTCTTGGCAGGTTATAAGCATTGGTTAAAAGAACAAATCTTCATTTTATAAAACAAACAACATACCATGGCATAATAATTATGCCATGGTCTTATGCATAGGCCCAAAGGAAATGATAAGCAAGGGTTTAAAGGCTTAGAGCCTAATGTATATAGTGCATATAATGCTTGTACCCTGCATTAAACTATGGGGTAGCGAAATATATGACATGGTTCAATAATTATACGTTGGGGTTTAACACTATGCAATGGAAAAGGTGGCGACGACAATGTGTCATTTGCAAACTATGGAGATGTGGGTTTTGGCATTGATAGTGGACACCAGCTGGTGCCATTAATGCATATTGGAATTTGTGGCAACCCCAACATAGGGTTTGGCTTCACGATGGCTTGTCATTTCACTTGGTTGTTGGTTGTTTTGGTCTCTACTTTGCATAGTGGTGTGAAGGAGACCTCCAGGGACTTGAAGGTATGATAGTCATTGTGATTTTTACAACATTGTGTTTTTTTTGTTTTCTTGTTGCGGCTTCCCTGCCTCTCATCTTTCGTTGCTTGGGTTGTAGGTGACATGGATGGCTCGAAGAGGTGGTATTCATTGCGTGACTGTGAGCCATGGGTTGGAATTACCATTACGGTAATCCTGCTAACAAAATAGATTCTCACCACCTCTTAGCTTTTAAACTGGGTTATAGTTTGGATTTTTAAGATATGGGGTTTCTCTTTGGCCTCGGTTTATAGAAATTGGGTTTGTAATTAATGGTGTTGCCAGTAGCAATGGGCCTTGGGACTTATAACAAGCTCAATGCATTTTTGTATAAATTGTGTTTGATTTTAAGAATTTTAATCCTGGGAAGCACCATTGCTTGCAATGGTGCTATCGCCCATGGCATGACTGTGTAAAATATGTTAATGTAATAAAATGTGCGGATTGGCAAATGCATGTTGCATTTATGTTTCAAAATGGTATTTAACTAGACTGTGTACCAATATTAATCTTGCGTTATTTGTTTATTGAACTTGGGTTTTCTGTGGCCTCTTCCTTCATGGACGGTCTGTGTACATTTTACTTCCATTATTTAAGTGTTGGGTTTATTAAATTGTTGTGTTTCGATCCTGGTTATTATTTGCATAGTATTTTCTTCTATTTCATGTTTAATTGTTAGAATTATGCATACCTTGTCAGTGAGATGGCTTTGGGGCCATGCCTTTCATGGCATCGGTACTCTCCATAATGGTTGTGATAGCGAAGGGGTTTTAGCTTTACAAGAGGTTTTTAATGCATAATATGAAATGGAAAATGTATGGCAGTCTGTGTTGTTCATAAATAAGTGTAATTTATAATGTTAATATGGACGTGGGTGTAAACCTTGAGTGGCAATCATTTTTGAAGGTGGATTCGTTGACAGGCATTGAATCATTATTTAGATTTAATGTGTGTTTTAATTCTAAGACGTGGCCATGTAAATGCTGCGCATAGCTTAGTAAAGGTCTTATGACCTCTGTGTAATTATTTTTGTTTTGATTTATAGCCCATGTGTAGAAGGCTGCGGTTCTCACAACCTCATTGTAGAAATTTTATTTAAATGTTATAGCCCGCATACACTCTGTGTATAGCCTAGATTTAATGAGTGTAGAACGAATCTATAGGATTCGAATCCTCATCGTTGTTGATACATTGAGTTGTAATAAGTGGGTGGTTGCAATTTGGGGCTTAGGTGCCCATAGAATTCGATTCCTTCCCTCTCCTGTATATTTACTTAGACTATGTGTAATATTATGATGGGGTTTATAATTTGGTTCCCCTGTATTAATAGTCATTGTATATTATGTAAGAGAAAATGGCAAAGGTCGTCTACAGGATTTGTTCCTGTGACCTTAATGTAATAACATATTTTTAATTGTTTATATTCCGATGCTTTTTGTTTAATTATTATACAATGGCTTTGAGAGATATTAGATGGGACTATTTGATTTATCGAATATGATTTGATTATGTAGATTTATAATATTACGGCTGTGGATTCAAATCCTGGTCATTGTTGATACATTGAGTTGTAATAAGTGGGTGGTTGCGATTTGGGGCTTAGGTGCCCACAGGATTCGATTCCTTCCCTCTCCTATATATTTATTTAGACTGTGTGTAAGATTATGATGGGGTTTATAATTTGGTTCCACTGTATTAATAGTCGTCATATATTATGCAAGAGAAAATGGCAAAGGTTGTCTGTAGGATTTGTTCCTGCGACCTTAATGTAAATACATGTTTTTAATTGTTTATATTGTGATTATTTTGGTTTAATTATTATACGATGGCTTTGGGCAATATTAGATGGGACTAATTGATTTATTGAATACAATTTGATTATGTCTAGATTTATAATATTACGGCTGTGGATTTTAGTTAGGAAAAGGAACTTGATTTTAGACCAATGAATGGTCATGATACTTAGTATGTTTATTTGCTTATGACAAAGTTATTTTAATGGAAATGATTTAGTAGTTAGCGTGTATTTAAATATGCATACTCTGAAAGGTCTTTGATGTTTTTCCTCTATTTGATGTTTAATTCTTAGAATTATGCATACCCTGTTAGTGAGATGGCTTTGGGGCCATGCCTTTCATGGCGTCGGTACTCTCCATCATGGTTGTGATAGTGAAGGGGTTTTAGATTTACAGGGGGTTTTTAATGCATAATATGAAATGGAAAATGTATGGAAGTCTATGTTGTTTATTTTATAAGTGTAATTTATAATGTTAATATAGTCGTGGGTGTAAACCCTAAGTGGCAATCGTTTCTGAAGGTAGATGCATTGACAAGCATTGAATCGTTATCTAGATTTACTGTGTATTTTAATTCTAAGATGTGGCCATGTAAATGTTGTGCATAGCTTAGTAAAGGTCTTACGACCTCTGTGTAATTATTTCTGTTTTGATTTATAGCCCATGTGTAGAAGGATGAGGTTCTCACAACCTCATTGTAGAAATTTTATTTAAATGTTACAGCCCGCATACACTCTGTGTATAGCCTGGATTTCATGAGTGTAGAACGACTCTATAGGCTTCAAATCCTGGTCGTTTTTGATACATTGAGTTGTAATAAGTGGGTGGTTGTGATTTGGGGCTTAGGTGGCCATAGGATTCGATTCCTTCCCTCTTCTGTATATTTACTTAGACTGTGTGTAAGATTATGATGGGGTTTATAATTTGGTTCCCCTGTATTAATAGTCGTCGTATATTGTGTAAGAGAAAATGGTAAAGGTCATCTACAGGATTTGTTCCTGCGACCTTAATGTAATTACAGGTTTTTAATTGTTTATATTATGGTATTTTTGGTTTAATGATTATACAATGGATTTGAGAGATATTATATGGGACTATTTGTTTTATTGAATACGATTTGATTATGTAGATTTATAATATTATGGCTATGGATTCGAATCCTGGTCGTTGTTGATACATTGAGTTGTAATAAGTGGGTGGTTGCGATTTGGGGCTTAGGTGCCCATAGGATTTGATTCCTTCCCTCTCTTGTATATTTACTTAGACTATGTGTAAGATTATGATGGGGTTTATAATTTGGTCCCCTATATTAATAGTCGTCGTATATTATGTAAGAGAAAATGGCAAAGGTCGTCTATAGGATTTGTTCCTGCGACCTTAATGTAATTACATGTTTTTAATTGTTTATATTGTGATGCTTTTGGTTTAATTATTATAAAATGGCTTTGAGCGATATTAGATGGGACTATTTGATTTATCGAATACAATTTGATTATGTAGATTTATAATACTATGGATGTGGATTTTAGTTAGGAAAAGGAACTTGATTTTAGACCAATGAATGGTCACGATACTTACTATGTTTATTTGCTTATGATGAAGTTATTTTAATGGAAATGATTTAGTATTTAGCGTGTATTTAAATATGCAGACCTTGAAAGCTCTTTGCTAGTTTTATCTTGGATTTTAAATGGAATGTTTATAAATTGTGCTTTATATATAATTATTGTAGTAGTAGATTATATTTGTATATCTATTTTATATCTGATGATTTATATATTTAAGAATGAAAACCAAGGTGGAAACCCTTGATAAACATTTATACAGGAATTAAATTGCAAAGGTAATGTAAAGAAATAAACCATGGATAAATCTAACATAAGAAATAAGGTACAACCTAGGGTTATACCTTAAAAATGTAAACCCTAGAAGATTTGAACAGAACTCAAACATATAGGGTTAGAACACGTAATGTAAATATTTACCCAAATTAGCTAGCTTTTATTCTAGAAAAATAGAATAGGCATCCTAGGAGCTCATACCTGTAATCTAAAGCTTCTTTAATAGCTGAAACTACACACTCAAATAACCATCATTAACAATTCATAAGCAGATCCGACCTCTATATTAGATGACCAAATCACTTGGGAACTAGCACGTTCCATCCAGCCATGACCCAGAACCATTCCTAGTTTCAATCCGGATCCCCTCGAGCTGGAATCCAACATGCAAGTAGCTTAGAGCTCCTAAGGTAGGGTTTCCTATCTAGTATATGAGGTCTAGATCAGTTCTCCTTTTCCTTCCAGGAAATTGTTCTTCAAGCATTCTCTTAAGAGAAAAACATGCAGAATAACGACTCCCACAAGATAGATCAACACCCCAAGCCTTTCCTTGGCTTGAGACTTTATAGACAGACTTTTTATTGAAAGGGACAATTAAATCAAGAAACCTTGATTTCTTAATTTAACCATTTTTACTTAATTTGGGTAATTTTTAATACTTTAACTTAGGAACTTTAAACTAGTTCCTAATTAGAATTTTTTAGGTATTGTACTATTTATTATCTTTTAATAATAAATAATAATGGATGGAGATTTCCTTTCTTTATTTCATCATTAATATTATTACTATATTTATTCTTTATACATACCATGTATAAATACATAATATTATAACATCTGTTAACATTTGTCTTTGGGAATCATATCCCATGATCCCTAGACTTAATGACACTTCTTCATTAAGATCAAAATAGGTAGATGGCTAGTTCTACTAGGCTAGGAAACTATAAACATGCTTGCATGTTGGATTCCATCGTATAACGTAGTAGTTCTTTAGTACTTGATGAGAATACAAAAATTTGAAATTTCATTTAATCACTTAAAAATAAGTATGATGAAATCAATATTTTTCTCGAGACATTTTCACTCTGGAATTATTAATTCTTTTCAGTAATCCCTAGCGGATACCAGAGCCCATACTCAACGCTTAAATAGGGAGTTACAAACTTAGTGCAATTCGAGAGCTTCTTCACGCAACACTAATGCTAGGATGTAATTGCATGATACACCTAGGGATATAATGGCCAAGGATCCGATGCTACAAAGCTTATGATCAAAATCAACATGGAAGGATCCAGGGCTTATGCCCAACACTTCCAATTATCTTTTCATGTGTTCCATAGCGTCTTGCTCAATAAAAATGTAAGTACTCATGTGCTCCATAGTTTCTTGCTCAACAAAAAATATTAATTACCCATGTGCTCGAGAGCTCCTTG
>LPNX010826337.1:192868-238568 GCA_001517045.1 Pseudotsuga menziesii | reverse complement strand
TATATATATATATATCATCAATAATTGGCTTACGCCCAATATATAAAACATATCATCATGTTCATATGTAGTGGGGTCTTCGACCCAATATATCAAAATAAAATATCAAGATAACATCATAATCAATAGGCTCATGCCTATAAGTGATAGGTCCAAAATTTGGGATATTACATGATCAGAAAAGAAATGAAATATAATTTATCTCCTGTATTTTTCCTTTCATCGAAGTGATGTACTCTAGTACAGGAATATATAATTTATGTATGAATATTAGTATCAGAATGTTTGATCAAGTGTGTATTTTCTTTCTTTCAGATATTAGAGAATTATGTAAAGTCTTATAACTCAAATATCTAATATTTAGTTTCGATATAGGCATAGCAATGTAGTCTTGAGTTAAACATTCAATGAAACATTTAGACTATCCTTTAGTATAATTTTAGGAGGTATATTGAAGTACAGAGTATTTGAGAGTAGAGAAAACTGAAACAACTAGGCTAGATCTTAATAGTTTTGTAAGTTAAATTTTCTTTTAATATTTAAATTATTTTAGTAATATCAAGTCGAGATGATCGACTAATCTTGGCACTAATTATAGGCTTCCGATTGGATTTGATACTGTTCTGAACTGGTTCTCCTATAGATATTAACTTACGGATTTCAGGCTTACCACTTTTTCATTCAAGCAATACGATGGACAAGGTATTATACATTGTGTGATCCATAAAGGAGTTATGTTTAAAAACAAAATAAAACAAATGCTTTTAACTCACACCTTTGCATATTTTAATAAATTACTGAAACTAGGGACCTGTTAGTATTGGAGTTATTTCTATCTATCATATTTTTTTAAAGATAATAAAACTACTTGGAAAAAAATTAATAAATAATATCAATCTCAAACTAAACCTAACAGAATCATGTAATTACTTATCAGTCGAATTATATCTTTTAGACTTGCTTGTCAATAGAGACTCTACGACTAAAAATTTCTGTAAACATTAAAGAAGCGAATCGTTTAATAACTAGACATAGTAGCATAACGAGAAGTCATATGATAAAAATATAGTTAAAAGAAATACATAAAGATCTCTTAACCCAAAGTTCATGAATTAATAAGTTTCACAGCACAATAACGAGTTCATGGGTTCATCCCATAACTATTAAACATTTATTCCTTAATAGTGTAGTAGTATGACTATGACTGAAAGCCAATAGAGATTACAAAAAAAGTAAGTTATTCCAAACTAAACTTGGGTTTAAATAATTATAATCTGAACAAACTATAACCCTCTAGGGTTCAAATCTCATCAACATAATTTACAAGATCGTCATTGAGTAATAGATATCATTAAATTATGTTCTCTTTTTAACCAAACGAACCATTGCAAAAGACTAGTCTTAGCTACGAAATCCAAAATGTTGTTTTCTCATCAAAATTTAACCAGATTATGTTTTTTTTTTAAAAGGAAATGGTTTTTCTTGGCTATTTTAGATAGGAAAATGAAGGCTCACGGCCTGTACAATGCATGCAAGAATCAACTGTGTGGGTATACATGAATTTAGAGAAAACAATATTATTTAGAGTCCTAAGAGGAGTAAAATCATTCTTGGATTTGTATACAGGGATTAGTAGAAGCAAGCGACAACGTTTTTTATTAAAAACAAATAAAAGAACTTATCACCAAACTCCTTGAGTAGTGTTCAACTCACTTGCTAGATTTGCATACCATTACTTTAAAACCCTAATTGAGTTTCAAAACAAAAAATCTTATAGAGTCGAGGAGTAAAATTATTATATCCAAGGTAAGTACTCAAAACGACTACAAATCACGTTTTCCATAATTCTGGAATCTACACCAGTTTTTCTAAAAAGGAAAAGAAACAACTCAAAAAGAGAAATAAACCCTCCACGGTATTTATGTTTGTTCAAGTATCAAAACTAAGAAAAAGTGTCGAACTGTGTAGTCATCTATAGGTGGTGAAACACCTTCACCTTTTAAAATATTTATTTACTAAACCCGGCATGAAGTAAGAGGAAAACCAACAACATAATAATTACTCCATGGATCTCTTCAAGAGCCACATGAGAAGTTTTATAGGAATTACTTATTAAGGAAGGGGTTTTGCAGGCCTTATTTCCTTGCACACCTGTAATGACTAACGTCCTGCATACGAAGGAAGCCGCAGTTAAAAAATTGAATAACGTAAAGCTAGATGTAAGTTTAAAATTGTAAAAGATGAAAATCATTGTTTACCTGTTCAACCTTCTAATCATGTGGGCGTTACCAAACCGATTTACTCAGATTCCTCGAGAAAATGATTTTAAACTCAACAAGGTTTTAATCTTTTAAAGTTTCCAGGCAGTAATTATTGTTGTTAGTATCACAATCAAGGAAAGGTTAAGCTCAAGTAACCAATCGATAAACCCAGTTGTAGAGCAACTACTGCATCCAGAACTCCTCCCATCGAAACAATAGATCCTCTCACGAGAGCATGGCAAACTTTTAGGGTTTTTCTTACTTTCAAGTGGGAAATAGTTGTTTTCCACATAGTTTTCATGTAGTCAGAGAGTAGGAACATTAATAGCTGGTACTATATTCAATGTATTTATATTAATGTTTCCAAGACAACTATCTTGTCGAGTCTTTAATACTTTTCCCGAGCTTTAAAACCAAACTTAAGCTTTAGAACTTTTACATGTTGCAAAGGTAACAAATATGCAACTTCCCACTTTAAAAGAATACCTTATGTTGAGTTACATTATTCATCATTAAGGTTAAATTTAAATTCGAATTATAACATTGTTTCAATTCCTTTTAATATGAATTGTCTAAAGTAAGTTTGGCATAAGTTCTTACCCAACCTTAGACTTTACTTCTAGATGCTTCCTTTGCTCCTTTGGGTGTCAAATTTTATAGTTTGACCTCTACCCATTTGTGTTCATGGTCTCAGAACCTGTACAAGTAAAGTGAAGGACTCTTGCTTTAGTCGGAATGACTGAGTAAGCCTATAATCCATGTCATGCACAACTTAGGTTAAGAGTTTACATCGACAGACCACCTTGCGAAAATAAACTAACTTTAGGGTTGTTGTATAGAAAAATATGTAATGTTATTTATGACAGATCACTAAATAAGTAATCAAATGATAACAAGACAAAAAAAAATAAGTTTTAAACACCTCTATAAATCCTTTCTAGTAAGTTTTTAATATTGCACGCAGTAAAAGAAAAACCAAATTATGAAAATAAGGATGTTACAAGTGGCATCAGAGCGAGATTCCAACACTAGGCCTGACAGGCTCACTCACTTCTAAGGAAAAATAGTATACTAATTTTATGTATTTATTTATTTCTGTAAAGTAACATAAAAACTTGTTTTCTAGAAAATGGAGAATGCTGAAGCCTCTGCTAAGAATGGTTCTCAATAAATTAATCCTGACAACCTGTACGTACATTTGAAAAAACCTGAGATATTACAGACAGTTAGAGACTTAAAGAATGGGCTACAAACTACGAAACAGGATAACCAAATAATTTTAGAACTCAATGAATAATTTTGGACAAAATGAATAAATAGGAAAAAGATAAAAGAGGTGTTATCGAACTGATTCTGCCACGTCCTATAAACATAAAGGAAAAAGGGGAAAGTATCATGATAGTGAATCTTCATCAGAGGTTAAACCAAGGTCATGTAGGGAAAGACAAAGATACATAAGTGATAGCTGTGAAAGTGACCGAAAACCTAGGAAAAATAAATATAAACCCTACAAAGAGATTTCTGGAGAATTCAAGAAAATAAAACCTCCCATGTTCAATGGGGAGGAAAAGAGAAGAGACAAAGTAGAAACCGAGCTGTTGGGCATGAAGAAATGCTTGCAAATTTACAATTATTCTGACAGGTTAAAGGCCATAATGGCTATTTACAATTTGATCAGAAAAACCGACATATGGTGGCAAGATATTAAGAGGGTCAAAAATATGAAGGAGAAGTACTTGACTTGGAGGGTTTTTAAGAAGTACATCAAGAGAAGGTTTCTGTCTTAACAATATTACAAGGACAGAGCCAAGCAATTTTATGACTTAAAACTAGGTTCCATGTCCATGAAGGAAATGAGCAGCAAGTTCTTAAGTCTATTGAGATACGTACCATACATAATAGATGAAAAGCCAAAAATTCAATGGTTTCTATGTTGTTTACTTGTTAGCTTCAAGGATAGGATTGAATTTGACAATCCAAAAACCTTGGAGGAAGCTATGAGGAAGGCAGAATTCTGTTATGAGTAAGGAAAGAAAAGAGAAAATATACCAAATTGGAAGATTAAAAAGATTAGTCAATATGATCAAAGGAGAAGAGGATTCAAGTCAAACAAGAGTTTTGGAAGTAAGACTTAGAACTTCTCCAAAAACAACTGCTAGAAAACTGATTTTAAGAACACGGTACCCTAGAATACTGCAGCATCAAAGGGAAGAGATTTATCTAATAATTTTGTTAGAAATACTAAACAGCGGGAACCTGTCAAATGCTGGGAATGCTAAGGACCACACTATGCAAAATACAATCCAAATCGAAAGGTAAATACCAGTAGCATACACACTGTATAAGAAGAATAAATAGTTGGGGATATGGCCAATGAAATGTGACAGGATCAATGTGGCGTTGCAAAACCGACACGAAGATCACCAGACTTCTATGGTAGAAGTGCAAGCTATGATCCAAAATCTCTCTGTTTCCATCTTAATTGATCTAGGAGCTATTCTAAGTTATATATCTCCTAGCATAGTGGAAAAGTGTAAATTACCTTTAAAAAAGTTTGATAAATCATGGATAGTCCAGCTAGCGATAGGAACTAAACGAAAGGTAGTAAACTTTGTTGAAAATTGTAATTTGATGATGAATCGGTTTGAAATTCAGGTAAAAATAAATGTGTTACCTTTAGGATCTTACGATATTCTCATAGGATTGGATTCGCTTGGAAAACACCAAGTAATTTTAAATTGCTTTCAAAATAATTTTACTTGTTTGAAAAAGGAAGGGGAAAGAACTACTGTTATAGGAATTCCTAGGAAGATATATGTTAGACAAATTTCAGTCTTGCAGATGAAAATGGTTGTAAGGAAGGGCTGTAAATTCTTTGTTGTGCACATTATAAACAATAAACAAGTTAATAAAGAAAATAAACCAACATTCGAAGATATCCCGATCTTGGAGGATTTTGTGGATGTATTCCCAGAAGAAATTCTAGGATTTCATCCTAAACGAGATCTGGAATTTATAATTGAATTAGTACCTGGAGCGGTAGCTAATTCAAAAGATCCCTATCGAATGAACATCTTGGAGCTGAATGAACTTAAATTACAATTACAAGAGTTAATAAATAAACATTACATAATACCAAGTGTATCCCCTTGGGGACCACCGGTCCTTTTTGTTAAAAAGAAAGACAGTACTCTACGTCTATGCATAGACTACCATCAACTTAATAAAACGACGATTAAGAATTGATATCCTTTTCCCTGCATTGACGATCTGTTTGATTAGATACGCAGAGCAACGATATTCTCTAAAATCAACTTAAGGTCTCGTTATCACCAAGTTAGAATTAAGGATGAAGACATCTTTAAAACTGCTTTCCGGATGAGGTACGGACATTATGAATTCATGGTTATGCCCTTCGTGATGACTAATGCACCATAAACCTTTATGTGCTTAATGAATAGTGTGTTAAGTAAGTATCTAGACAAATTTGTAGACATCTTTATAGACAAGATATTAATTTATTCTAAGACAAAAGAAGAGCATGATGAACACCCAAAGATAATTTTGCAAGTGTTAATAGAACATCAGCTATACACTAATAACTGGTACTAGATCCATTGTATTGATATTAATGTTTCCAAGACAACTATCTTGTCGAGTCTTTAAGACTTTGTCGGAGCTTCAAAACCAAACTTAATATTTAGGACTTTTACAGGATATGCAACTTCCCATTTTAAAAGAATACCTTATGTTGAGTTATATTATGCATCATTAAGGTTAAATTTAAATTCAAATTCTATGATATTGTTGAAATGCCTTTTAATATGAATTGTCAAAACTGAGTTAGGCATAAGTTCTTACCCAACCTTAGACTTTACTTGTAGATGCTCCCTTTGCTCCTCTTGGTGGAAATTTTTAGTGTTCGATCTCTACTTGTTTTTGTTGATGGTCTCAAAACCTGTACAAGTAAAGTGAAGAACTCTTGCTTTAGTCACAACAACTAAGTAAGCCCATAATCCATCTCATGAGCAACTGAGGTTAAGAGTTTACATAGACAAACCACCTTGCAAAAATAAACTAACTTTAGGGTTGTTGTATAGAAAAAGATGTAATGTTATTTGTCATAGATCACTAAATAAGTAATCAAATGATAACAAGACAAAAAAAAAACACAAGTTTTAAACATCTCTCTAAATCTTTGCTAGTAAATTTTGATATTACATGCACTAAAAGATATTTTTATTTTTTTACGAAAATGGGCATGTGACATTATATGGGTTTTTAGGCCATGATGCTAATCTTGAATCCTTTTTGGTGTTGCAATGAATAAAATTTGGTGTGAAGGTTTGGAATCTTAGATAATGGTTGAGCTCAAGTAAGTAGTTCTGAATGGTAAAGGATGTATAGTAATAATTGAAGTGAATGTTCTTCATATGGCTAGCACTCATAAAACCATAACATAATAAAATGTATAAAAAAAGTAGTACTTTATCATTTACTAATAATGGTATATCATGGTTGAAGAAGAAAGTTAAACAAAACAAAATTACCCCATCTTCCAAAAAGATAAAAAAGAAATTAGGTTTATTACAAAACTTATACAACATAAATAATAACTCAATTTAATAAAATATTGTTAAACACTTAAATTTGATTATCCAACTAATTATTAAAAAACCATATAGTTTTCCAAGTTACAAGCACATATCATTATAATTAAATAATTATATTAAATATATAGTTTTTTATAATTATTAAAAAAAATGCTAATATTAATATTTTTAATTTATTAAATTATTTTTTAATCAACAAGTTTTATTTCAAATATTTATAGGTTGGAATATTTATTGTGATAAGTAAAATAATGAAGTAACGTCCATATGTAACAATTTTTTTTTTTTAAATTTTGGCCATATATAGTTTCTATCATCAAATACGTTGGTCATCTTATAAGCAATAGAACTCGGTGGTTAGCTTTACCGATCTGAAATACATATAGGGATATAGGGAATGAGCTAGCTATGAAGCAAACTTCCCTCCATCCGACTTGCTCCTCCTCCATCCAATGAGGAAGGATTGCTCCATAGCTAGCTTACTCCATACATATAATGGCTATCACACGACTATTCAGCGTATGTTGTTTATGCCATCATCACATACGTGTGATCGTGGAATTTTAAATTTTACAGTCAAATCTTATCAGTGACTGGTTCGCTTTATCGATCTGCAATACATATATTGCCTATCATACTACTTTCGCAGAATTTTAAATATTCTACTCAAATCAATAATATAATGTTTCTGCCATCATCACATACGTTAGTTCTACTTGCAGTCCGTAGTGTCGAGTAGGGATCTAAAATTTTAGCTGCTTCATGAATAATAAAAAATAAATAAAAATACAGTGCATCTACGCTAATGATCATCTAAAGTTTTATTAACTATACCTATAACAAGAATAATAAAAGTGTTGTTATACTATGTAGAAAATCATCGTACAAGATCATTTTCATTAGATCATCTTAATTGTAATTAAGAAAAAAAATATTATTTAATCGTTTACAAATAATTATTAAATATTTAAAAATCAAATTATTTTAGAAAAATATTTTGTTATAAATAGTAATAAAATAAAATTTTAATATATAATATCCAATTCAAATTACTAGTATTTTATTCTAATACATGTTTTTTTAGTAGTTAAATATAATAATTATGGAATTCATTAAATATTTGAAGTACAGTTTTGAAAGAGTGTTGTACTTAATATATTTAACTACTTTCTTAGACACTTCAATTTAATAATATTATCGATTATACAAATACAACTTTTCTAGTTACAATCATTTCTATATAGTTGAATGTTTTAGTGAATTCTATATATTATTATGTGAAACATGTAAATTTTATCATTATTTTGAAAAAGTTAATTTTTTAATATTAATAATTTTAATTTGTTAATGTATTTTTGAATATGAGGTAGAATATCTATTTTTAAATGAAGACGTTACTTTCCTTTTGTGAAAAAAAAAAAAATCACCCCATATTGTTTCTACCACCAAATACGATCGCCATCTTATGAGCAGTAAAACTCAAGTGGTTAGCTTTACCGATCCGCAATACAATACATATATTGGATATCACATGACTACTTTACAGCATTTGTTGTTTCTGATATCATCACATACGTGTGATGATGGAATTTTAAATTTTACAGTAAAGTCTCATAACTTATAGAACTGACTGGTTCGCTTTATCGATCTGATCTGCAATACATATATCGGCTATAATAATACTTTCCTGAATATATTGCTTCTGCCATCATCACATACGTTTTGCAGAATTCTAAAGTTTCCAGTAAAGTCAATGATATATTGTTTCTGCCATCATCACATACGTTTTTGCAGAATTTTAAATTTTACACAGAAATCAATGATATATTGCTTCTGACATCATCACATACGTTTGTTCGTACTTCCGTTCATAGTGTGAAGTAGAGACAAAATTGTAGTGGCCATCGCAATAGTATGAAGATATATTTGATTATGGAGTCTCAACAGCGATACTGTAGATGTTAGGTACATTAACGAAATGCTATTCGGCCATATCTACTGTCAGCTACACCACACTGAAGTTCGATAAGGACCTGTATATCTTCAGGACGTTGTGCAGCTAATAATGAATAAGGCCATATTTACTGTTAGCTGCACGACGTTGATGTTCGACAACGACAATTCACGGAGGAGTTTCAGTCTAACGTTTCTGCAGGTTGTCTTATTTGCAACATTACATTAATCTTACTCTGTCGATTATGTTGTGGCTCTTGATCCTTAAATTTATTTCATTTCTACAAACTTTTTCCTTGTGCTCTACATCTAGGTGGGCAGCGACAAGACTTCAATAATTTTAAATATGTGCACATGTTACCCTCTGACCTTATAGCCTTAAAACAATTACGCTTCATGAAATCGAATGGTCAAATGAAGAGTTAAAAATGATTAAATATTTGGTTTGTTTGTCTTTCGAAAGGTCCAATGAGAAGGTAAAAATGATTAAATATTTGGTTTGTTTGTCTTGAATTTGAAAGGTCAAATGAAAAGTTAAAAATAATCAAATATTTGAAAAGTTAAAAATAATTAAATATTTGGTTTTTTTGTCTTTAATTCGAAAGCTCAAATGAAAAGTTAAAAATGATTAAATATTTGATTTGTTTGTCTTGGATTGGAAAGGTTTAATAATTAAATCTTTGATTTGTTTGTTTTACGCGGGTGACGAATGCTGTGAATCATTGACCTTCATTTTTATGAGCAGTTCTCTTAAGCGTTAGTGACCATGTTGCGTGAGTTATATTTAAACTGACTTTCTGTCGTGTAAATTCCATCTCGTTGAAAGCACTTGGAGTTTGGAAAATAATTCACTTGGTGAAAATTGTAGAAGAAGTTATTAGCTTAGAAATTCCGATATTTTGAATAAAACTCTAAATATGGCGAACAAGATTAGATGGGTTATTGGAATTGTTAGTCTTGCGTTGGTTGCCACTGTGGCATTCCATCAGCACGCAATGTCTACTGGTTTTAATAGCTGGATGACCATTACTAGAAGGGGTAAGGCATTTCCCATAGATTTTGGGACTAGCACAAATACTTGATAGTTACGCCAAATTGAAGTTTGAGGATATTTAAAATAGTTGGTGTTAGTTTTATGTATTCAAATCTTAATCAAATTTAAAAATTATAGAAATGATAACTTAATCAAATTAAAAAAAATGGTTATCAATGAATTATATATCTATTAAATGTATTTTTAAATAAAAAAATTATTTTCATATGTAAATCATAAAATACATTAAGTATTTGTATAAAAATAAAAATTAATTGTAATTTTTTTTAACTTTGAATGTACATCTATGATAAATCTATTCTATATTATTTATATATGAAAACATGTTATGGGTGTATTTTTAAGTTTGTTATGCTAAATCTATATTATGTTATATATTATGTTATTATGAGTGGGATATATTATCTCTTCAAAAGTCAAAGTTTTTTTTTATTTTAAGTTATTATGAGTGGGATATATTATCCTTTCAAAAGTTAAAGCTTTTTTATTTTAAGTTTTTTTTGGAGCAGTGATATACTTTTTTCAAAAGTCAAAGTCTTTCACTTAAAAACATGTTATTGGTGTATTTTTAAGTTGGTTAGATACTTTCTCTTCAAAACTCAAAGTCTTTGGACTTAAAAACATGTTATTGGTGTATTTTTAAGTTGGTTAGGATAAATCTATATCATGTTATTATGAGTGGGATATATTATCTCTTCAAAAGTTTAAGCTTTTTATTTTGTATTAGGTTTTAATTTTCATGTTGTTATTATTGTAATATTTGAAAAATAACTGTTTGTAAAATATAGTTATTGTTAAAATGAATTTTATTTGAAAATATATTTTTTGTTTTTTGAGAAAGGAAAATTAGATTTTTCTATTTAGATTATTTAGATCTAAGATTTCGTGGAGGGTTTTTATTTTTTGATGTAAAAATTATTATTTATATTTAAGGTTTAATTATAATGTTAAGTTCTTTAGACAATGTATTGTATTGTTAGTATATATATACGATGTTGTTGGTTAAAACTTTGATAAGCCTTATTTATATACCATGGATATATAGCATATAAAAATTATAATGGTAATGATTAGAATTGAAACTGGGTAGATATAAAACTTATTATGGTAATGGTTTGAATTGAATGTGATCACTAGTCACTCGTTTTTTTTAAAGAAAAACCTATGGTTTAGATATAACATTTATATTTAAAAAAAATTATTAAAATTTACAAATTAATTTTTGTTTAACTCTATTCGTGTACATACACACTACACCACAGTTCTCTCTTGGTGATCTCCATTAACAATCCTTTACATTATGCTTAGCTTTTCTTATACTATCCCATCAATATGTTTAGAGGAACTGATCTGAAATTGCAATCAGAAATCAGAGCGCAGAAAATGGTAGCAGCAAAACAGCACCGCGAAAGAATTCATGAAGTTGTTGTTACCTACCCAACTGCCGATCAAACTTTGCATGAGGTTTGTATTGAGCACATTCTTAATTGCCAATTATGTAATGTTGCTCCGTTCCTAATTTCTTCAATCAAGTTAATTGCCAATTTTAGAACTTTGCAACGCAGATTAACCAGGATAGCAGCTATCAACGCCGTAGTGTTCGCCAAGTTGAAGTAGATGTAACTGACAGCAAAAATAGAGGATCGAGAATGTCATTTACACACAGAATTCGAGTCCAAAAGAGAGAAGCCGGAATTCGAGTCCAAAAGAGAGATTCCCGGGGGACCTGATGGTCAACACCACTAAAGCAACGGAATTTAAAATATGATTCCACTTTATTCTCGGAGTGATCTCAACGAATTTTTAATATATGGTCCCACTTTAGTCGCGGAGTGACCGCAAACTTTTAAAGCAGATAGTTACAAGCGAAAATGTCGGGACGTTGGACATATGTTAAGCTTGTTAGATTCTATTAGGGAAGCAGTTGGATCTATGTTGGAGGATATTAAATGAGTTTGATGATATCTTAAATAAGGATATATATGTGAATTGATTGTAGATCGGACAGTAGAGAGAGGAATATTGTTATGTTATGATTTTTTATATTATGTAATATATATGTATTTTATTTATTGGTTGTAGTTTGGGTGGTTAGGAGAGATGAATGTAGGTAAATTTAATTTTTATAAATAAAATGTAAACTCTTATTGAGCCAATATAGAAAATTATAAATGAATGTAATCTCCATTCTGATAAATTCTTATAAATTATATAAAAAAAATTATAATAATAAATAAATAATATTTTCTTTCATCCAGAAGTTTTATGTTTTCGAGACACTTGAAAATCCTCGCATTTCAGGTTTTCCAATACAAAACACATGACATCGATGTATATAAAATAAAACTGCTTTCTTAAATTTTCGCTCCTAATCAACTTTTTAATATTCTGATTATATACGACATTAAATTCTTGAGACATGTGAGCTCTGAGAAAGAACGCGTTGGCCCATTAGAGCAATATCTAAAAATAGAAGTAACAAAAAGTCCACATATTGGAATAGATTTAGGGCGCTTTTGATACCTTTTTAAAATAGTTCATGCTGAAAGTAAGTTTTAAAATATAATTTAATATTGAGTGTTTGAAAAGTGTTTTAATACCTGTGAAATGATCTCTATATGTATAAAAGTTACATAATTGTGTCCTCGACAAGGGGATATATATGAATCGTTTAGGTATATTAATATGGAACAATTTAAAAATTTGTGGGAGTTTAGATTAAGGTTTTGCAATATTTAATAGAATTTTCATTTAATTTTATTTTTTAATTGTATTTTTTAAGGCTACCATTGGTTGGTGGAGGTGATGTTGCCATGGGTTCATGTGCCCCAAGACCCGGCGGAGCGGTGATGTCACCAATGCTATAAATGCATCTGACTATGGTTTCTTGAGAGTTTCTATGTGGCAGGGTAATGATGCAAACAAGTATTGATGGCAAGATAGCTATTATTAATCTTTAATCTTTTTAATCAAGAATGGTCTAGACCTTAACTATTGTGTTCTTTATCACTTCTTGTAGTTCTTTGCCCGATACACAAGATCTGTCTTTTCTTGTATTACGATGGTGTCAGATGCATTTACTATTCCATCTTTTTCATATTTATGACTCTACTTTTGGGGTGATCACATTTTACAGAATCTGAGGATGCATGGTTATGAAGGATGGTTAGATTTAGCTAAGATTTTCCCTCTATTGGAATCTGGGTTTTGTGTTTCTCCAAAGTTTTTCATGATGCAAGGTCAGGCAGTTTTTAATGTCGTTGTGGGGGTTCGAGTCAACCTCATTTTATATGCGACGTGCACATTTATTTTGATTGCTCAGCTTGCTCATTGTTGGTGGGTTGCTAGTTTGAAATGTGAGCGTTCAGAGCTAGTTTTTCTGGTGGAATGATTGAATTGTGAGGGTTTGGAGCTAGTTTTTCTCAGTACTTTGTTCATTTGAAATGTGACGACCTGCAATTTTTTTTTTAATAAACCTTGTCTTCGTTGATTTTCATCGATGGCTTCTTTTGCTTTCTCATCTCGTTGGTTGTGAGTTCAGTGAATGTTGGGGTTGTGTTCTTCATCAATATGATTGTTCTGTGGTACTTTGGTTTTCTTCTATTTTCTTACTATTGTTGCCGAAGACACTGTTCTTTGTTGCAGATGACTTCCTTGGTTTTTTTGCTGGCGTCTACTTCTTTTTTAGGTATAGGATATGAGTTGATGGTGAGCTAGGCTTTAACTCATTTTAATGGTTTTATGAAAACTATTAATTCTGGCATCTTCTTTGATTTGCTAGCAGGTTCTGTGGTTTAATAGAATGATTTGTTAGTTCTCACATTGATTCATTTATGTTTGAACTGAACTCTTGGTTGCAAATCTCTACTGCAAATCCATTGATTCATTTCTGTTTGAACCAAACTAATATGTTGACAAAAATGTTGTAGATTCAGTATACCACTCGACAATATTTTTTAATGGAGAGATTGCTGCTTTAGAAAATCTACTAAGTTGATTTTAGCGAGATGGTGACACATTCTATGTATAACCAAATGGGTTCTTTTAAAATATTTTGTGTCTCTTCCGTTAGTTTAATTTCAGTTCTTTGATTGTCATTCTCAAACAATCCTTCCCACTCTTTCAGAAGAAATATTAAAGATGATAACTATGGTTTAGATACATCCTGAGCAACTAATGCACAATACAAAGATACTACTGAGTCAACTATCACTAGGTCCTCTCCATTTACTTCAACATCTTGCCAAAGACCAGATATCAACTCTGTTGACTTCATGGAAGCCAAAGTAGTTTTAAATCCATGAACATTTGATTTGTTTTATGTCGAATGATTATCCAAATCCAAATAATGGAAAGCATCCCATCCATCCTAGGGTAATAAAGAATTGTCAGGTATGCCAAAATCTTGCATATACCCTCTTCCTAAAATACATTGTAGAAGTTCCAAGGCATAAACTCGAACTTGATTAGGTAGCTGCATATCTTTAGCAAACATACTCAACTTTGACCAAACTGGGATGCTTATCAGGAATCGAAGACTACATTTTCACACAACTAATGAAGCAGAGCGAAAACTGGTTGCAGCAGTGGTACACAAGAATGAGATGAATAAATTGGCACATAGGAAATACTCCTTGATGCAGGTACCCTTCCCACATTCTTTTATTTTGTTTGGCCCTGCATACTTATCGGGAATCGAAGACTACATGTCCCAATGATGAAATCAATAACATCAAATAATTCCAAATCATGTTTGTCTGAGATCTTCAGAAAGTGCAGAGTAGGCCAATTTGAGAATACTCGAAAGTTTTTCCTTCAAACCAACTAAAGTGTTCTTCAGATAGTGAGAAAATGTCATGCTACTCGGAGCGTACTGATATTTTACTTCATCCTCTTTAACTTGCATATCTAAATATGTTTTTAATACAAAATATACAGTATTCATAGATTTAAGTCCAGTATGTACATGCATGAACTGTAAAACCAATGCCCATGCTAGAAAATAATGCTTTCCCCTTGTGAGTTCTGCAATAAAATAAGGGAATGCCACATTACCAAAGAAAATGGGTCATGGCTGATAGATTCTTGAAATGCAAGCTTGATCTTCATTCCTTTGTATACATAAATGCCTTTCTTGTAGTAAGCATGCTAGTCGCCCCAGTGCTGCACATGTATATGAGAAAATAGTAGCAAAAGCAGGATTACCAGTAAGTGATGGAAGAAGTCCCATCGATAAAATAAGCGATAACAATTCATAATCTACAAAATCATCCAAATTATTCATATCATCCAATTCACCATTAGCAATACTCTCTTGTTCTTTCATGCCAAATATGTTTGTCTACTTTAGTTTATCCTTGAATATCTTCAATGTTTCAAACCAAAGGGAATCATATGGAAATAGCAAGGAAACACTGTACTTTTTAGTGCTACAACACGTTGTATATTAGCTAACATTGAAGTTAGCTTACATACCTCATCATCAGTGAGCAACACTGTACTCTTGTTTAACAATGTTTCATCTAGCAGTTGCAAGACATCTTCTAGCTGGCATTGTTCAATGAGTTGTTCAAGAATTATCATCCAACAAATATGAAATGTATGAACTGAGGCAACTCTATTTGGTTTCTCATCTATTTTTACTTTTGGTTCTTGAAATGCCTCCCATCCATCATCCCACTCAACTACATCATTCCAACCATCCTGTCCTCCTGTTGCCTTTGTGTCTCTTCCGCCCGTTTAATCTCAGTTCTTTGATTGTCATTCTCAAACAATCCTTCCCACTCTATCAGAAGAAATATTAAAGCTGATAACTGTTGTTTAGATACATCCTGAGCAGCTAATGCACAAAACAAAGATACTGCAAATTTTTTGTAGATTTAGTATACCACTTCGCAATATTTTAATGGAGAGATTGTTGCTTTAGAAAATCTACTTAGTTGATTTTGGTGAGACGCTAACACGTTCTATGTGTAACCAAATGGGTTTTTTAAAATCTTTCATAGAAGAATATCCTTGCTGGCCACAATATTTCTTTGTGTGCTGGCTTTATATGTTTCAAGATTTATTTATTTATTTTATTTGGCTTAATTTTCTTCAAAATCTTATATGTTTTGGTATCCTCTTAAATCCATACAATCATTGTGCACCAGATTTTTAAACGACATCTATATATACAGTTTCATTGGGGAAACTGTCTTGCTGGTGCCCAATTAACAGGTGAATAAATCTTGTGATCATAGTTGATCATAGGAAAAATAATAAATTAAATACGTTCTCAAAATTTCCTTATAGGTTTCCATGCTAATAACCCTAATATATCACGCAAGAGATAATAAAGTAGAGGAGGATAAAATTTAAATGATTTGAATGACATTAAATGAAGGAGCAATAGGCCTACTGATTTATAAAAGTTCCAAATTGATACTTGTCAGGGCTTTAGCAAGGGAGTAGGTACTTGTAAGAATCCATAAAAGCATTCCCTTCTTTCTTCTATCGGAAATCAATGCCACAGCTTGTAACAAAGTGCGCTATCCTTTCCAGAATTAGTGGAAGGTGAAGGTATAAAATTATTACCGAGCTGCAACCATGGATTCCACATGGATTAATCCAATGACTACTTGTCCAAAGCAAAATAAAGCCCCAAAAAACTATAGTTGTTTGCACTGAGGAATCCTTCCATTACAATGACCCTATGACATTTATTGAATGTCATCGAATACAATATAATCTCTCTTAAAGTTGGAAGCCAATGAAGCCCCTCTTTCTATCACTACTGGTACATGCATTTGCACACCTGCAGATATTCAATCAATACCCACCTTCAACACTTTTCAATTCCATTTATATAGTGCACATACACAAAGCTTAATGGTTGACATATACAAATTTATTCCAAATTCAAATATGATACATAATCAATTAACGTTAATGTAAATTTAAGATAATTAGCAACTGAACATAATACATTAAACTTGCATTTTCTATATTTAACTTAATTCACATAATTTATTCAAAGTTCATTTTTATAAACAATTTATTAGTCAAAACTTATATATTAACTCATAAATTTATCTTAGATTCTCTCTTATTTTCTAAATTAATTGGAGGAGTTGATAATAATTTTATTGTGAGTTTTCACATTTGAGTGTTTTTTTATGGTCATTATGTTGATGGTGTGTTCATTTTTTCGTGTAACTTTTCTTTGTGGCATGAGCTGTCCTTGGTCTATTATCAATGTCCAGTAAAATGTCATATGTTTTTAGTTAATACATTAACTTGATTTCTAGCATAAGATATAATGCTTTGAGTGTATGAGAGTTGCTCTTATCTGCCCTCCATAAATTGCATTTTTAATTATGATACATTTCTGTCGATACTATTCATAATCATAAAATCGAGGATATGTTTCAAAGTTGAATCCATATCCTTGAGGAAAAGTGCATAATTTAATTATAAGTGTTGTATGCTTAATTATTTTTTACATAGTGATGTAACACTATATACATTGTATATTACCTCAACCATGATTTAATATATATTGTATCTCTATGTATTCTATTAGTTTCTATCTTTCAAGTGAGTAGGGATGTTAGTAATGTTATTTTTCATATTATTTTGTATGTATATTAAACTATAAATTATTTATAGAATTGGATATTTTAAAAAAGTTGAGTGGTTTCTTTTCAACTATATAATTGGGGAAATATTTATTTCACTATTTAATGTATTATTTTATTTGATATATTTAAAATGGTAGAAATTTTTTATTTTTCATATTTGTTTTATTTTATTTATTTATATGAAATGCACTTTGAATAAAAGAAAAAAATTACTAACTACATAGAGAGCCATTTTTACATGATGGTTAACAATTTCCAACTACCTAAATTTGAAATGGTGTAGACCCATAACAATATTTGGAATTGATTTAAGTAGGAAACCTATTTAATAGTTTAAAAGCTAGATAAAATTATCCTAGACATTAAAAGTTCATATTAACTATCTAACTTAGTATGATATTTAACCTTGTATGAGGTTCTTGTATTGAGTGCACAAGACTAAATTTATGTTCTTATACTTGAGAATTTAAGTCTATCCATTGAATCCATCAAGCTAACGACCATCAAGCCAAAATCCCGAATAATACAAATGGCCATAGTCAATGTGCAACAACACAGAAATTATTAGCAGAGTTAAATTAGTATGATATTTAACCTTGTATCCATTCAGATGGTTCTTAATTTGTTATATATGTTAGCACAAAAGTTTGAAATACATAACATTTTTAATGAAATTGAATTATGTTTTTAATAACACAATCTTTACAATGTCTCTATTCTAATGATAAGAGACAATGTTTATTTCTATTTAATAATACGTTGTTGATTACTATCATGAATAACAAATGCTCTTACAGTGTGCCTTCTTATTATTACGAGGCATTTTTTCTTCTAGCAAAAGCATGTGGCAATGTCGGGGACATTGCCACCACGTGGCTCTTGTTATTGCTTTAATATGAAATCTATTAAATATTTAGAAGATTCAAACTTCAGGATGTAAAAGTGTCTTTTGAGTAAATATTTGAAGTTTATAATTCATTATATTTGTTACTTTTTGGATTTCGATATATTGTTTTTTATGCTTTACAAAACATCATATTATTTAATAAACAAAATTACAAAGGATTGTGTTTCCCTACCACTTGGAAGCTAGAGCAATCATAGAAGCATAGTTTCTTATTGGTTTTCCATGGCATGCTAAAATCAATATATCTAGCTAGTATGCTATGATTTTTGCCTCAAATTTGAATTAATGTTTAAGGCGACTAATAACCTTATGCATATAATTAAATTATGTGTTTATAGTACTAACATAATTTATTGAGAGAAAATAAGCTAGAGATCTATCTAAAAAAGTAATCATGTTAAATAGAAATTGTTCTTATATGCTTATAGTATTAACATAATTTATAGAGAGAAAATAAGCTAGAGATTTATCTAAAAAGATAATCATGTTCAAATAGAAATAGTTGGAACCTTTGGTGTTGGAAGAGATGTGTTAGGTTGTCTTGTGGTTCTTTCTGGAGCTAGAGTAGCTAAACTAGGTTTCCCTATAGTCCTCTCTTTGGAATTCATGCATGTTGTATCTTCGGAAAAAATATTGTGTGAGCCCCAAGTCTAATAATTTCCTTGATTTCCAGTGGTTGCATATCCTCCATTTTCCCAACATGCTCCTGCAATTTATCCATCTTAAGCATGATTCCTTGTCATTCTTTGTTATTTCCCACCAATGCTTTCTCAACAAGGGTTATAAGTTCCAAGATAGCGTGAGTTTATTTATGTATTTCCTCTCTCAAGCATGGGTGGTTCTTGCATTAGACATACTATTTTCAAAACTAGCTAGAATTTCCTGAACATTAATAACTTCCTACATCTATGTATTCCAACTTTCCCAACAAGATATCTCATAATGGAGTGGATGTGGAATGGAGACATGGAAGGATGCCTTTGTTTCTGAGTTTCATCGAGGAACCGAGGTATATGAGTGCCATGAATTTATACATTTTAAATCCTATTACATTTTATTATCATTCTAGAGTATGTTAACTTGTGAAGTGAAATCCCTATCTATTAATAATTATCCCTTTTTAACACACTAAAACCTACAGTATCTTAAATTGCTTCTTGTGTGTAAACAAATTTACTAAAGCATTCTAAAATTAAATACAAAACAAACTCAAAAAAATTGCATAATCAATTCTCATGAGTTGAGTTTTGCTTAAATCAATGATCACTAAGACCACTATGACAAGTAATTATAAAAATGTAAGTCGCAACAATACCATGTAATGAATGATTACTTGCCACAATAGGCACTTCATTCCTAATCATATGATTTAATTATTTGGAGTTTATGCTTAGAAATGAATACATATTCTTTAATAAGAAAAAAAACACTTCACAAAACAAGAATTAACATAGTATCTGAAATTAACTAATGTATAAAACATAAGCAATAATCAAATAACAATGTAGCACTACTTCTAAGACAAGGGAGCTTCTACTCAAGAAGCACACTACAGGTAGCAACTCTAATGTTGGAACTAATTATAACAACACAAATATGAAAAAATATATTTTCATTAATATATGAAAATTATAGTGTTAAATTATAGAGATATTATGTATCCCTCACATTGGCTCCCCCAAGTGATTATTCACACACGACCTTTCATAATAATTACATGTTTCAAAAATATGAATATATGTAATATCATATCCCGCGATATCAAGAAGGATAATAATGTTGCTAGTTAAATTGACTCTTTGTTCTCAAAATATCAAAGGACAACTATAGTCTCCACTCTGTTACATTTAAATTCTATATTTGGTACATGTGTTGATAATACATCTAAACCCAAAGATCTCGGTCTTGAAGGTTTCAAGATATTTGAGCTTAATATATCAACTCCATTTCTAATTTGAAATCTATCTCCATTAATGTAGAAGCCACAACTTTCTCTATGTTGACCTAATTGGTTGACCAAAGATTATCCCCTACTTCTAATTGGTATCATCCATGAATAAAGGGAGTATAAGCAAATTCAAAAGCCATGGAACATTCTCCAAGTGTTGGATTTCTAATTATCATATCACTTCTATCCTAACCAATTGTGTTTACAGGAACTTGGACCTCTTGTAACAAACAATGACTAACAATTGTAAAATCATTTTTAACATTATTTAAGTAATAACTAACAATAATTAATGTTCAATATGACCTTAATACCTGAGATTCTCATTCTATGTCATTATTGCAAGCACCATAAGGAATTGAATGAAAAATAGATGATTTTTGTGAAAAATGAAGGGTTTATTGTTTAAAAGTACAACATAATTATTAGTTAATGTAGTTAAAAAATACAGGCCCAACATCTCCCCTATGTCGAAGATGTTGCATGTATTCAAGCAACTCATCAAATTTATTCTAATAAACCCACATGTATATTATTCCATTTGTATGAGAGGTGGCCATATTCTCCTCTTATTCAATATATTAAACACTTGTCGACATGTCTCCATATTGCCACCTCCTTAAATTCATCCCAATTTAGAGAAACTTTATAAATCATCCTACTAAACCACAACACTGAGAAATGGAACTAAATCTTAATCCACCTAGTTTTGTTTCTTCTCATAGAATTGCTAAGAAATGGAACTAAATATTAATCCCCCTAGTTATGTTTCTTCTCATAGAATTGATGTATATGTAAGATCAAGTCATAGCTAGACAAAATAGAGGATTAGATACTTGACCCCTCTATTGTAATATATTTGGTAGTGATTTCCATCTCTCTTTGGAAGGCAATATGACATCCATGGTATGGTGATTATGAATCTCTTCGAATTTTTGGATGGCCAACCCTTAGTTACTTGTGAATATATTTAGTCTCTCATAATCAAAGATGAAATGATGATGACTTTTAATGCATTCCTCAAGTACTAGATGCTCAATTTTGAATTCCATACTTGAAATGTTTTCACATTGCTCATAGAGATCCGTGTCATTTTTCCACCTAATTTGATTTTTCACAAAAGAGGAAAAAAACATAAGTTATACATCCCCAACTACAAGATTGGGGTTCCACTTTGTCTCTTCTTGTAGAAAGTAATTGAATTGATATAATTAGCATGAAAGGTTTTTATTTCTTCCAAAATAATCGAAACGTATTCTGAGGAATTCATAAATGTTATTAACTTCACATTGTTTACTCAAATTTATCCTCTTAATCCTTAATTATTTCCATTGTTCATGTAGGTATTCAGAATATACACTCATAGGGAACCTACAAGACAAGGCTTGTAATGCAAGTCCACTTATTCTTTGGACTTTATGTTCTTTCACTCTCAGTTTCTCTTGGATTCTCTGTACCTTTGACATCCATCTCTTATTGGCTTCCAAGTGTTGGGATATCCATTGTTCTTTCATTTTTTAGATTGCATACCTATATTTCACTTTATAGATAAGGACCAACTCGTAAAATTATTCGTTTCCTTCTAATTGAATGAGATTTTGTTTAATTGAAGCGATGGCCAAAGCATTGGTTAAGATGTCATTGTGGATTTGATTCATGACTTCCTGAGCACACTTCATATTATTTACATTCGATTCCATGGTCTTGAAAGTGGGTGTAAGAGAAAATGTTATGCTGTGTAGAGTTGCTACTAAAAGGTCCAATCTAGTCTTAGGATTTACATTATTATTTTCCTACATTATCAATTTGATCTTCAACGACATGTCTAATGTTTAATTCTCTTATTCTGCTTATACTCACCTTTTGCATGTGTTTTCTTTGAAGAAGTTGAATTTTTTACTTTAATTTCTCATTTTATTCTCTCGGTTTATTTCCTTTTTTCTTGAGATGCCCATTCTCAAAATAAACTAATCTATCCATAACTTCTAATTTTCCAACTTGCTTCTTTAATTTCTTTATTTCTTTATTCTTCTCCTGTGATAAATAAGTGGGATTTTTAGAATTTATTTGTTGTAAGATATTATTCTTCAATTTATGAATTTGAAATTACAAATACAAATGATTTTGTTCTTTGTTCAAAATCATCCAGTCCTAGTTCAAATCACTCCGAGTTGACTTCTTTTGTTTGTGTAGGTGTTGTAGAGTCAATTTTTAAAAATCTAGCCCATGATTGATAAGAAGGTTCCTAAAAAACCGCTTCATGAAGTGTACTCATTCCTTGACTCCATTGTGCACTACAATTCAATTTTTCAATGTCGCAATCATGGTTCTAGTAACCCTTTTTTGTCATGTGTTCACTAGATGATGATGGCATCAGACACTACTTAGTTCTTTTGGAACACTATTGTGGATTAGCATTCTCAATTTCTTGAGATATAGGGCATGATTCACAAGGTTTAGAGTTTCTTATAATGGGTAGATGTAGAAACCACATTGTAGTGCATGTTAGGCTGTCACAGAAGAATAAATAATAGAACGAAAATTGTTTAGAGGAAGAAGGATAACATGACTAATTCTCATCATTAACATTGTAATAATTAATCATTTGATTTACCTCATCCCTCCTTTTAGCACCATTTGTTGATGACTCAATCTGAATATTCATCAAAATAACAAAGATAACTTGATCCAAGGTTCTAACTAGATCGTTAGTCATTTGTTATTGTTACGTCTAATGATTATGTGGGCCTTATTGCCATTGAATTTAGATTTGAAGGGATTATTTGGTTTTCCTTTTCTTTTTTTGTTTGTTTTATATTAATCTAAATCTAATATAATATCAAGACTAATTTTTCAATTGAATTAATAGATAAATATAATAATGTAGGATTAAATTAGAAAAATAATTAACACCTATATCCTTGATGGAAGCTTGCATATCTAGATCATACTTAGTTTGCATGAAAGGTAAATAATATTATGAAAAAAATTATAACAAGCCAAATTTTTGTCACAACATATTATAATTCTTGATATGGAGAAGAAAATGAAGGAAAATAATTAAATAATTGCATACATTTTATAATGAAAACTATGCTGATTACGGTCAATCATATTGTTTATATTGTTAAAATAATTTTTAAGATATAAATCTATAAAAAGGAAAATAATTTTTTTAAATAAAAAACTAAAAACAAAAAAAAAACATTCATAATATTGTCAATAATAATCTGAACACCATGATGTGAAACTAATAATATACCTCCTTTTATTCAAAGAAATAAGTTTACACTGTGTTCAAAAGAGTTCCCATATTAGTCATGATTTCTTGACCTTCTTTAATTATGTGGTCTTTCATCCTTCAATTAGTAGCTTGAAAAAAGTGCATAGGTTGTTCTCCTCCACATAATTCTTCCCCTATGACAATAGATTCAAAACAACATCTCATGACTATGTGAGGCATGGGGGCTTCACTTGTTGACCAATATCCTATCACGTTAGTTCATATTGTGGGTTTTAAAATTATTAAAAATTGAACCGATATATTGCAGGTATTGGGAGGATGAGGGGTTTAAGGTGGGGGTGGGTAAGGTGGTTTATAAGGATCGAGGTATAAAAAGGGGCGGGGAGGAGGTTTTAAGTATTGGGAGGGGGTTTCAACAAAAAGAGTTTGGGTCAATATCTCTAAAAATTAAGGGTATTCTTTAATATCCCATGATCGTGCGTGCTATGTGAGATGTTCACAAAGTGAAGTCCCCGTGATGTGAGGTCCCCTATTCTACCCTAGTCCTTTGGATCACCTCTTATATTCATTCATGGTATTCCCCTTTTAAACATGTTTTTCCTCTCTCACAAATTGGCTTCTGGCTTGTGAGATATATTCTCCACAATCTGATAAAATGCGGTGTAACTATGATTAATTTCATAGTGTTTAGGATATCTGAACTCGAAAGAGAATCCCTACCACTCAATGTGCTCATGGTTTTAATGGTTTGGTTCCCTAGTTATGGTATCCACTTAAATGAATTTTCCAAACTTATTGCACGTTGTAACAATTTGTTCTTAAAATTGGAACGTTTATCATCCATTTAGTGGGTCCAAAGATCATGGTGTGTTCTTCTTTATCAAAAACAAATATCCAACTATTGGAATAAAGGATTTAAAATATTTGTGCCAGTCCTCTTTGCATCGATCTTGGTATAATTCCATTTATGTGCCTTTATCTAATTAAAGTATGTTGTCAAAATACAATAAAAAACATCGTTAGATATTTAAATCAAATCTTTTTATAAATCTTCCTAAATTTTTTATCTAAAGATAAAGTAAGATCCACTAGTACGAAATGAGAGATAAGGGACCATGCAACTAAAAAAGTTAGTCACCATAGTTTTTTGAAAGGAGAAATGACCAAAATTGAGCAATTTTAAGTGAACCAACTAAACACAACTAAGATAAATGACTAATTTAGTCACATGATAAAATATACAACTAGATTAAAAGTGAAGAATAAAAATTACTATCATAATTGACTAATTTAGTCATAGGTATATAAATATTACTAGATAACAACAATTATGTGTACAAACTAGTTTTCTATGTTGGCCATTTTAAGTTGTGTCATCCGAGAAATGGAAAATTACAATTTTTGCCAATGAATTTGTAAAATTGTCTAAATTTTAACATTGCAAATGGATTCACAGACTCCTTCAAATGGGGTCTCTAATTCCTTCTGCAATGTTAAAATTTACTAAACCGTAACAATTCATTGTCAAAAATTCAAATTTCCATTGATGAGTGACATAATTAACGTCACTCATGTCTCAAAATTCATCTACAAAAGGGGACTCTTAATCCATAGACAATGTTAACATTTAGTAAATCAAACTATAGATGGATTCATGAGAGACACCTTGTGTCAACACTTAACATCATTTTCTTCTTTGAAGACATCCAGTGAGGTCCCTATAGCTTTGGATGTTGGTGGATGTGTTCGCTAGCCTCAAGCCTTTTCTGTAAGTGCAATATTTTTGTAATCATGTTCACTCAAAATCAAGTGTAAGAAAGTGTTGTTAATCCATACCAATTTTCTACGATAGTTATAGCAAAAGTAAAGAAATAAAGAGATATAGTTTCTCCATTCGATAACTCATTCCATCCATACCTATGTACAACATTCAATTGATATTTATATTAGAAGATAAAGGAGGCATACTTAAACAATGCCATCATAAGATAACTAGATAAATAATGAGTCCATACTCCACATAATTAATGTTAAATATGATGGATATATTGGAAGGGAAAACATTCACTCTGATGATTTCACACCAAACTTGTCTACTTATATCTTCCGATTTGTTGGAAAATTAAAAACCCACCTATAGACTTAGTATATATTTATTAATCATTTTGATTAATTTCCTATGTACTAGACTAGGTAGTTAGCCACCTTTAGTCATCTTTGACAACCACTTTCCATCGTTATCCTATGGAGCACACCTCGATAATATTATGGATAATATTATGCTTATTTTATGGCTACCAAAAATTACAAGGGTGGATTTCTTCTTTAGACTTCTTTTGTCATGCTTTTTCAACTTTTCACTGGATTAGGATAAAGTTAGTTAAATGACAACTTTTATCTTTTGTAGACAACCCATCCTTCATGAATTTCTCTCCAAAATACATGATTAGAAATATTTTCCACCACTCATTATCTAACCATATGATTTATCTAATTCATGATGTCTTGGACAGATTGGGAAATTTCTTTTGACAGCTCATGGTTTTTTTGCCTTAAAGTAAGCCTTCTTTATGGGCTAATTTGAGTTGCATCTTTGGAAATTCGTTTTTCCTATATGAGGATGTATTATTTATGTAACCTCATTATTCTTTAATGAACAAGATAGATATTATTCATTTTCATTCTTCATGTGTGAATTACTCTTCTTCATTATGCTAATTCTCTACAATTCTCTATGAGGTTAATTGTGTTCCTAGATCCTTAGCTTGTTTATGAAATTCCTTATGCCACCTTGTCTTTAGAATTTATACATGGCATCAAAACCTTGGCTATTAGAATTTCTACATGGTATCCCAACTTTGGGAGCTTCGTAATTAATCCTCCATTTCATATTTGCAGGTTTATATTGCAGGTACAACTTCAAGATGGATTTGAGAGTATCATTTCCTCTTCTTATTCCATTCACAAATTATTTAGAGTGGAAATTGAAGCTAATTTCATATCTGAAGAGGAAAGTATTCTATTATATATCTATTGGATGCGGTGAACAATCTTATGAAGAGAAGAATGAATGGTTGAATCATTATGATAGAGATTGTGGAATTATGTGTCTGGTAATGCCTCCGAAGATGCATTATCTCATAGATTCTGTTGATTATCTATTCAATATATAGAGCAATATTGACAGATATTTTGGTGTGCAGAAAGATAAAAATGATAGTTGAAGCGAATCCAATACCTCCTCAACTATTTTTTCTCAATATGTCTATGCCTCTACAGCCTTTGATGAAGTTTCTCATGATGAAGAAGTTGCAAATTCAACACAAAAAATACTTGTTGCTACCATTCCCTTTGATTCGAATGCTCCCTCTACATATCAAGAAGCAAATATTGAAGATACATATTCTTATGTGTCTCTAGAAGTTGAAGAATCAAAATCATCTTTCTTTGATGCCAATAAAGAACAAGAAGTGAATATTGGAGATAGAATTGTTGAATATTCACTCACACATTCAATGTTCTCTATTTCTTCCACTATGGATGTTAAGGTCCATATGCCAGATATTTCACACACTGTGCATATTTTAGTTGTTGATGGTGTGTAACTCAGTGTATTCCTAGATGTTTTCTCAACTAAATCAAATCTTATTTGTGTCTTACCACTCACCATACTTGATCTCATTCTCATTTGCATCCCCTTCTTGGTTCCTGACATCAATACTTAGATCCTCCTTAAAGATATCAAGAATATCTCTGTATACTAGGCTTCATACTTCTACCACTGAGGAGTTCTTATTAGTTCATGCTATAAAATATTATACCCTTTCTTCACATGATTTTACTAATATAATAGTTTGTGTTCCGTTGGAGTTTTTGGAATCTAAATCAACCTATGGAGTCTCTGCATTTTCACTCTGTGATCCTAAGCCTCCTCCTTTTTCCTACATGGTCACTTGCAAGCTTCCTCTCAATGTAAATGAAGTTGGAGACCTTAAGAATTCTCTTGGACACTTGATCCTCACATTTGGAGTTAATTTCACCTATATTGGTTCAAAGTACAGGTCATCATACCATCTTGGAGATGATTAAAACTCTCAATTGATGCTTTAAGATCACTTTAATATATTTCATTCCTACTTTCACATTACCTCTATATGATATTAGTTGTTCTACATGGATATACTATTCATCATGCAGCTGTTTATGTTCATGATTTAGTTGAGAAAAATCATCTTCTTCCCAAGAAGAATATTTCCCCAGACATTAGCATTTATTTTAGAGCAGCAACATTTCTTTTTTGCCTTTCATGTCCATTTTTGAGGGAGGGTTTTGTTCCCATAAGGTTTTCCATGTTTCCTTAATTCACATGGATGAATATAGTAAAGGGTGACCATAAGGACTATGTTGCATGGGACCTAATTTTAAATTCATATTTACTCACATCAATTTGGGATTAATACATGGTGTTACAATATTAGAAACTGACATACATACTTGGGATACAATTATTAATCATTTTGATTAATTTCCTAGGTACTAGACTAGGTAGTTGGGAAATTTTAGTCATATTTGAACACCACTTGAAATCATTACCCTATGGATCGCACCTGGATAATATTATGGATAAGATTATGTTGCTCTTATGCCTTTCTAGAATGGAAAGGGCACATTCTTTCTTTAAACTACTTTTGTCCTACTTTTTTCATCTTTTCACTGGATTAAGATAAAGCTAGTTGATTCATAACTACTATCTTTTGTGGCCAAACTATCCTCCATTATTTTCTCTCAAAAATCCATGATTATAATATTTTCCACCACTCATTACATAACCATACTAATTCATCTAATTTGTGATGCCGTGGACAGATTGGGAAAGTGTTTTTAACACCTTAGGTGTTTTTTTCCTTAAAGTAAGCCCCCTTTATGAGCTAGTTTAAGTTTCCTCTTTGGAAATTCAATTTTCCTATATGAGGATGTATTATTTATGTAACATAATTATTCTTTAATGAACGAGAAATAGTTTATTTAGTTTCATTCTTCATGTGTGAATTATTCTTCTTCTTTATGTTAATTCTCTACAATTCGTTGTGAGGTTGATTGTGTGCCTAGATATTTAGTTGTTTATGAAATTACTTATACCACCTTGGATTTATAATTTATACATGGTATCAGAGCCTTGTCAATTACAATTTATACACTATTCCCATCATGAATTATAAATACCCATGAGTGTTGTAGTGCATTCAACTTTTCTTCTACAAAGTACTCCTTATCAATTCTATTATACTATTAACCTTACAATAAAGACTAAACACAAACTTCTTATCAATACTTAGTCACTTCATAATTCCTATGGAACTAATCACAATATTAAAATATCTTGTATCATGATATAATTACTAAAGTATCAAATATAATTATAGGTTCTTACATTCAAAAGATGTAGAAAACCCCATAAATGTTGTAAAGTGGTCTCTATAAAAATATATGATTCAATGTTTTGTAGGGAACTATATGGTATCAACCACTAATGATATATATGTGCGATGGAATGTATAAGTAAGGTAAAAGTATTATAATATAATAAAAACATATGTAAGGATGTATGCATTAAGTTAAGATTAGGATAATTCTTATGAATAATTGGAGCCTCATGTTATTAATGTTCCTATATATCACCTAGCTAGCTTATATAGTCATGTGTTTATATTTATTGAAAAATATAGTCTAAATTTATATATTTCCTTTCCACATAATAATATATCAAGGGAAGATTTTAAGGATCCATAATTTTTTCAAATTGTAGAAACCTTGGTGAATCTTACTAATTCTTAAATTTGCAACCATAAAATGTTTGGTGAATTTTTGTAAAAATATTTAAATTTCTAAGGACATTATATAGTTTTGGGACAATTTTGTCAATTTTTTGAGTAAAAAGAAATTATCCCATGGACTTTGGAGGAAACATTTTTGAAAAAAAAAATGGCAAATTTTATTTTGGAAAAAAAAACCAAAAAATAACCCATAGACTAAATTCCATCCCCAACTATTTTCCTCATAATACATAATATTTAATATAAAATACAAAATATATAATACATAATATTTAAAAAAAATGCACATAAATTAAAATTCAAAACACTAAATCACTAATAAACCACTACACACAAACGATATTGTACATCCTCTTAACCTATCGACCCCAACAAACCATCCAATGACCGATGGGTAAAGGAGATCCAAAATCCACCTTCTCATTAGAACATGAGAGATGGACACCATCTTCCTATTTAAAAACCCATAAAATAAAATAAACCCATTTATAGTGACTCCCATCGGGTTTTATGGTTACTTTTAGGTAACCTAACTTGTTTCTTTTTTCACTTTATTATGCTCGTTTTATTTACTCCCATTTCCTTACTTTTGCTTTCTAAAAATCTTCTTGTTTAAAAACTCAGTACCAAAGTTCATTTCTTGCATATGTGTTGATTTTTTTTGGGTGTTTCTCAATGCGATTCAAGGCTGCATTTTTCTGTTTAGTAAGTTGCATGTTAAAAAAATATTGTTTATCTTTTTCTGAAATTAGTTTCTTATATTAAGCTCCAAAAATTAAAAGAGAAAAGAAAAGTGTTTAATTTGGTTTTTCATTTCAAGCAACATTTATTTTTACATTTATGTACACACCACATGTGCACACATCCTAGGATCTAAATTATATTTTGGTTTTGTGACCCCCTTATCATCCTTAAAATTAACTCTACTCAACAAACATTAACCTCACTTGAGGAAAAAATAATAATGTTGTAGTTCGGTATGACACTAGGAATAGGAATCCAAATAATTCCCCTTTGTCATTTACATTTGAGACATTAAAGTTTTCCTTATAGAGTACCAAAATCCTCTAGTACATGGGATGGTTAGACTAGAACTGAATAGCTAGGTGGTGTACCGTCCCTATCCAGTATAGTATATCATCGAGATCATTGCCTTTGGACTGAAGTTGTGAAATACCCATATTGTAATGACCCAAACGTGGTATCGTAGAGCCATTCTTTGGTATTGTTTTACTCAAAGCTCCCCTTGAATGGGGGAATATCCATGAGATTTATTGGTCTTCCATTTTGTTTTATTTGACTACAGATTTTGTCACCCTATAGGGAAAACGATTTGTGAGGGATTCGATATTTTAGTTAGGTTTATGCACGATCCTTTACTTGATAGGTTAGTGGGTCATTTTCTCCTTATAGGAGTGCTACTTTCTTTCTTTATGTCCACTTTGTTGTTTCCCACCTATTGTAACACATGGTTGTAGTACGTTTTTCGAGCTTTTTGTTGACATGCACACCTCTTTGTTGTGAGCTCTCCTTTTTCAGAATCAATTGCATTAATATTTTTTATCCTATTGGCTTGAGTTCCCCTTTTTTGATAGGTCTCCTCTTGCACACTCGGTTGCATTCATATTTTCGATCCTATTTTGGAGAATGCACCCATTTAGCTTTCACATTCCTATCACTATTGCTCATCCAAGGTACTCTCGTAGACTTCGGGAGTAGACACGTAAGTACAAATTCTTATAATATACTCACCATACCCTAGTATAACATATTTAACCATCTTTAGAGCCATTTTTTGAGACACTTAAGTTTTATTCTAAATCCTCACATCCTGGATCACCCCCGCATACACTTCTTAGTATCCCAATGGGAATTGTTAATCCCTTGTCCAAAGAAGGAAAACTCCCTTAAGGTAATATACCCACTGGGATCCCTCCTACAAGGAACCTTCCCTAAAGGAACCATCTCTTATGGAATCCCCCTTTGGCTAACCCTCCTTTAGGGAACCCTCCCCTCGGGAAACCCCCTTTGGGAAACTCTCCTTTAGGAAACCCCCCTCTAGGTGTTCTTATGCATTTGACATTTCCATTTATGGATAGNCCCCCCCCCCCCCGCCGTGTCTATAGAACTCCCATTAGATATCCCCAAGTTTGAAGGGAAGGCTTGGGAAGACCCCCAAAACCATATAATGTCCTTCAACTTATGGTTTCCATCCAACTCAATATTGGATGATTCCATCAGGCTACACTCACTTTAGAGAACTTTCAATGGTGTTGCAACTAAGTTCGATATTGACCAAACGCATGGAGCACATTCCACTTCTTCCTCCTTAGCTTCCACTTTCTTGGGATTCTTTCAATGTCTCATCCAATATGACATGGGATTTGAAATCCTTCTCTATTGTTGATAGAACATCGCTACGCACATCACCTATCATATTCATGAATGGTTTAGATAACAAATTCTATGCAATATTAAACTTGATGATATGATCTTCAGACTGGAATAGTTCTTGAAATCCCTAATCATGGATATTGCCAAGGATGTGGCCTCTAAAATACCCTAGACTGAAGAAGAGTTTATCCGAAAAGATCAATATTTTTACATCATATGTGCATAGTTCGACTATTTGTACACGATTCTTCCTGATTCCCCTCATCGAGAATCCTCTTAGAAGGATCCATCGAGGGAATCCTAGGCCGCAGATGGTGTCATCAGTATTGTTACATACATTGTCAATCCATACAAAAATTTCATCCCCATGAAAAACAATTACACATATGATAGTTCCCCCAACATTTCTCATTCTTTGATGGGATATTTTCCCACACTATGTTATGGCCCAGATTTTTCCCAAGAATCCTACCGGTCGAGAGCAACACCTTCCTATGTACCTATGGCCCCTACCTCTCATGTCCATGGGAAAAAATAGCATGGATCTGCATATAGTTTCCCTTACCCTTATTATCTTATCCCACCGTGATTAGATTAGGTCAAATATCCACCTCAAATTCCACTTGTTGCACAAGGGAAAATTTATTCTCAACAAAACCAATCATAAACCCAACCATACCCTATTAACCAACAAGGGTAGGATAACTACAGAAAAGGAAGGAACCAAGGAAATAATCAATTCTAGGGTGTGGGAACACAAGCTCCTATCCCTCTAGGAAATAATGGAACTAACCCTTCAAACCAAGACCTTAACCAGGCACCCAAATATTGAAATAACCCATAGTTATGGACTAACCATCCATGTTATTTTTTCAACACCTACATAAACTACAGAAATCACTACACTCATTTGTCCAAATCCCATCATCACTGACATGAGGCTAATCAATGAGACATAATCGTCATCGCTCAGGTGCAGACTAACCCACCCTAACTGACTCCACCATAGATGGCGTTGCAAAACCATTTACCCACTTAAGGGATATTCATGGCATAACCCTTGGTGAAATATATCGCTATGACTACTTCCTCAATTTAACCCCCCCTGATTTTGAGATCCAACACTTTTTTATGATGTCATATGATGTTAACCAACATATATGACATAACCAATATCGCTCAATTACTGAGACCTTTCCCATCAACAAGACAATCGACTCTACCCCTGTGGACTAGTATCTCCAACTACCAACACCCCTGACTGATGGGATTCCCAAAGTTTCCAAATTTCCTCTCCATATCCTTATAAACAATGTCAATGCTTGAGCCACTCTGAATTATAGAAGTATGGATGACTTGTCGCAATCCCCCGCTACCATGTCAACCTTGGAAGTTCTCTAAAACTCCCCTATGCAATTCAAATAATTTCTCTCCACCTTAGGTGCAATTGATCCAACTCATTCACATTTGATGACCTTTGACTTGGATCAGTCAAATCCTCAAATTCCTTCATCCATCACTTTCCAGATTCATGTAATGATCCAAAATCTAGTCATCCACTCATGCATTGTTAACGAGGGTGAGTCCACATGAATCATGTCAACCTTTTTGTGGAAAAAAATTGTGTGGCCTAAGTTATATACATATACCACAATCTTATGTTCATATGATGGTCATGATTCTAAACCTTAATGGCTTATCCTGAATTTCCTTATTGATTTATCGAACAAAATTGTCCTCATTAACATTGAGGTTGTTAATGCTCATATCAATTAGAACCAAGCTCCTTGTACATAGCTACATGTTTGCTATGAAAGAAATTTCTTCATCATTCTTACGACTCATGATGTTCCCTGATGAAATAAAATTTGTCAAATCAACTACTTTCCTTACTATCACCCCAAGGGGTCATCCACCTTGAAAAATTTCCTTCCCGTAGTGGACAACTTCATCAGCACTTCTTCCATTCCCTCTCTTTCTCTCATATTCCTAGGTATGTTTTGTGAGGATCCCACGCATGCCACTTTCGATGCCATGTCTTCGACCCCGTTGATTGCAAAGATATCATTTTGTGTACTACCTCTTTTAGTATACTTATATCCCGACCTCAACCGACGTCTACCCCCACCCAATTTCTAGGGAACGAGTGGGGAGTCACACCTATTCAACAAATACACTTATTATTTTCTCCATCAAGAATCATGATTACTCTTTTGATGTTGACCATTAAGCTTATATGGTTAACACTCAACATTCCCATTTGGCACCTTTCCCTACAAACCAACCTCCCTCCTCGTTGACCCCATAAGTAATTCTCACATCGGTGCAAACAATTAATACATCCAATTTACTTCTCCCCATTATTTCCATGACGGCACCCTCGGTGCCCTCATCTCCTCTATTACCATTGAAGGAAGCAGGTTTCAACACCCCCCTTACTCCCAAGAACAAGGTTGGGGTTAGCATAATGAGTGCAATACCACCAACAACCTAGAACACGGATGTGAGCCCTCCCCCTATTTCCTTAGCTCAAGTACCACCACATTTTTTTTTGTGAGATGTTTTGTGGCATGCTACCCAAAATTTTCCCAAGTTTCACATTTTACATACTTAAATTCATATGCTATATGATGATCCCAATGATAACATCACATTCATCCAATTCCTTAACATAAATGAACTGCACAATAAGTCCCTCTACACAAAACATACTTGTACATTCTATGGTATTTAAGGTCATTAGTCTCACCATTTCTTATTTTTTCTTGAGTGTTGATTAGTGTTAGATTACTTACATAGAATCTACTTAGAGTCCCAAGTCACCGTCATTAAGGAATTCGACCCCAAAACATATTCTTCAAATGAGATAAAAACTATCTACATTAGCTCCTCCACTAATCAACCTTCCACATTGTCATCCTAGGATGACCCCCATAATATTTCTACCCAATGCTTTCAAAGTGATGAGGAGATACCCAAATCTTTTATTGAACCCTATTATCTTTAAAATGGCATGCATCATCATGCCTATTTTAGTCCCAAGGATTCTACCACCCATTTGACTGATCAATTATCGGTTAAGTCAAAATATTTTATTCCCCATAGAAACATCAATTGGTTCAAAAATCAAATCCATTCCATTGATGCTTTGAAGAAGGGAACATGACCAACATATCACCTACGATCTAGCTGAATATTTTCGTTAAACTAGGCATCACTGAGAATATCATTTTATGAACCTCCTAAACCCCTAAAGAGGTTTCCTCTTATAAGGCACTATTCCATGAGTTTCGTGATGTATTTGCTTGGTCCTACACTGAGGTGCCCAGTCTAGAACCTAATATTATTGAGCATCATATTGACACATGTCTTTATGTTGCATATTTTCACCAAAAGTAGATACCACTCCACCCATCAACAATGTTTCCTATCAAGGCTGAGATCAAGAATTTGTTCCAAGTATGATTCATTTACCCAATATCTTACACCACTTTGGTTTCAAAACATGCTCTCATGAAACAATTAGGGCACCATATTTTTCTATAAGTCCAACTTTCATTATCTAAATTTGGCATGTACCAAAAGAGAATTCCAACCCCATTCATCTATCATCTCATCGACGCTTGTGTGGGCCATGAAGTTATTTATTTCATGGATATATTTTCTGGAGAAAAAACATATTCAAATTTCAAATCCAAAAGGGGATTAGTACACAAATTCTGTCACCACCCCGTGGGGAACATTCTCTTATCGAGTCATGTCATTTGGTCTCAACAACATTGGATCCTCTTTTCAGCAGGATATGAATTTTTCTTTCACAACTTGGTATGCATCATCCTTGTTTACTTGGATGATATCATACCTCAATCTAAGAAACATTCTCAACACTTGGAAGACCTACGTAAAGTCTTCCTCCACTGCAGTAAGTATAACATTCACTTGAACCCCCTCAAGTGTGTGTCTTTTGTTCCTGCTGGATAATAAATGGAATTCATTGTTTCCTAGAAGGGTATCATGATCAATCCCTTGATGGTCCAAGAAATTCTTGATCTTACATCTCCTCATAACCTATTCCAACTACAAAGCCTTTAGGGGAAGGCCAATTTCCTACGTCAATTTATCTTAAATTACACTACAAAATTCTATGGTTTATTTCCTTTGCTTCCAACCAATTCCCCTTTTGTTTGGGATGAACAAGAACAAGATTCATTCAATTATTTGAAACAATATATGAACTTTTCTCCCTTTATATCACAACTTCATTTCATATATGAGTTTAACCTTTACGTATCATCATCTGAGCGTTCCATTACATGATTCTTAGTCTAAGAAGATGTTTCTTATCAAAAGTATGTCATCTACTACATGAGTTAGACTTTATCTGCCCCACCATTGTGTTACCCTCATGAGGGGATGATGGTCTTGGCCATTTTATTTTTGGTTCAAAGCTACACCATCATATTCTTTATGAGTCAAATAAAAATTCTGGGAGAATCCAAACCTATGATATATTTGTTTAGTTTCTTCCTTGTCCAAGGGAATGTCGTTAAATGCATCATTATCCTTCAAGCGCATGATATTGAATTTGTCACACCCAAAAGTACCAAGGAACTGGCCTTTGCACAACCCATGATATACTTACCATTTTCATCTATTTCACCTTTGTTCACCATTGATTTGCTTGATGAACATTTTTTTTACAGTTTCCTCAAATGACCTTTTGTATGTGGATATCCTAGTTTATTTATTCACCCAAAAATCCAGTCCTCACCTCAATCATGATGATCGGCATCACACTCAGCATGAATATTATCGATATCTCCTCATTGGTGATGTCCTCTGTCAACACAGTGTTGATGCCATTTTACGTAGATACCTCACCCACGTTGGGGCCAAGAAGGCCATGAATGACTGCCATAATGGATCCTATGGGGGAGACCTCTTTTCCATGGAAACTACCGAAAATGTTGTATTTCTAGTTATTTATTTTCAAGTCTATTTATCAACTGCATCACGATAGTTAAACACATTCAAAAATTCCAACTATTTTCCCCATAGGGAAGAATCCCTCCTGCATCACTTCATCCGGTTATCACCGTTGGTCCTTTCTGTAAATGGGCCATTAACTTTATCGAGTGTAATACTACCTTGGATGGATTCCATAAGTACATCATTGTGATTGTTGACTATTTTACCAAATGGGTCTCTTATAGCATGATTTTCCACACCTTATGTGTCATACCCCCCTTAATCACTATATCTCTGATGCTTCAGTTTAAACCTAAAAAGGAAATTTGAAGATACATGTGGGTCTTCAATTATGCATCTCGCGTATTCACAACTTGCACCATTATATATCGTTACATCAGGTTTTATGCTCAAATACAAATAATATCTTGAGTTTTCCTCATCAAGTAATGAGTACCTTGAACCTTGGCCTTCCCTATGCCTGGAAACGCTCCAATTCAACCCTCCATTTCCCATTTGAGGGCTATATTTTGAGACATTATGAAGCATTAGAGGAGGATAAACTTTAAGAGTAAGGAGACTATATAAAAAATGTTTCCCCATTGCCATATACTTGATTCTGCACCCTTTTTCCTTGTTGATAGAACCCGTTGTGTTCATCTCCCAAGCTCTCTATTATATTTGTGAGATTGACTTTCTATGGAGGATTGAAGTGGTGGATTCCCAGGTGGAGGAACTTTGTTTCTCAACTCCGACAAAAGTTGTCACATTGTATCTATGTTTTTACATTAATAGAAATATCCATTTCTTGTCCAAATTTCATGTGCGATTTTTTATATTTGTATCTTTCGGTATTGTTGCTTTATACATGTTTAAATGGATTATGCTAGTTTAAATGATAAAATTTAATATATTTTATGCTTGGATATATATTTTTTATTGAGGGAAAATTGTACGGAAAAATAATTTGATCACTGGCTCAACGATGTTCTTCTTCAAACATCCGGTTGAGGTACAAACTTTATCCCTTGGTTGTTAGATTCTTTACTTTATATAGCATATTTGAGAATGGATGTAATATTTAGTCTTATCCTATCTATTGTGGTCCAGCCCAAACTATATGAATATTTTCTTTGTAACAGAATTGGTGACCATACTTGGGAATTCTCCTCCTTGTTGGTGTTTTTGGGTGCATTTTTGCCTCAAATCATGTAAAAATCCTACTAATAAAATTTCAAATCATGAATTAAAATATCCATGTTCTTTAGAATTGGTCTTCCTTCTAACAAACTCAATAAGTGAATCTCCAAGTACATAACATTACAATCATAATTTTCAGTATATGGAAGTCCACGAGATCCCTTTCTTTCCGCCTTTTTTGCTTCTTTCAAATCTACCTAGTGGGAAGTTTTGTTCTCATCTTGAAGCTTCTCAAATCCATTTTTTTTATTTAGCTTCCAACTAACCCATCCACTTTACTTGGTCTCCCATCATCTCAAAAGACTCTTGTTGGGAGTGTTACTCTGGTTATTCAGCGGGTCCTAAATATATTTCCACTTTCCTCCATGGTTGGATTTGATTGATTGTTTCTAACTTCATAGAGTAGCTTTATTTTGACATTTCATCCTTATGACTGGAATTACTAGCATTTGTCTTCCATTTTGATTAAACAATATCATTCTTTTTAGACATTACTTCCATTTCTCTTCCCCTTTTTCTTTGAGAAAATTCACTAGGAAGTTAAATTATTTGAAATAGTTTCTTGAGAGGTGGAAATATTTGGAACAACAACCTCAAAGCCAAAATCATAGGATTGTTCTTTAAATACCAGTAATTATTTTCTAGTAGCCTGCATTTCTACTTTCTTTATGTGCGACACTCCTTTGTATTGAATCCTAGAGACGTAAAAAGAACATAAACATTGGAAAATATATCTTTCATGACCTTTTATAGATTTAAATAGGAAGTGGTAGGACCTTTTTTTGTGCATACTTGTGAATGATATTCTTGCATAGGCCCGTATTAGATATTGTATCAGTTACACATTTCTCTCCATTTGTAGTTTTGAGTGAATCCTGGAGGGAAAATTGTGCTATAGCATGCTCTACAGCCCTGAGGTTATAAAAATCTATAGAAGAATCCTATATCATTACATTAAAAAGAAAATTCATTGGAAGGTAACAAAATGGTCACCTCGTCAAATTTCGGTAGAGAAAATGGTCAAGAGGGGTTTCGTTTGCTTAGCAGCCCAAGATCAAAACCCACTGCTCCTGGGAGGTGACATTTCATTCAACCGTGCTAAGGGTTGGTGTGGTCCAGGTTGGGTGTGATCCTCGAGTGATTTTGACGGCTTAGATGCCCCTAGATCGTGGTTTCTCAAACCAAAGTTTTTCCCAACAAGTCACAGGGAATTCGAACAAACAAAAAAACAAAACAAAATGGTCACCTCATTATAATGTTGTTCCATATCTTCTCTTACTATATATATTGTTTGCCTTTTTAGAAATCTATGCTACTTTAATTTTATGATAACTAATATCCTTTTAGTATGAATATGATTCCTGGAAGTAAAGTATGATCCAAGTATGAATATGCCATATAAACTTTTATTAGATGCATGTTCATGCAAATATTCTTCATTATGCAAAAAGAGTGTACATTGTTTTTATTATTTACACATTGGATTAACTACTTAATAAAGACAATGTTGAGAGAAACCTCCTGCAATAAATAATGAAAATGCACTATATAATAGAAATAATAGAACATAGAAGCAATTTATTGATCGCAGGCCATTTTGAGGGGGAAACCTCTTTCTACCCTCACATTGGCAATGAGGTCGACAACCTTGATGGATTCCCTCCCAACATGGCCAAATGAAAAGGTTGGGAATGTGGTGATAAGACACCTCAAAGTTTCCAGTCTACTTAGAAGGCACCAGCTGCTCGTGACTTTTTCCACTTTATGTCCCATGGATAATTTTATCTCCATCTGGATGATGATTTGGCAGTTTCCCTCAATAATCAGTGGAATCCATTGTTGGGAGATCGACTTTATAGGACCATTTCCAATACTAGATAGAAGGTCAGGAGCATGATATATTATTACAACAGTTAAATATGTCACTAACTGGGCAGAAGTAGAACCTGTCAAAACCTGCTCAAGTAAGGTAGCCATGAAATTTATATATGAGAATATTATTACTAGATTCAGTTGTCCAATGAACTTGATTAGTGATTAGTGGTAACCTTTTATAAAAAAATAATTACATCTTTGACAAAATAATTTAACATTGAACATCGAAAGAGCATAGCATACCATCCTCAATCCAATGGTGCAATCGAAGCTTTGAAAAAAACACTGACTAGAGGCCTAACAAAAATATGTAATACCAACAAATATGATTAGGACAAAAAAATTCCTTTCGTCTTATGCGCATATAAAACGACGTACAAACGATCGACAAATCAGACACCATTCTGACTTGTTTATGGACAAGAAGAAGTCATTCCTTTGCACTTTCGACAACAAACACCTATAATTGCCGACATATCACACATTGATGCTGAATATTCTAGGACAGAACAACTAACACAACTATATAATCTATAAGAACATCAAATGATTGCAATGCAACACTAAGAGATCCAAAAACAACAGCAAAAAGCTTGGCATGATCAAAATATTAAAAATAAAAACTTGTCGGTTGGAGACCTTGCATTGTTATATAATAGTCAAGTAAAAGGAAAACCCAAGAAATTGCATACAGAATGGATGGGACCATACATTGTAGAAGAAATCAATGCTAACAGATCAGTCAAACTGAAAATGTTACAGGGAAGTGTTTTTCAAAAACTTGTTAATGGTTCCATACAAAAATGCTATGAAGCATAAAAAAAATGATTGTATAACTATTAACAAAAACTGAAAAAAAAAACACTATAAAAACCTAAAAACAAACACAAAGAAAACACTACAAAAAATCAATATGAAAGGACCTTGGATGAATTCTCAGGAAGGAAGTAGGAGATTACCGTTTGAAAGATATAAACACCGACATAATTGACACGATGAATACCAACCATTCCATTGACACACTTTGACATAAAGAAGGACCAACAGTCCAATTACGTAATAATGATCATCAACATAGGGAGTGCAAAATCCATCATGCATTAAAAGAACCCTCGATAGACCATCCTTCATAGTCAAATCCTCCATTAACACAACAATTAATACCTCCATCTACTATGCCTTCGCCCACTCCAATTATTTCCACTAGAAATACTGCACCAAATGAGGATCAGACATCATTCTGTGAAGAGCTAGAGAATCAGAGCAACCAAAACCCTGAGACCAAGCTACTTATGTGTGAACTACATATTTCAACCGACATAATGGCATCCAAGAAAACAACTACATGATCCACAATGAACAAAATGAAAGAGCTAGAAAAAGCTAGAACTCCTTTGGTGCAACGATTGCATAACATCTGCAATGCGAAAGTCATAGAAACATCATCGACAAGAATATAGGAGGAAATCAAGGATTGGGCATACAAAAAAGGAAAATTGAAGGAGGAAGCTCAAAAACTAAGCACGAGCACAATCCTTAGTTATATGAATGCACCTCTAATGGACAACTTTGTGGGTACAAAAGACATCATTGTATAGCTCATTTTTAGTAGATATCACAATGAAATTTTTTATTTCGACAGAAGTATTGAAATCTTAGGTGACATGATCAATATGATTACCAGGTTGTATAACAAAGGGGAACCGGTACCTGTGAGGTTAAACCCAGGCATAGTGGAAAAAATAACAGGAACAACGACATGAAAGAATTCACGGGGTTAATAATCAACCAAATCCAATATAGCACACCAAATATAGCAGCAAAGATTATTTTTGCAGGTCAGACTAGCACAGGACGAGGTTCTCACTTAAAACTCGACATGTTAGAAGCAGTGCAGAATGTAGCGGAAAAATGGAAACTCTACACGGTAGGAAGAACACCTAACATAAATAATTACGCACACTTGCACAAAATGTCAACAGGAGGGCAGCCCAATTAGATATCCTTCCTTAATCATTTGGATTGCAATGTACCATCTTCGACCAGTCGGAGATCGGGAATTCAATTAACCAAATACAATTGCCAAGTGGAACTTCAAATATTTTTCAACAGGTAGTTGTTAACTAGGATAAAATATGACCAAGATTTGGTTAGATACTTGGTTCTAGGCTTTAAAAATTAAAACGAATAGATGGAGGGTACCACAAAATATCTGACGATGTATCCCACTGACTTCACACATTCAGTTAGAATTAGAACATACATCGGTCTAGTATCTACAAGGGGCTGTAGGAAATGTTGAACCCCTCGAATTATATCCTTTATTCAAAGAAATCTTTGCCGAGCTCAATTGACATTCTAACACTAAATTAGACATACCACCAATAGAAAATAATGGTATATCAACCCATAGTCGAACCTCTGACTGACCAGGAGAAAGAAGAGGATTATGAAGTTTGACTTCATATCAGCACCTTTACTCTTGATGATACTAGCATAGGAAACATCAACCCTCTAGGGGTCACCATACCACCAACAAAACAACAGCAAGAGGAGGAAGTAGTACCAACAGATGAAGATAGCCAATCTGACACCCCTCTTCCCGAGTATGCAATGAAAAATAAAAATATCCATCGTTTAGCTGGTGAGTTATTTAAGGCGCAACAAAAAAGGAAGAAATCGGTGAAAGGACAGGGAAAGCACAATATTATACTGCAAGAACCATATGACGATGACAACGAGGAGATATATGCCAGCACAACACAGGTTCTGGAGGATGCTACCAAAAATAAGATGCCAGTCAATGAACAGTTCCAAAAGTTCATCACAGAAGAATAAAATCAAAGCCAATCAAAACCAAAGAAATCAATTTTTTTAATTCACCTGCTATTGATCCACTCGAACTCACTCATACTCCACTGCCTCTTTCCCCAACTAAAATAGTAGAATAATTTTTACCAACTTTGACAACCCTTACACCGACAACCACCATAAACACATACTCACAAGCATTACCAGCAAACCTTCATACCAGAGTAGACAAAGAAAATGACCTTCAGGATTTTATAAATCAACTTCCATCTATTTCCCCTAATGTTCAGCAAATAATGATAATGAAACTGGTTATCACTCCAAATACCCCACAACAAATTCTACCTGTTCCACTAAATCCCAACCAACCACAAACTTTTTCACCGAAAACACAACTCGTGGGTCATATCCAATCTACTTTCCAGAGAAACCCAGATAAAACCAGCAAAATTGTCATATATAAAATATATTCATTCATTCCAAAACCCATTGGAAACCCACCACTTCATAACTCGCCCGATGAAGAGGACAAACCAAAAATTTATGAAGAGTTTGTCGAATTTGTCGACTGAATTGAACCAACAAAAATGGTCGAAGATATCAAATCTGTCGAAGCTGGCAAAATTGTCAAATCCTCTAAAATCGTTAAAAATCCATTACCAATAGATTCTATCTTGACTTCACTACCATCAAATCTTGAGCAACCACCACCCCTCCCTTCATTCATACCACCTTCACAAGCATCACCTATCAATATTCCACCAAAAACCCATCTAGTAAATCCTATTGTATCTATCAAAACTACAGATCAAAAACAGGTTACACCTTCGCTGACAAAAGAAACTGAAAGAAAAAATAGAGAACATGAGTGGTGGAGAATAAAATAAAGAAAAGAAAGGATGAAGCAATAAAAAGAGCACCAAAAATGGCGACAGCATGCTCAGCAGCAGATACCCTCAGTAATTCACTTGGCTCAATTAGGATTGACGACAACAATCAACATGTAGAAGGAAAGAGAAGAAGTGCTAGACCTATTGGTAGACACAATCAATAAAGAGTCGAGAATTAAAAGAGAGTAAAGTAAAGAACAATTAGAAAAAATAAAGATAAATAAGACTGAATTCTTAACAAAGTGTGAAAATATGCAAAGCAATTCATCACAATCTCAGAAGGGGTCGACACATACAAACCATTGGATAAAGCATATCAATTGTTTGAAAGTGTCATGTCGAAACTTCAAGCACAACGACAAGAAAGGAGACAAGAGCAAGAAGGAGAGACTACTGTGCTACTGATAAATCAATATACAACGTTTTCGACAGCCTACAACTTACTGGGACAGTGTATCACAGAATCCAATGTGACAGAGGAAGTATTGAGAAAATGGTACACGCACTATGGCTAAGTGTTTCAACAAGTACGGAAGAATCTTGAAGTCATTATTTCACTTCAAAATCATCAATCAAGAACCAAAGCAATAATGTAAACAATTCATGACCACTTTGTGATAGAAATGAAAAAATTAGAAAAACTAGAAAAGCAATAACATCAATGGATTAGCGAGGCCAGAACAAGCCTTTGTTAGAATAATCAACCCATAGTATTTACCCACTTAGACATTATTTCATTTATTTTGTCTTATTTGCCTAGTCCATGAGTCCCACCATGTGCAAGTAGCTAATTGCCTATCCATAGAGGTCAAACTTGCCATTATTGACTCATGGAGCGCTTTGGAAAGTCCTGGGAATCAAATCTGCTTTATTCCTGGCCTCCTAGGCGCCCTTCTGCTTTTTCTGCTTTGTTGACTGCTTTTCCAGTTTTTAAAGCACATAAGGAAAGCTAGACTAGGTGAGGTGAACCTGTTTTATTCCCCTTTCATCCTCCACTCTTTCCTCCATGCAAAAGAATGTATGAGCTGCCATTTGACCACTCTTTAGCTTGCCCATGCGCCCTTGCTAATTTGTGGGGTCCTTGATAGATTTGGGATCAGCTTTTTACACCTATGGGGGATTTGCCTATTTTGGGTAAGCCTGCTTTATGCTAGATTTGGATGCTTCCTTATGCATTCGATTTTCTCATGTATTCTATATATTCAGCAGCCTATATTATTACAGGGTTGGCTATTGTACACTTATTTAATATAATTTTGTGTTACAGCTCCATATTCAGTCTCCATTGTTGATAATTTTGCATGATCAATTGTTAATTGCTGTGAGTGAAATTAATCTACTGCAGGCCTGAATTTCTACATGGTATCAGAGCCATTGTAGGTTGTTACTCTCCTCCAAAAATTGTTTTTCAGGTTCGACATCAAGACTGGGAGCCTTCTACTGACAGGCGTGACAGATTTTCTAAAGCTATGGATTCACAGAAAACTATCCTCACTCCCTTCAACTATTTTGAATGGAAAGAAGATATGGAGATCTTGTTGAGAGCGAAAGGCCTCTACAGGGTGACTATGGCAACAGAAGCAGAGCCCAATGCAGGTGCAGAGAAGATCAAATGGCACAATCGAAGAGATGAGGCCTATGGCCTCCTATGTCTCAGTATTTCCCGAGACCTCCTTTTCCATCTCGATGGATTGACTTCACCGGATCAAGTATGGGAGAAACTTTCTGAACTCTTCGGAAAGACAGATGAGATGAGGGGACACCAAATCGAAAATGAATTGATTTCCCTGAGTCCCAGTAATTTTGAATCACTGCAGCTATACTTCTCCAAGTTCAAAGCACTAGTTTTGCAGCTGAAACAGTGTGGTATTGAAAAGAAAGATGAGCAGCTCGTATTGTCCATCCTCTCAAAGCTAGGGCCTGATTACTCAGTCTTTTTTTCGACCTTCTATGCCACAAAACTCACAGCTCGAACCTGGAAGATGCCCAGCCTTGCAGACTTCATGGAATCTCTCACACAGGAACAAGACAAGCTGGTGATGATGGGCACCATCAAACCTTCCAAAGACCAAGCTCTGGTTGCTGAAGATTCGAAGGTGGATACAAAAAGCAAGAAGAAATCTAAA
>LPNX010826337.1:138311-189300 GCA_001517045.1 Pseudotsuga menziesii | reverse complement strand
TACAGCTCCATATTCAGTCTCCATTGTTGATAATTTTGCATGATCAATTGTTAATTGCTGTGAGTGAAATTAATCTACTGCAGGCCTGAATTTCTACAGCCTTGACAATATCGACAAGATTCAACCACATATGCAAAGATTACTTGCGATGACTGAACAAAAGGTACAAATTTTGGGGACCAACATGATCAATATCTTTAGCATAGACATGCATCAAAAGGGAGAGAACTTGTCGACTCTCACTACTTTAACCATTGACATTCAAAAGGAACTTTGTACTTGGGAAGAAATCCATCAAGAATTATCAATTACCCCAGAAGCTATTGTGGAAGTACGCATTCAACAACAACCGTCTATCAAGTAGCATAGCCCATAAAATACCATTACATAACTACTCAAGATAGATATTGTCACCTCCTTATTTCTTCAGGACGAAGAAATATATTTTGTTGGTGGAGATGTTTGAGGAGCTAGTCGAGTAATTGTAGATTAGATCGACCTCATATGTCATCTTGGTTGGTTGAACTGACATGTAGTTTCTGTAACTGTTTTGTAAACATATATATAGGATATTGAGCCAGATAAATACTCAGTTCAGTTTATTATATGAACCCACATGTGTTTTTGAGTAATATAATCTGTTATTCTATCTACCATTCTTTTCTCTTGTCATGTTATTGTTATAGGATTCTTTATGTGTATCATTGGTAACCTTGCAATCTGATTGATTACAACATCCGTCCTTCTCTGGACACCAGCATGAGGCCCTAGATAAGACCTTCAAGTTCGACAGAGTTGTTTATATAGAACCCGATTTAGCCATGGTATACTTTCAGGATAGCCCTTGTTGCATCCCTGCATATGCCACCATATCCAGTTGTGCCTGGGTTCCCCCTTTATGACCCATCAAAATTTATCTATAAATAACCTATCTATGGTGGAGACCAATAATTTGGACTCGAAGGTTGACAAACTAGGTTTTGATTTTCGAAACCCTTCTAAGGATTTTTTTCCTACGCCCCAGCTTGCAACTATACAGACTTCCCTCTCCATGAAATCCTTGTCACTCTCTCCCCATTTCTTATTTCAAACTGTCTCTTGAAGGTTATGCACTAACCGCTTCCATAATTTTTCCTGGAATATATGACTATTTCTCTCCTTCCACAAAACCCACAATAGCATCCTTGGAAACATCATCCATATCATGCCATGTATCGGGTTTTTGAAGGCTTTCAAATTCCATTATTTGAGGGTTTGATTTGGTTGTCCCCTAGCTCTATAACCTCTGTGGATTATCATCGCTTCCTGATCCTAGAGGGAGGATGAGAAGGGGCATCCATCCAAGAGATGGTTCATGCTTTCTTCTTCACTGAGGTGTAACAGGCTTTGTGTAGTGCCATGCATCCCCCTTTTCTTGAGGTTATCCCTCATCATGACTTTTCTCCTTAAAACTAGCTAGTTGAAGGTGGTAGTCTTTCGACACGGGTTCAAAATCCATACCTTCTTCCATATTTCCTCATGCTCTTCCCCTCTTCTATTCTTGATGTTGTAGGCCACCTTGATGCTGAAGACTTCCTTCGGCAGGTACCCCCATCTGATATTTTCTTGACCTTCTTGCTTGTGGATACATCACCCTTGAGCATGTCCATGAGGGCTTGTGTGTCTTCAATGAATTTTATCCTTTCCCACCATTCACAATCCTTCCACTTCCTGTGATCCCTTATGGTGTTTTTTCCACCCAATATTTCCAAACCTTGGTTTTTCCTTCTCTTATTCCACTTTCCCTTATATCTTTCCATCTGGGATCATCCCCTAATTTTGGACACTAAATCCAAGAGTCTTCCCATAATTTCTCCACTCGTCGATCTTTGATTTCCCAAAAGTTGTGGTCTTGCACCAGTTTCTTATTACTTTGGGGCTTCATCCATATATGCAACCCTAATTTTTATTCATTAAATCTCACCATATCATAGGTTAACTTTTCTTATGCATACTTCACATGCGATAATTTGTCCCATGGTTCAGAGGTTTTATTACACCACCTCCTCCATATTTTTGCACCCTAAATCCCGCTCACCATCTCTGGGTCCTTGATACCTAAACCCCCTTATCCTTGGGCTGACAACTTTTATCCCATCCTACCAAAGAAAATTTATCTTTCTCCCCCCCCCCCCCAAAGAAACGCCCATTGAAGACTGCGTATTTCCTTAATGTCTACCTTCGGGGTCGAAAAAACTGAAAAGAGATAGATCCACATTACCTACATGACTTCCTTAACTAATACTAGTTTTCTTGGGAAGTCTAGAGGTCTCAAGGTCCATCCCGTAAGATTCCTCCTCATTCTATTAATCATATCCTTCCATGATACCTTCCTTATGGTCCCTTCTGCTAGTGACACTCCCAGGTATTTTGACAGGAATGAGCGTCTCGTGAATCCTAGAATCTACATTATGTTCCTCTTGGTAACCTTTGGGGTATTGAAGAAGAAGACCTATTATTTTTCTTAGTGGGCTTCGTGCCCTGATGCCTTGGAAGACAAATTTGGACTTCTCTTGAAAGCACGAGCTTCTTGGAATGAAAGGTACCCCATTAACGTAGTGTCATCAATGAATTGTTGGTGAGTTAGTTTGTCCATCACCCTTTGGATATGTAATCCCCTAACTTCCCCTCTCGAATTTTGGTCTTGAATTAACCTAATGAGCTCTTCTCGCATTATTATGAATAGGAAAGGAGAGAGGGGGTGCGCCTAACGTATTCCCCTAGTCGGATTCATAGCTCGGGTAGGAGAACCATTCAACATAACTGAGTAGAAGGTATTTAATTAACCATCTTCATGGTCCATTCTATCTAGTCTCTTCCACAACCAAAGGCCGCCAACATGTATCTCATGTATTTCCAACTTAGCTTGTCATATGGCTTGGTTATGTCCAGTTTTACCACCATACCCAACTTTTTGGTGGTTTTAAGAGAGTAAATAGATTGTTGGACCAGGATGATACCATCTAATATTTGTCTACCTTCAACAAATCTAGACTGCTCTGGACTAATCATGCTAGGGAAAATTTCATTTAATCTATTGGCTATCACTTTAGAGGTGATTTTGTATATAAAATTGCATAGGGAAATGGGTCTAAACATTACCGGGGTGTCTGCTCTGTCCGACTTTGGTATGAGGGTCAAGAAAGTTGCATTAAAATCCCTCATGACTCCTTGAGCTTGCCAAGATTCTTTGACTATTTCCCACACTTCCTGTTTTATCAGATATAAGAGCTGATGGAACAAGTTTATCGCAAAGCCATCTAGCCATGGCAGTTTCCCAAGCATCATTTGGTTCATTGCCTCCTCAACCTTCTTAAGGTCTATGGGATTTAACAACATCTCATTGTGCTCTTGGGTGACTACCCTCAGGATGAGTTGGGTGATTTTTTCAATATCTTGCTTCCTGTCTTACTGGTCTTCAGTCATGATGCTTTTGAAGTGCTAGAACAATTCTTCTTCTATTTCCCATTTAGTTTCTTCATGTCTCGCCTATGGCTTCCTTAATTTGTGTATCTTTGTTCGCTGTCAATTTGGGATCATCGTATTGTGGAAGAATTTGGTGTTACGATCTCCTTCTTGGAGCCATTTGGTTTCTTGCATTATGTTTCCAGAGTCATTAGAGGAAATTTGAGGTCTAAAATGGGCCTCCTAGGGAAAATAATAAAATAATAGTTATTAATTTTAGAGGAAGAATGAAAAAAACTACTTTTTTTGTTTGTATTTTCGACATATCTCCCTGTGTTTTTACTCAAATTCTGAGAGGGATATCTCATTGGCTATACAATTTAACTCCGCATCCAATGAGTACCCACATTGCATAGTTTTGACAGACCCCTCTACCCCAAAAACAAGAAATACCTGAAAAAATGTGATGATGATGTCATCATCACATTTTTCAGGTATTTCTTATTTTTGGGATAGTAGAGTTCATCAAAAGTATGTAGCGTGGGTACTCGTTGGATTTATAATTAAATTCCACATCCAATGAGCTCTCCCGCTCAAAATTTGACTAAAAACACAGGGAGATATGTTGAAAATACGAACAAAAAAATAGTTTTATTTTATGACAAATATGTCAATTCAACTATTATGGTTGACTCATTTTATTGAAATTCTATTGGTTCTTGAATTCCAACTCACAAAATTTATTGTTGGCATGTTTTCTTATAAGGCCCATTTTAGACCCCAAATTTCCTCTAATGATTTCCTCCTATTGTTCCCTAGCCTCGAGATGAGTGAGAAGTCATTTCTCTTTCTTCCTGAGTTATTCTCCATACCCTTCCTTCATACATTTTCTTTAAATGTATTCTAGGATTTCTGTTAGTCTTTTCTTGTCTCTAAATATGTTTCCAAACCGTTCTTTATTCCACGTGCGGATCCTATCTTTAAGACCCTTCGAATTCTGCTCGAATTGATACATCCCTGTCCCAATGGAGGGGACCATCTCCTGGCACCAATTCCATACCAAGGCATCAAAATATTCATGTTTGAGCCAAAGTTTCTTGAATATAAATGGTTTTTGTATTGGGTGGATAGACCAGTCCCATTGTAGGCATATCGTCCTGTGATCCAGTCCAACCATTGGGAGGACACTGGCCGAAATTTCTCCTACTCCTATCGCAATGTCCTATGAAGCAAGGAATATGTATATTCTAGAATCCACATGATGCTCTTCTCCTCATTCATTGTTCCGTGTGAACCTTCTATTTCTTTTTTCAATTTCAACCAGCTGACTTTGTTCCATAAAGTCTCTAAAATCTTCCTCGAACCTATCCATACTTCTCCTCCCTCGCTTCTTTTCTCATAGGGAGGTTATTAGGTTGAAGTCCCTCCCAACTATCCATGTACTATCATTGATCTGACCTTTTATCCAGCTCAAGAACTCAAGAAAAGTAGGTTTATGGAGGAAAGTGCTTGGGCCGTACATGTTTGAAAGGGTTCCTTTTACCCTTGATTCCAGAATCGTAAAACTAGGTGACAGTGAGAAGTGGTTCACCCTCTAATCCATTAAACATATTGAATCAGGGTGCCATAGGATCACCATTCCAACTGTCATTCTCATGGAATCTACCACCATAGCTCCACCTCCTTTACAAATCCTCCATCCTAACTTGTCAAAGGTTTTTGATTTACACTTTGTCTCCTGTAGGAAGAGGATATATGGCTTCGCCTTTTCTAACTTCCTTGTCATAGTTTTGTTTTCTTGGGATGGTTGCATCCCTTTATGTTCCATGATATTAGTTTCATTGGTTCACTATATTCACTTCAAAGAAAGCTGTTACCATTGTTGGATATTGGCCTGACTCTATGAGTTTGACCCCTACCTCTGTGATCCTTTGTTTTTTCACTTTTCTCCCTCTCTTCATATCATCCTCTGGTTTCTTCCTTTTGGTCCCTTTTTGGGCATCCATTGTTATCCCAATTTGTTTCCTTTCCCTAGTCTTAATGATCGTTTCTTGGAGGGGTTCCAACTTCCTTATGGATACATAGTATTTCCCCTTCTTCTCACACTCCTTCTTAATTTCATCCATATTCGGCTCACCCATTTCATGTCCTCAGCCCCATCCTCCTCCATGGCTTCTACTTTCTCACCTGACTCTTTCTCCTATATTTCCTCCACTTCTCGTCTATTCTTGGGTGGCTTTGAGGCACCCTCCTTGCCCCCACTACCCTCTTCTTCCTCCATCCCATCCAAGTTATCAAAATGATTATTACTGGTCAGGACTCCCCCTTGGTGACACTTACTTTGCTGCTGATGAGGGCCTGATTTAGGCTTCTTTTTGCTATGGACTTGGAAAAAACCCTCTTTTTCCTCTGAGTTCCCCTATGATTGATGATATGATAAGGGTTGATATCCTTTCTTAGGGAATTTTCAACTGAAATGACCATAATCATGGCACTTCCTGCATTTGAATGGGATGTGTTCATATTCTATTCGTTGCAACCATTCATCATCTTCCCAATTTAGGTTGATAGCTTCAGAAATCTCTTTAGACAGGTCCATATATACACAGATATGGACAAATGTTGTGTACCTATGTTGTTTTGTTTATTCTGCTACTTTTATGAATCCCCCCATTGTGTTTCCAATATCTTGCAGGATTTCCATATCTAAGTACTCACATGGAAGAGAATACAATCAGATCCACACGGGGGCCACCCTCATGTCCTCATTCTCAAGGTTAAACCTTTCCTTCCATGGTCTAAGGGAGAGCCTCACCGAAAAGAAAAAAATAAGGGCCCCCTTCGAGGATTCGGTCTTGATCTTCTTGATTAATGCAGATGATGGTAAATAACCCCTTGGCTCCGAGGTGAATGTCATAATTCCCTTTGGGGTTCCAGGTACTTTTGATCCATCGAACGAGATCTATTTCTTTCATCCATATCCCAAAGAATTTTCCTATCAGAGATTTCTCATTCCAGAGTTCAACTTTTTATCTTACCTTATTTGATTAGATCTGAAGGGTTGGGATCTCTTGTGCTCATGGAAGGCATACTCCCTGCCCCAATTTTGACTTACAAGAGGATGTCCCTGTGTCGTCGATCGCCCTGATCTCTCCCTCACCATTGTTGTGTTCTTCACTCCATTGTGTGCATTCCTCCATTTTCGGGTGTTTGGTTGAGGGAGGGTACGACCCCCTCCCTACACTCTCCCACAAGAAACCTCCCGCTGAATGCGACTGATCGAACCGACCATCTCAACCTGGTTACTCCTCCCTCCCTTGTTCGTCAGGTCTTCACAGGCCTGCGAAACCATCTTTTCTAAAACCCTAGCTCATAGCCACCTATGGTTTCTTCCACCTCGAGAGTTTATAACTTAATACTCAAGTCATTTAGGGATAAATACTTCGATTTGGCAATGCTCGTCTCAAACAAATTTATGTTTGGGTTGATTTTTCCTAATATTTAACATTAATTTAAATATTAATATTAATTTTTAACATTAATGTTAACTAGGACTGGAGGGTTTTCCTCTTAGGCGAATTGGAGAGGGTCGATGAGGGTTTGAAGGGAAGCAGAGCAGTTTGGCTCAAGGTTCGTGGCGCTGGATGGTTTTGGGTTGCAAGCTCTGCCCGGCAACTTGGCCTCTTGTACGGGGCCATGGAGGCATTAGGGCTGGAGGTACCTGCTCGGGAAAATGGGTCCTCCAGCTCAAGAAGGAACACCCTGGTAGAGGATGGTAAGGGGGACTGTGGTCATCCTGCTCCCAGAAAAGGAAAACAATCGAGTATGGGGGGATGCTTCCCTTGAACGGCTTCCATACCCGTGATTTAGATCAGATCTGAGGCAATAAGGGAAAAGATCGGGACTTTTAGGAAAAGGCACTTATCGAGAAATTTGTGGGGATATGGCCAAAGGAAAAGGACCTGGTCAAGTGGATCAATGGGGTGTGGAAACCTAAAGGTCACTACGATCTATAGCTAGGATGAATGGGTTTCTTCACCATTATATTCTTTAACCAGGAAGATAGGGATAGAATTTTGGAGGGGGGCCCATACGTTTTCTTCTCAACGGGCCTTTTCTTGCGACCATGGAAGGAATGCTTCAACCTAGAAATGGAAGACATGACAGTAGCCCTAGTCTGGATGCGCCTTTTTTCCCTCCCGGGTGAATACTAGAACCTGGAGACCTTGCGGGATATTGGAAACAGTGTTGGAGAATTCATAGAGGTTGCAAAAAAAATGAGGGTCCAACGATACATAGCCTTTGCTAGGATCTACGTTTACATGGATCTATCTCAAGAGCTTCCCGAAGCAATCAGTCTAAACTGGGAAGATGAAGAATGGATCTAGCCCATTGATTACAAACAACTCCCCTTTAGATGTCGGCTCTGTCACGAATATGGACACTTGGAGAGGAACTGTCCCAGAGAAATCCTTAAGAAGAACCAGGTTTCTCCCATGCCTCCCATCATTGTGGTTGATGACAGATTCACCCAGGTTAAAAATAAGCGGCGTGGCAAGGTTGGATGAAAACACCCAGCTCGAATGGACACCATGCCCCGTGAGAAATATCAAGGGAACTCTTTTGAAGCTCTAGCGTCCCTGGAAGAGGGTGAAGGGATGTAGGCCAGGACATCGACTGAAGACCAGCTGGAAGGCCTCTCCAAATCCCCAGTCCCTACCAATAGATGGAAGGAGTGGAGGAGGAAGAAGGGGAAGATATGGATTTGGGTGAGCTTGACCTGGATGAAATAGAGGAAGAGTGCAGAAAGAAGGGACAAGGGTATGTCTCACGTCATCAGCTTGAACTTCTCCAAGAAGCCATCATTTGAACAGGTGCAGTGGAATGTCTGGGAATTGACCCAGATGCCCCAAAAGGGCAGCAAGAGGAAGTCTCCCGAGGAGGAACTGCGTCGTGGAAGGAAGACCAACAAGCAGTGAATAGCAGTGGTGGGAGTGCATCTGATTGAATCTGGAAAGTACCCTATGATCCAGGCGGCCTTCTCTGAAGCCAAAAAGGTTTGTCAATGAAGCTCATTTCTTGGAATATCAGGGGGTGTAGTAACCCTAGGAAGTGGAAAGCAATAAACCGCAAGCTTAAACAGGAATCCCCAGACATTTTGTTTCTTCAAGAAACCAAATGTAGTTTTGGAGGCCTTTTGGAAATAAAAGACAAGATTTGGAAGGGAAGTCAGGTCATGGCCATCAATGCGGTAGGAAAATTGGGGGGAATTGCTATCCTATGGCAGCCACGATCTGTGGAACTCTCCAATTGGTGAGCCAACAAGTTTGCACTCATGGCAGACTTTTGCTTTCTGGATTCAGGAGTTCGGGGCATGACTGGAAAAATATATGGACCCAACTGTTTCCAAGAGAAACACTCTTTTATGGGTTTCCTCAAATGGATCCAGGAAAAAGTGGAGCAAGGGCCATGGGTACTTGGGGGCGATTTCAATTTGATCGCAAATCTTGGAGAAAAGAAGGGTGGAAGACGAACCATGGACAAATTCTAGGAATCATTCAGTGAATTTCTTGCTCGGGGTCTGCTGGTTGACGTGGAAACGAGAAGTGGCTAGTTCATGTGGAACAACAAGCATGGAGGGGAGTACCTGGTTGCCTCTCATCTGGATCGCTTCTTGGTGTTAGAAAACGTCATGCATAGTAAGGGGGAATCTATGGCTGATGTTCTCCCGACGAATGGCTCAGACCACTGGCCCATCAGCCACTCTTGGGATTGGACTGGTTCCCATAGGGGGAATCCCTTTAGGATTGAAAGTTTTTGGATGGAACACAAGGACTTCAAGAACTTGGTAAGTCAGTGGTGGCAGGAATTGGTGCCACCCTAGGAACCGTAATGTTTTGATTTCAGCAAAAACTTAAATCCCTGAAAGTGAAGATCCGTAAATGGAATCGGGAGGAATTCATAAACAATTTTTAGGACAAAAAACAACTGTTGATGGAGTTGGACCTCATCAACAGAAAAGGTATGGAAACTGGATGGAATGAGGAAATGAAAAAAACTGAAAAGGAACTTATGGGACAGTTGGAAGCCAGGGAAAAACAAGAGTCACTATATTGGCAGCAGAAGGCAAGAGTTAAATGGCAGAAGGAGGGCGAAAGAAACACTAAATTCTTTCACAACTCGATGATCCAGAACAGGAACAGGTCTAGAATCCCGAGGCTTAAAACTAGAGCTGGAGATAGAGTGGACACTAGGAGGGAGATAGAAGCTAAGCTCACTCAATACTTCTCGGAGATTCTCAGGGAAGATGGGGGAGACAGAAGCATGGAGATCGAGCAAATCATTGGGTTAATCCCTATATTGGTCATTGCTGAAAATAATGAAATGCTGAATAAGTCCATTGGGATGCAAGAAGTGGAGGAAGTAGTTAATCAGATGGCCCTAGGAAAGGCTCTTGGGCCAGACGGATTCACATCCAACTTATTCCACTTCTTCTGGGATCTTGTCAAGGAGGATGTGCTGGCCATTGTGGAAGAATCCAGACTAAAAAAAGGGGTCCTCAAAGCATTCAATGCTACTTTTCTCACCCTTATTCCAAAAAAAGCGGGAGCATATACGCCCGATAAATTTAGACCTATTGCGTTATGCAATGTCATATACAAGATCATTTCCAAAGTCATTTCCAATAGACTCAAACCCCTTCTCCCGACGCTTATCAGCCCTGAACAGTCGGGCTTTGTGGAAGGAAGGAAAATCTTGGATGGGGTTATTCTTGTACATGAAGTGTTGCACTTGCTCAAAAGCTCTCGAGCCCCTGGGATGTTGATTAAACTTGATATTGCAAAAGCTTATGACAAGCTCAATTGGGAATTCATGGAGAGGATGTTGGGTGCCTATGGATTTTCCCCTGAATGGGTGGAGTGGGTTATGTGCCTAGTTTCCTCCCCCTTCTTTAATATCCTCCTCAATGGATCCTCGACTTCTTCCTTTCAGCCTTCTCGGGGCATCCTCCAAGGGGACCCTCTGTCCCCCTTATTGTTCATCCTCATGGCAAAGGGCCTGAGCCGCCTCATTAATGCCCAGGCCGCTCATTGGGAAATTCGAGGAGTGAGAGCTCAAGAGGGGGCGCCCCCTGAGACACATCAACAATTTGTGGATGACACTATGCTCATGGGTAACCCTTCAGTCCAAGAAGCCAAAAGCTTCAAAAAAAACCTGGAACTTTTTGCTCAAGCCTCAGGATTGGCTGTTAATCCTAATAAATCTCATGTTTTCTTTGTTAATACCCCCCCAGCCATTCATAGGAATATCTTGAGAATCCTGGGTTTTTCTAGAGGAGACTTCCCGTCCAAATATCTTGGTATCCCTCTGGGTCTTGGAAGGCTGAAAATAGCAGAATGGTGGGAACTCTTGGACAGACTAAAGCAGAGACTGTCTAGCTGGGTGCTTTGCACCCTTAACTTTCCCAACAGGCTGATCTTGGTCAAGTCTATCTTACAGGCGATGCAGACATACCATTTCTCAGTCTTACCTGCTCTAAAGGATATCCTTAAGAAAATTCGAAGCATCCAACGTAATCATCCTTTGGGGCACGAGTGGGGAAAAGGCCAAATTTTCTTTGGTAATTTGGGAGGATGTGTGTAAACCTAAGGAACAGGGGGGCTTGGGCCTTAGGGATCCTAAAATTATGTCGGAGATCTTGGGGGCCAAGATTTGGTGGAAATGGGTCACTCATTCATCAGAACCCTGGGCTAGATTGTGGAGCAGAAAATACGCCAGGAACAGACCCTGTCATCTCTTGATTCGCTTCAACGAAGCTCGTAGTGGGTCTACCATCTCGTTAAAAGCCTTGGCTGGAAAATCATTAATCCAAGAGCATAGCTTCTGGGAGATCAGCGATGGGTCCCAGGCGAAGTTTTGGGAAGATTTATGGAACCAGTTCCCCATCCTCAAAACAACACCTCGGTGGGCTTTTATCAAACAACAGGAGATTGAGAGAGGCAGGGTTCTGGTGAACCAGTTGTGGGACCAGGGAATACAAGAGGACTATCATCTGTGGGACTTTCATGAGAAACCCGATCTTATGAGTGAGGAGGAATGGGTTGCTTTCCAGGAGGAATTGAATAAAATTTTTGTCAAAACTCAGTAGGGCCCTGATATTTTACAGTGGGGATATTCTTCAAAAGGATCCTTCAGTGTTAAAGAGGCCTACAACATCAGGATGTCAAGGAACATGGCGATGGATGACATCTGGGGAAAAATTTGGGTTGTCAACTTATGGCCCAAAGAGGCCCTCTTCATTTGCCTTGTTGTCAGAGGAAGAATCCTCACTTGTGACAATCTGTGAAAGCAGGGGATTATAGGACCGTCTCAGTGTTGTATGTTCCATCAAGCGGAGGATACGATGGGCTACTTATTGGACAGTTTCCCCTTTGCGGCTGCAATTTGGGACAAGGGGGCGATGATGTTTAGGCAGAGCGACAGGATACGGGGTCAGCCCCCCCAGACTATAAGAGACTGGTGTCCCCGATCCTTCAAGAACCCCATCATCAGAGCCATTTGGGATGCTTTTCCAGGAATGGCAATGTGGTGTGTTTGGAAGGAGCGGAATGCTAGGATCTTCCGCGGTCGAAGAAAAAACATGGAGGCAGTCTGGAACACAGTGCAAGACAGCTTGGTATCCTCAATTAGATGCATGCAATGGACCGAACAGGATAAGATTATCCCAAGAGAAGAACTCTAGATTGCAGAGAATTGGGGGTTGAATAAGCCTCTGTTTGATGCTCTGTGCTATCGAGACAAATTGTGCATCCCCTCCATCCCAGCAACGTGGTCGACTCCTCCTCCTGATGTTTTTAAATTGAACTTTGATGGAGCGTTTCACGTCAACCCAGGTCAGGATGGTTTTGGTGGTCTCTGTAGAGACCATGATGGTCGGATCAAGAAGGTGTTTATGGGAGCCATAGGAGAGGACACAAATAATTCAGCAGAGCTGGAAGGCCTCATTCGAGGTGTGGAAGTGTTGATCAGTGGGAGATTCCTCCCAGCGATTATAGAAGGTGACTCCAACACCCTTATCACAATGGCTAGACGTCTCCTGAATGGTCAAAGGATGGAGAAGATATCTCCTAGCTGGCGCCTAGCTTTTAGATTGGAGCGCCTGCGTGGCCTTTTTTTATCGCACCCCACCATCTCCTTTCACCACGTCAAAAGGGAAGAAAATAAGGATGCTGACTATTTAGCAAACGCTGGTGTGGAATGTGGGGTCGGCTTCCAATGTGATAGACTTGACGTTTTCGTAGAGGAGGGCTGGGCCCAGCAATGCAGCCTCCTGGCCACTAGGGATCTCTCCGCGACCACACAGCTGGACGATCAACCGGAAGGGAGGACAGGTGGAGAAAGCTAGCGCGAGCATGCCCACGCGCGACCTTCCTAATGCATACGGGGACGGCTGGCATTAATACGTGCCGGCGCTGGTGTTGGTCCTTCCTCATTATCTCGTTACTTGGCGTCGTATTTACCACGCTTTGTTCTGAGCGTAAGGATCATCGTTCGGACAGGGCTCATTATCGCTGTAGGATGGAGGCTTTCGATATCATCATGGGAATGATGCAGGAAATGGTCAGGGACGAGTACATTCCCACGAGTGTCCAACTGTTATATTCCGGTGAATCCGAGATCTTCCATGACAAGTCACACCCCAGAACTAGTGGGTTTGCGTATGTGCCTTTTGTCTGGTGCTGTGTTGCTAAGCTCGGCCCTGTTAAGAGCCTCCTCCTTTGCTTCACGTGGCCCGTCCTTCCCTTGTGTTATTTCCCAATGGATCCCAAGCGGCAGTTTAGAGAGGTGGGAGGCTCAGGAGGAGCTTCCGGACTTTCGCTGATTAAGGGGAATTATGTTAAGCGATAGACGCGCTAAGCAACCCGTGTGCAGATTCAAGCTCAAGAGGAGGCGGACCGTTATAAGGAACATTTCCCACTCAGTATTAGGCTTGAAGTCAAGAGGGTGGTGGAAGGGCTCTGGGTAGAGGCGAAAGCTATGCCCAGGGAGAACCTTCATGCAGAAGTTGCTGAGTGGGTCTTGGACCCGAGTGATACTGTGGGTCGTGCCTCTGCTTATGACCGTATGCTCATGATATACTGGGTCACTGTTCGTCTAGTTGGGCATTCAACTGCGATGCGGGAGGCAAAGCAGGCTGGATATTTGGAACCAGTCCCATTTTGGAAGGAGCACAATGTGGAATGTCACACCATGCACCACAAATTGGATGTTCTCGCTGCTCGCCTAGGTTTTCCATTCCACTTGGTGGACCGATGAGCCCTGGAGACGGCTAGACCCCGGGAGCGCTCCGTTCACTGCGGCAAGGAGGACGTTGGCAGTCTGGAGGAGACTCAGAATTCAACTAGCCCCATGCTTCCATCGACGGCGCTGGTGTCAGGCTCGCAGCATCCTGTTACCGGGAGCCCATCTGCGGCAACTCCTCGCTGGAGCTCTCTCCCATCTAGTGGGATTTGACTTCTGTTATCAGTCAGTATTTTTTTGGTTGTCTTCCCTGTTAATTTTTATTTGATGTGTCTCAGTATTTATAGGTTTAGCCCATATGTTATTAGGCAGTATGTGTCCAACTGGGGAATGGGTGGCGACAGGTCTCTTAAAACGCCTTTTTTGATGTGGGTGGGGAATCATTGTAATAGGATCAGGACCTCCTCTAGAAACAGAGATACCATGGGGGGGAAGAGGATGTTGGAATCCACTGTAATTTTTGGCCAACCAGTTCTGATCAAGTCCCGGCTGGGCTCCTGCTCGCCAGGACTAAGGCTCCCCTGTTTTTGGACCAGCCATAGTCGTTTTTCTGCTCTGTAATATGGACATTGTACAGTAATATATGTTTTATTTACAAAAAAAAATATTAATGTTAACCATGTTTTATTAATGCTAATTTGTTAGATTTATTGTTTTATAACATTAACATTATGCTCATATTAACTTTTCCCAATATTAATATTTAAGATTAATTACATTATTATATCAATATTTAATATTAATGTTACTAAATATTAAAATCAATAATATCTTGTTAATAATAATATTATTATTAATTCATTAATAAATTATTAAATAATATTTTAATGATATAAATATTCACATGTAAAAAATTATATTAATGTAATATAAAGTCATGAGAATTATTCTTTTGAAATGTATCAATCATTTCTCATTATCACACCAAAAAAATGAAGTGTTTGTATTGGAGACCATTTTTGTTTGATTCATTTCAATGTTTATGACTTCATACATTTCAATTTTATAATCGTTTCTTCGTATTATTATTTTTTATAAAATTAATTTTGTTAATATTATTAATAATATTAATTTATTATTGTTATTAATATTAAATAATTAATAATATTTTTATTAATAATTATATGAAGATAAGAAAAGTATGTCTTGATTTTATGGTGGTTGTTTTAAAGTTAAAATAAATAATTATATATAAAATAGTTAATTAATAGATAATTAGTAGCTGATAAATACATAAGTAACCCTTACTCTTAAATAACTAGAAAAATGTAAAAATTTTTTTTATAAAGAAATATAAAAAAGTATAAATAGATAACTTATAATGATGTATGAATGCATAGATAACATACAATTACATATAATTTTGTGGTATTTAACATATGGTTTATCAACTTTCAACAAAGAAGTTAGAATTAGGTCGCTTTGCTAGTATTAGTATCATTGTTAATATTAGCTTTATCAAAATAATTTGAAAATAAAAAATTGGTATTGAAAAAATTATTAATATGATGATGATGATGATGGTTAACGTCTCCTCATACCAAAACTTGATATATCGGACTTAAAGACGGATTATTTAGTTTGTTTTAAAATTGTATTTCTATGCTCAAAGAGCTTGGAGAGAAGCGTCCCGAACTCACTACAATTTTGACAAGTAAAAAGGCTAGGAAGTTTGGTATTGCAACAAAGATTATGGAACTGAGATCTAATGCAGGTGAGATCTAATGCGGGTGTACGTAGGGCACTTTAAGAGGAAGTGATGCTCATTCTCAACATATTCTCACAGAGATGGCAGATCATTTCCACCCATGGTGTTTTAGGAACTTCCCAACGACGTGTTTCACTATGGAGCTCGTGAGAGTTTGTTCTTATCTTGGCTATATTAGTTTTTTTCTTTGAATTATTTAAAACATAGAGATACTTTTGATCTTCTAGAGTAGGTTGATCACCTCCTTATAATATCTTAGTTTTCTTTTAGCCTCTAAATCTTTCTCACACCACATTTTCTCTTTAAACTTAGAAGTAACAATATTTTTAATGTTATTAATATTTTGCAATGGTATAGCTTTCTCGATCTCCCATGATTTGACGAGGCCCTCGTATCTTTATACCAACCCCGCTTGAGTCTTAAGTGGTTTTGGTTGGAATTTAAAGCTAACTTAAGAAGTCTCTCTATATATGAATGATTACATTACTTATATTCAAATTATAAGATTGTTTTTAAAATGATTTGAAACATTCTTATTGGAGTTTTTGTTCTTTTGCATGAAAGTGGATTTGAAACATTCTTATTGGAGCATTTGTTGTTATAAATTTTAGAATTAAAACTATTATATATTAATTTACTATTTATTTTATTTATTTTTATTATTGTAAAAATAATAAATAAAGAAAATAAAAAAATTAATTGTTAAATTAATTATAAATAAAAAAAATTATGTACATCCAAATAAATATTACATCCATAGAGCTTAATTTCTTAGAATTTAGGAGTGGAATATCATCTATGCTTATCATAAATTGGAGGAGAATCAGACAAGTATAATGTCTAGATTGATTTTGGTCCTTATTCAAAATTAGTGGTCCTTATTCAAAATTAATGGTGTGTGTGACACTGTTACTCTATTTAGCACATGGAGATGAGCTAATAGTTGATGGATAGATAATTCTTATTTAGTGTGCTTAACTTGTGGCCAATGGCTATTCATCTTTCAAAAGTTAAGTGGCTCTACTAGTTTAAAATTACTATACCTAATGTCATTAAAAATATCTGTTTATTTTGACTAGCTATATATCTTAGAATTTTGGGGTGGAATACCATCTATGCTTTTTCATCTACGGACGAGAATGAGTCAAATGTACTCTCAACATTGATTCTATGGGTGTCGTCCAATATTAAACAAGAATGAGACAAGTGTACTGTAGATATTGATTATATAATTCTATGGAAGTAGTCCAAAATTAATAATTAATATTTCCCAAAAAAAAAATAGCTTAATTAATATGTGATAAGTATAGTTAGTGATAGTTGTAAAAATTAAAATTAATCTTCAACTATTAGATTATTAGATACAACTATGAGTTTAACTCCATTTATTATTAGATACAACTATTAGCTTAACTCTAATGATTCTAGAACTATTAGCTTAACTTCAACTCTAATCACAATTATACTGAATAACTTAGCTTAACCATTAGATACAACTATTACCTTATCTTGAATGATTCTACAACTATCATCTTAACTTCAACTCCAAACATCCATTTTACTTCCATTGAAATTGCTGATATATTAACTTTTAAATTAACTATTACATAGGATTGTTAGCTTAACTCTAATAGCTTAAGGCTTAGTGGAACTGCATTTGACATCTAGGAGTCTAGCTAATTTGAACTCATGTAATAGTCAAACTCCTAATAAAATTGTTAGAGCTCCTAATAAACTCCTCCAAACTACTAATAAACTCCTCAATTTTCAAGTGAGGTATCTAGCTAAGATAAGCGTGACATATTTAGGTTTTCCAGATAATTAATTAAGTTTTGGACTTGGTGGTGGGTTTACCATACAGACTCAAACTAATGTGGTGCATAGCAGAAATTTTATTGCATAGAAGATAAAAAAATACTAATAACTCTTCCATCTATATACCAGCTTTATTTTAAATTTAATGAAAACACAATTGTTTAAGCTAGATAAATCCATAGAAATATGGATTTATATTTTATTGTATATCTCCTAGCCACTCAAACCTATATAAAAAAAATATTGAATTCTTAAACCTTACTTCCACATTTAAACTTCATGGATTCGTGAGTGCTAATATCTTGAAGATATTCAGGCCAATAAAAACCGTTGATTGCAATAAAACAATCTGCACAGGTTTTTATCTATTTATTGATTTCATTCTTGATGAATAGCAGAGTTTTGATGTGTTTACTAAAATGTGCATCAAACCTGCCAGGCAGTTATCCTACATTCTCTTGAAAATGATCAAACCCCCTCTGCCAGTCTCCAGGTCACCACCAATCGATGTCTCGTAAAAACTGTAAAAGTTTCGGTGCACTGTTCTTAACAACCCTCCAAGTCAACGTTGTCCTTCTATGTTCAGTTCACCGTGGCATTGTTCAGTTCCTCTTTATAGTTTTTCATCACTTTAGGGTTTACACATTATGACTCGACGCCGCGTTGGAATTTTTGCAAACGATTATTCATGATTCAACAATGCTGCACGGTTATTGATATTTTTTAAATTAATGGAAAGTATTAAATGATGAATAATTATGTTTTAATGTTCTGTTAACTTTTTCTTTTGTTGACAAAGTGGTGGAACTCCCCTTACTAGCAAGGTTGCCATTGGCTGAGTAGCCAGGAACCATGGGCATCTAAGCCGTCAAAATCACCCGGGGATGGCACCCCGCCTGGACCGCACCAACCCTTAACATGGTTGGATTTTAGGTATCCTAACCGGTGACCTTCCAGCTTAGGAGGCGTCTTAACCATACCACGCCACCAACTTACTGTTCTGTTATTGTTAAGTATCACAATTATATCCAATTATTCCGAGTTGGATTACTTTCCTTGGATTGCTCGTATGAAATGGACGCTTATGGTAAAAACTTTAGTTTGATATTTTAGTATCATTATATTTTTAAAATATAAAATGATATGCTTTACTTAATAATTATTAAGTTTAATATGGTTTTAATAGTATATCAAATATATTAAAAATAAAAGAGAGTGTATATTTTTAATAAGGTTAATTTTATCATAGATATTTAAATTATTGATTATTTAAATAAATATCAATTTTTCAATATTTAAATATATAAATACAATATTTTTACACATATAAAATCATAATAAGAAATTTAAATTTATAAATTAAAAATAATAACCTTTATTGTAATTTCATAACATTTTGATCTTTATAAAGTTTGTTCTCATTATTATTATCGAAGGAAGAAGTATTGTAATTTCATAATACTTTTATTTTATAAGTGATAAGAAATTTTAAATTTGTTCTTATTATTATTATTTATAATGACAAGTTTATTTGTGGATATTATTGATTTGGATTAAAATTTTAAGAATTAAAACTAATTTTTATATCTAAAAATTAATAAAATGATAATAAAAAATAAAATTTATCAATACTAATAATAATTTTTATTGTAATTTCATATTTTTTTAACAAATAAAATGATAGTAAGAAATTTAAATTTATAAATAAATAATAATATCTTCTACTTTTATCTTTATAAATTGTAAAGGATTTTCTCAATGGGAATCACCTAATTTTAACTTTCAACAATATAATATTGTAAAACCTTACAATATTGTAATTTTGATTTTAATTTCATGTTAATCATATATTTGAAGGTTTCTTCACAAATTTAACAATTTTTTTATTTTTAATGTTTTTTCTAAATTAATTAAGATATTATTTAGTGATGATAGTTTTTAAAAACAAATTAGAAAAATATATTTTCATAAGTAAATGTTTATAAATATTATAATTATTATACTTAGATATTATTTAAATTAAAAAATAATAACCTTTGTACTTATATTAAAAAAAAATTAAAGTTGAAATTATAAGGTTTATCACAAAATGGAAAAAAAAAAAGAATGGACAAAGTTTAAATAAATAAAAATTACTATACAAAATTATGATATCTTTAATCAAACACCCACAAATCTATTTACAAACATTACATTAAGAGTACAATAAATATTGGTCAATGCTATGCATCCATTAATACATCAAAATGTAGCTAAAAAATCAATCATGGTGTTAGGGTTCACTCATGGTAGTGAGTAGGATATTAAAGAATATCCTTATTTTAGTTAAATATTGGAAAATATTGTATTGTTGAATCCCCTCACAATATACCCTATGGAATTTAGATAAAAATCTTCAATTTTTTTTATGTATATGATCCAAAGATATTGTTAAATCCTTTCATATTTCTTAAGATGGATTTATGAAGTTATATTTATATTGAATTTAAGGTTTCAATCAACAATATTATAATATGATTAACTTAATGATATGAATAATTTTATTTAAGAACTATTTAATGAAAATTAAGAAAAAGAATCATAAACATAATCAAAAATTATTATTGAAAAAATATTTGAAATTAAATATTGTAATATAAAATGTTTTCATATACAAAAATTATATATATATATATATATAATTAATAAAAAATTGTCAACATAACTATAATATTATAAAAATATATTTTTAAATTAAATATCTTAATATACAACAATTTTTTGTAAGGTTAAAATGTCATTTTTCTTATAATGCACGAAGNTATATATATATATATCCCACCATTTGAATGTTATTCCTCGTGTGCCCACCAAAATAAAATAACCCTCAATATTTAGTTTATTATGTCAAATTAAAGAAAAAACCTTAACCCTTTAATAAGAGTCAATATATTTTTGAGGCTTTTAGGAGCATTCAAACCCCCAATATGAATGGACTCCATGTAATATTGTTTTGCTAGTGAACCCCCTTTGAATGGTATCAAGTTGTTTTACCATCAACTTTAAAATATATATTTTTGATGCATATTTGTACATTTTCTAACCACTTATAAATTATATTTTTACACCTTTTATGAAAAGTAATTTTATTTGTCAGCCACCATCAATGATAGTTTTAATTATGGTTAAACATGGCCAACCTTAGGTAACCATAATTAACCATTCTTCACAAAGGTCAACCATAGTTAATAAGAATCATTCAACCATCATTTGTTACCCATTAACCATGGTCAATTATGGTGAAATACGGTCAAGGTTATATAACCATAATAATTTATTGTTCACTTTTGCGGTGGACTATGATCTATGTTTTTTCATCTATGGACAATAATGAGACAATTCTAATGGGCGTCCTCCGAAATTCCAATTAACAATTTCAAAAAAATAAAAATTAGCTTAGTTAACATGTGATAAGTACAGTTCATGATAATTGGAAAAATTAAACTTCAACTTCAACTATTTAATTATTAAGTAAAATAGTTTGATTATATTAAATACACCAATAATCTTAATTCCATTGATAATACAACTATTAGCATAAACTCAATATTAATAGTGACTTTTACTTGAAATGGGCATTTTGATATATTATTTTTTAAATTAATTATTAAATAGTGATACAAGTATTAAATTAAATTTAAATAAATATTGTAATAAAAAACTATTAAATAAATGTGTACTTGTACTGTTAACTCTATGTTAAAAAAGTCAAATGTCAAATTACAGTGAAACCATACACACCACATCTTTTTATTACTAATGATTTTATATTTCTACATCATTTCTTTTAAAGCATTTTGATGATAATGAAGGCCGTCGGTTCTGTAAATAGATTAGAATGAGGTCATCCTAGATTGCATGGCTTTAAGTTTCGTCTCATGAAGCGTTGTTTTTTCCATATACTATTAAAATGGCTGCATGGGCCATCATGGCACTAATTTGAAAATCTTAGTATTAACACTTTATCTGGGATTGTTTCTATTCAAATACTTTAATTGGATTGTAAAATTACATAACTTCTCTGCGTCAAACAAACATATAAAGAAATAACCACGATAAACGACAGGCCGGCCCTTACATACTTAGTCACCAAATGTAATCTATGGGTAGTGTTCATACTAACCACGCTCTGAATAATATTTGCATTCCTTTTTCTGTCAATCGTTCCATCAAGTTTCCGATGGTCCGTGCATCCGGCCATGCTCATGTGCTTCCTCGCAGTGCCTTGCAATAAAACAAAAGTTAATCAATGAATTGCTTAGTCAAAATCAAATTAGAATTGGTTGGAGTATTTTATTTATACCCACATTTTAGTTGCCCTGTCCATTTACTGAGTTTGTCCTTTCCCCGTCGGCTGCAAGTTGCAGGAGAGTTCTATTTAATAAGCTTTCTCCCCTTGCAATTCCTGGTCGTTGCAAAGATTTAGGGTTTCGAAAATAACTGGACCATAGTCCAAATTGAAGCAGAGGTTATTACCGTAGCATCTCAGATATTTTAAATTCGACTTTAGATATGGCCAACAGATTAGATGGGCTATTGCAATTGTCTGCCATGCGTTGATTGCCAGTGTGCCATTCTTCAACAGACAATGTTACTGGCTTTTTTAAGAGCTGGATTACCGCTACTAGAAGGTGTGAGGCGTTTCCAACAACTTTTTGGGACTCGCAGAAATATTTGCTAATTCAAGTTATCAGAAATATTTAGAGCAAGGTAGATCCATGTTCAACATCTATCAAGTTCTGTTTCTGCGAGGGTATTTCAAACGAATTTATGAGTTCTAGTTTGTTTATTTCATTCCAAAAGGGTTTATATGTAAAACTTTAATTTTAGTTATTGCTAAGATAAGATACATATATTTACACGTTAGACGTAAATACACCATAAAATTTTGTATTTCTATTTTTTTTATATACCAGGAGTTTTATTAGTATATCATAATTTTTTAAGAATAAATTTGTATTGAATTTATTTTCTTTATTATTATTTTTATTTGTATCAATTCCATAGATGTGTTTTGGAGCACAATGTTAGTAAGGATTAATTGAATCCATTTAAAAGCAGCGTGGCGATACTGCAGTAAAGCAGCGGAATACAACCAGGTTTGTGTAGGATTTTAGTGTACTACACCATCTAAATGTAATTGACTACTATAACTACACTCAAAGTAAAAATAAAATAACTCATTTGCAAATTTTCCTGATTTTTATCTTCATCTATGCTGTACTCTTTATATATGAAAATATGCTATATATCTAAAAAATCGACACTGTGAAAGCACCACAGCCCCGCCTACAAATCTCAGTTAACAATAATTTGAATTATCCTTAGTTCTCGTTTCGATACAATAGCATCAATATATTCGATTTTTTCCTCCTTGAATTGTTACAGTTATGAAGATGTGTAATTGGAAACAGGAATAAGAGCGCAGAAGTTGGTAGCACTAAAACAGCACCGTCAAAGAATTGAAGAAAATGTCGTTAGCTACACTACTGTGACCAAATTCTGCGTGAGGTTTGTTTTGTATTTAACACAATGAACAAATAATTTCGATTATGCTGCATCTAGTCAATTTTCAAATAATTCTGATAATGTTACATCTAGTTAATTGCCAGTTTCAATTTTGTTATATCCAGTTAATTGCCAAATAATTCTGACTATGTTCCTATTTTGTGCCATCGACTTAATTGCGGATTTCTGAACTTTGCAACACAGATTGTGAGGGTAGCAGCTATCAACGTTGTACTATGCGCCAAGTTGATGCAGATGTACCTGACAGCGAAAATAGAGGATCAAGAATGTCATTTACACGCAGAAAAGTGAAGCAGAAAAGGGAAACGGGATGGTCAACAGCAACGTAATATAAACAATCTTCCCACAAATATTAGCAAAATAAGACCAAAAAGGCTATTGGAAACGCGTTACACCTTCTAGTAATGGTCATCCAGCTCTTAAAACGGCCAGTAAAGATTTCCTACTCAAAGAATGGCACACTGAAAAGCAACGCAATACTGACAATTCCAATAACCCATCTAATCTTGTTCGCCATATTTAAATTCGTATTCAAAATATCCCAGATTCTACGCTAATTATAACTTCTGCTTCAATTTCGACAATTGGAATTGTTTTTTAAACTCCAAGTCTTTGCAACGGGGTGGATTTGCCATCTAACCTTGTCCCATAATAAAGGATATCGAGGTTTGCAGATTCTAAGTAACTTTATGAATGTAAAGGCCCATACCAGACTTAGAGTAGAGGGCTTAGTTATAGTTTTCTGCTGCATAAAATTGTAAAACTTGAAAATCTAAATGATTGCATCTGTGCATTTTTAATTAGAATTTTGTGTATTATAGCGAGAGTATCCTGCAGAGTATTTTGAATCGTACGAAAGAAGGAAACTCCATAGCGGATAGTTGTTGACCGTGAAGAGAAGAAGAACTCACATGCCGTTTGGAAAGGTTATTTAAGGTTTAATGTTTTGAGTAGTTGAGGTAAAGAAAATCTCATTGTGAATTAGAAAGGTTTGTTGAAAATTTGCAAGTTAGGAAAATCGAAGAAAAACTTAAAAATTTGCAAGTTGGTTCTAGAAACAACCCTAGTTATGATTGAGAAATAGTGAAGTGCTGTTGAGATAGAGAAGGTAAACTTCTTTAGAGAATTGGTGGGTAAAAATTAAAATAAAGATAATAGTGGGCAAATGACTTTTTTCCAAAGTAAAATGTAAGGGAAGGCTAACATAAGGTTGAAGAGGAACTAACTTTGGTTGGTTGTAGAGAAGACAAAGTAGACTTGCGTTAGAGGAGGAAGGAGGAAGGTAAGAGGGAAAAACTTATAGAAGGTTTGATTAGATATATTATGATATCTTTAATATATTGTAGGTGTTTGAGAAGAAGAAATTTATTGTGATATTTTTAATATGAAATGAGAGATAAGAAGTATTTGGAAAAGATCAGAAAAAGAAGACTAAATATTTGCTAGGTATGAAAAAGTAATTTATAGGTTTTTGAGAAGAAGAAACCCACTTAAACTCTTAAGAAGGGAGAGGTAGCTTTCAGAATCTCTAAACAAAGAGAAAACATAAATGACAAACATAAAACACAATAAACTAAAATAATTTGTGAAATGTATAAGAGGACTACACATTGAAAGTGTAGAGATGGGTTATTATAATGACAATAGCACAAATAATAAAAAGATTGAAAATTTGAGGGATATTGAAAAGGTGGCGTAAGAAGTATGTGAAATTATAGAGAAGTTGTTGACAAGGATAGAAGTAACACAAGGAGCACTAGAAAAAGAGCTGAAGAAGAAAATTCAAACTATATTGACTATCACTAAGGTAACATAAGCCAATAAGAATGCAAAGGAGAGATTGGAAGCGGCAAAAGTTAGTTGAAATTAAGGTTAAGTTTCTTGGATATATCAAGGATGATGTGAAAATGTTTGTTCAACCTAATGGATTGTATTGGAATGAAAAAGAAAGTGAAAGAGAGACTTGAAGCCTTGCTAAAGTTAGTTGAAATTAAGGTTAAGTTTCTTGGATATATCAAGGATGATGTGAAAATGTTGGTTCAACATAATGGATTGTATTGGAATGAAAAAGAAAGTGGAAGTCTTATTAAAGTTAGTTAAAATTAAGGTTACCCTTCTTGGATACATCCAAGACGGTGTTAAAAAGTTGGTTCAACATAATTAATTGTATTGGAATGAAAAATAAAATTCTAAAATTAATGATAATAAAGGTGATTGCTTAGAAACTAAAAAAATACTGAAATTTAAAATCATAAATTTGGTAAGCATATGAACAACTGAAAGAGATGTTTCTGGATAAAGAAATTTATGGAAATATTTATATGTTATAAAGACCAGACTGAAATTAATATTAACTATATAATAATAATGAATACTACAATGAAAACATCTTATAAATTATTTGATGAAGTTTTTTAATATTACAAAATTGAAAAAAAATGATTAAAAAAATTTAAATGATCCTTTAACCATTCGTAATGAATTGGTAGTGAATGATTTGGTGGAGGTTTTAGCTGAAATTTATTATGTAAAAAAATCTAAACAATTCGTTGTGACTGGCTTTAAAGTATAGCTTTTTATTAATCGATGCTAAAAGCACTACTGCATCTTTAATTAAACAACATTAAACAACGCCCATGCATATTATATTTCTAGTGCACATTTAATTAAACAACGCCCATGCATATTATATTTCTAATAACACCAGTCCTTTATGATATAAAGGACAGTTGCGCCTATCAAATAGAACTGCACGGGTAACTAAGGTTCCATATAACTTAACAAGCACTTCTGGTTTACAAATATAACTGCGCGCGTAATGATGTGTTTAGGTCACTGGCTCTTATTACTTACTTTATACTAGCAACAACCACATTAAATTAATAATGTGTCTCGATACGTCGATAGGCGTAAATTTAAGCACATACTATAGGGAAAAACATTAATAGAAAAAGTATGTGCCTAAATTTACGCCTATCAACGTATCCAGACACATTATTAATTTAATGTGGTTGTTGCTAGTAACCGGTGCCCGCATAGACATATCTACAAAATATTAATAGAAATAATATTTTTTATTTAATTATAATATATAATAAATAATATTAAATATAATAATTACCATATTATTTAATTAATATAAAACATAATATACTTAAAATATTATTAATATAATGTTTTTCTGTATAGTATATATGAAAAAAAGTATTAATGCACCAGTTCGGACATGTTCCAAATGTCACAAATACATATAGGTGGATGATTTTCAATGCATATCAAAATTCTTTGTAAATTTGATAGTAAGGGCCGTTGTAAGTTTCTTTCTATATATAAAGCATTATGAACAAACTACATATGTGTCACACTATTCATAAAGTTTATATATATATATATTTCATCTTAAAATAAAATAAATTTTGTAATAATTTATATTTAAATTTTAATTATCTTTCTATATAAAATCAAATAAATTTTGCAATAATATTTATATGAATTATTGTCTTTGGATATGTTTATATTAATTTGTTATGTTATCACGTTACAAATATTTTCATTATAATATTTATTCATTTTCATATAGCATCTATATATTTAGAAAGGAATGTACCATTTCACAACATTGGACAATGAAAGAGAATGAGGAACTTATTTTGCTATATTTGAGTAAGAGACAATTTCTCATACAAAATGGGGAGCATAAATGTCAATAATTATCAAAATGTGATTATGTAATTGTTATACTTATTGGTAACTTCTAGTGTTTCAATTTGGACAATATGTCCAATACATTATACAAAATGTCTATTTCAAAACCTAAAAACCCACATTAACATCCCAATTATATTGATGGTCATTTTTCACTCAAACAATTTTTAGTGGTTGAGATTCTCACATGATTGGACAATGAAGCTGAATAAGGAAATCATTTTGTTATATTTGAGTAAGAGACAATTTCTCATACAAAATGAGAGAGCCTAAATGTCCACAATAATCAAAATGTCAATATCTAATTGTTATACTTATTGGTAACTTCTAGTGTTTCAATTTGGAAAATATGTCCAATACATTCTACACATTGTATGATTTTGATAGAGTTATTTCAAAACATAAAACCCACATTAACATCCAAATATATCGATCATCATTCTTCGGTCGAACAATTTTTAGTGGTTCAGATTCTAGAATGACTTGGGTGGTTGAGTTGAATTTTTTGTTGATTAACTCATTTTGTTCAAGATCATTTTCATGTTCCATCTATAAACGTAGAATAATGTGTGATGGGAGTATCTACATTTGTGAGCATAATCAAAAAATAATAATATACACTATTATGTAACTAAAAAAACATACCAGATCAAGAAATTATTCAAAAAAATACAATATTTCAAATTCATACAATTATCTTTTGATACACCCACATATTCTCACAACCCATACTTAAGCCAATGCCAATCAATTCTTTGGATAGATTATCTTTGCATGTCAGCACCTATTTGAAAGCATCCAATGTCGAGTGTGTAATATAATTAAAATATAAAGATCACAACCAATATGGAATATTAAGTTATAATAAAAACACAATTACTCACAAACTTTACTATGAACCTTTTGTTAGTACATTGCAATTATGTTCATTTCTTTGATCATCCCCTTGAACACTCTTTTGGACATCGCCACCAACATTTTTTTGATATCACTTTGTTTGTCCTTTGATATTTTTATATTCTTCTCAAGAGATTCAAATCACAAAAAATACTTTTTGTATTGATATGAAAGTAAACATAGCCAAAATATTACAAGTGATTGTTTTGTATTAGTAAATAGATATGATAGAAAAACATGTTTAGGAATAATACTTTTTAAATTATATTTTTTTGTTAAATTGTATGCTTTTTTCTATTGCATGTGTGGGAAGTTTAATTCGCCATTTCTTTGGAAACCCTTCTTGTAAATTATATATAATTTGATTTATGGAACCAATGGATCATCTTTTTACTAGAAGTGGAAAGTATGTCTACACATTCTCTCCACTATATCTCTCGAAGTTTTTTAATAGTTTTTCTCCCTTTAATTGACTTCCAACACAACTCCATATGATCTCACCATGCATTCATCATCATTTACATATTTTATAATCTTTATCTTCTTAAAACGACATTCCTTTCCTTGATGTTAGTCCCTACTTAACATTAAACATATATGAAATATATTATTTGAACACATATTAGAGAATATTATTAAGTACATTATTCCTAGAAATTCAAAGAAAAAATCATGTTCATTACCTTTTGATTCACCTAATTAATCTCTCTAAAACTTTCAGTTAATGCTTTACAATCTTTTCCCCTCAAATTGAAACAAGTTAATTTTTCTTTCCTCAATTTTTGTATCTCTACATGTCACACATATTAATATATGTTGAAGAATGTAATCTCCCTTGTCAAATGCATAATTACTTAGTTAGTTAGATGAGCAATTTATTTGGTCACTTTATCTTGATTAGTGATCCATAGTATTTTCTGGCCCATTGTATTGGCCCATGGTATTATTGTGATGTAGTCCTATATATGTTCCTGCTTGATAATGAGAAGGCAATCAATATGCCCATTTTGTTTTTCGTCCTTTTTCTGCTTCTCTTGTTATCTTTATCTTGGTATTAGAGCATATGGTATGATCCATGTATTGGGTAATCCTTTTCACAGAGTGGAAAGCACATGCAAATGAAAGTTGTGATGGAATCCAAAACACATCAGCGTGGATAAATCATACGTGTCTTTTTTTCTCTCTTAGAGTGCCACCACACCCTATTCCTGTTGGGAACTATGGTACCTGAGGGAGCACCACACTTTTTGCATAGACAAAGTGTGGTGCCACCACCATTTTTGCATAGATAAAGTGGAGTGCCACGACCATTTTTTTTATAGATAAAGTGCAGTACGAACGGGTGCCATCCCACCTTTTATACATACAAAATGCGGTACCACCTCCTTTTTGAGTTAGCCAAAGTGTGGAGATCCGAGGTCACTTATCTTTGGTACCTCCCTCTGCTAGATATACAAAGTGCGGTGCTTGTTTTATACAATTTAAAAAAAAGAGAGAGGGAGATCTCTAGTTAGTCATACAGACATGGCTATTACCAACACAATCACCTCTAATTTGAAGTGGATATATGGACCCTTGACCAGTACCAACTATGAGTTTTGGTCTATCAAGATGAAGACAATTCTCCATCTCAACAAATTTTGGTATATGGTTGAAACAAAGTTCAAAGAACCAACTACAAATGCTCTAGCCGAAATGAATAATTCCCAAAAGAATGTCGTAGAATCTCACCAAAACTGAGATCTCACAGCCAAATGGATGATCCAAAGTTGCAGTGAGGAGTCCATTTTACCACTGATCTCAGGAGCTACCAATGCACATCAACCTTGGAATCTACTCGTATTTGCCTACAAAGGAATAGACCAAGTAAAAAGTTGTAAGATTGCAAACCCTACGACTTTAGTTTGAAATTTTGAAAATGAAGGAATCATAAACTATAGATTAGCTTATGATTAGGGTTTTGGGCATTGAGACCCAATTTCAAACCTATGGTGAACCTCTAGAACATAAGATAGTTGTTCAGAGGAATCTTAGGTGTCTCACCAAGAAATTTGCTATGGTAGTGACTTCCATAGAAGAAGGAAAATATCCATCTTAGTTCACCCTAAAAGAGTTTACCAGATCTCTTATGTCTCATGAAGCTCGACTCAATCAAGAAGAAGAGTCGTTGACCAATGCTTTCAGCACCCAATCTTCCCTCAACAGAGGTTAAGGCAGAGGAGGATGAGGTAGAGGAAGAAGAGGCCAAGGGTCTCCTCATACAGAGGATAGATCCAGCCATGAAAATTCATATCACTTAGAGCACTCGTACAACTCTCAAGATCAGAGGGGGAAAGGAAAGAGATGGACAAATAAGTCCATTATTCATTGTAACTACTGCAAAAAATATAGTCACTATGAAAGAGAATATAGAAAGAAGCAAGCAGAACAGAACAATGGAAAATCCAATGTCTCTAAAGAATAAGAAGGCTCGTCATAGGTGATGTTCTCGTCCCATCAAGCTACTAAAGAAGACTGCAGCTCAGATCTATGGCTACTAGATAACCATTGCAACAATCACATGAGAGGTAACACATCACTTTTCTCCAGTTTGGAGTCCTCTATTGTCACGAATATCAATCTAGGAGATGACTTTCTAGTTCCAGCAAAAGGAAAACATATTGTTCTTGTACTTACAAAGCATAATGAAACAAATTTTATTCATGATGTTTTATATGTACCACATCTGAATGTAAATTTGATCATTATAGGTCAATTACTTCAGAACCAGTATGATCTTAGATTTTATTATACATACTATTCCATTTATGATCAAACTCCCAATAAGAGACTCATAGCCAAAGTTGAAATGACTAAGAATAGAATATTTCCTCTCAGTATTAGGAGTTCCAACCTTCCACAGTCTATAGCCCATATTGTTTCTAGTCTAGACGAATTTTGGTTATGGCACTCTAGATTCATTCATCTATCTTCAACAACATTAATATCCTGTAGAAATAATCCATGGAAGGGATAATTTGAAGTACACCCCCGAAATTTATATGTATGATAAATGGGAGAATCTCCCTAATATATAGGAAACATTGAAGGCTATTTTATTAATAATATAATATGTATATATAATATTTTTGGCTAATCTTTCATTCTATTACAGAATCTTGTAAAAATTTTGCAAATCTTTAACTAATTATAAGATATTGTAGTATCTTTGCAAACATGTCACTCAATTATAAAATATTATAAAAACTTGGTGAATCTTTCATTAAATTATAAAACGTGGTAACGTCTTGGTGAATATTTTGGTAGGAAGACTCATTTTTTGATTATGTAGAATACTAAGGTAGTGCGATAGAAGAGCATATAGTAAAGCACAACTCTCTTGACTTCTAGACCCTCAAATGAATAAATGCATGAATGAGGAGAGGAGGTATTTATTTATACATTTCAGAAGCAGTATTGGGTCACTCACAACTACACTAACCATATTCAGGGAAAGTGGGGACTCACTAGTACACAATGAGAAATTAATGACTAAAAAATGACTAAAATCCGGCTATAAATGACTATTTTTGAGTCGGTGACTAATAGTAGCTAATTTCCACTATCTTATAGCTTGACTAATTTAGTCGTAATTTACTTAGCCATTAATAGCTTGACTTATTATTCATTGATGTAGTCATTGATAGTCATTGATTTACTCATTGATTTAGTCACATATTTAGTCATTGATAGTCACTGATTGCAACAATTAATGACCAAATATACAACTAAATAAACTTTTAGATGATAACATATTAATGACTAAGCTAAATATGACTAAACGTTACTTGCACTATAAGATATGGTAAATTATCTAGTAATAGTTGTATATATGTGATTTACTTATTTTTATAGTCAAAAAATTATGATAGGGCATAGAGGAATCGAACCACCAACCTCCTTCCTATAATTAGGTAGGTGCTCTACCATTGAGCTAGAACCCTTTAAGAAGTTGTTATTACTTGATAATATGATGGTATTTAAACAAATTTTGCATCATTCAAGCATACAAAATAATGATTATCAAGTTACCATGTACTAGTCCTTCAAGTCCTTCTTGCACTTAATAAATGCATTTGAAAGACTTGAAGGATTATTACAAGATAAGTCATTATGTATCTATAGTAACTTGATAATAATTATTTTGTATGCTTGAATGATTCAAAATGAAAAAATCCCATAAATTTATAGGAATGACAAGCATGCATCCAATGATTATCAATCAAGTCATCTAGAGTCATGCCAAGATATCTGAATTTGACTAGAAATTCATAAGTAACTTGAAGATAGTGGTGGATGATATCATGGAAAGGATAATTTTAGTTTATATAGAGGCAAAGGATGAGAAAATGGAGCAAGTCATCACCCAAAATGTATATAGAAAAGTAAAAATAAATATACAACTAGTTCCATTTCAAATCAAGAATAATGGGCATTAACTCTAAGTACTCTTAGCCACTAGATAAATGAAAATGAAATGAGATGAAATATTAGCAACAATACCTTCGAGTTTTCTTGTTGACAAGAAGTATGAATACTTATGTGATCATTTTATTCATAGGTGACGTAAACATCCACTAACTTGCAATCAAGGAAATAAACCATGTTCAGATTCATATATAAATAAAATAAAATAAAAGTTAAAGATAGACTATGCCAATCCCACTATCATTTATACCTTGAAAGAGAACTAGCAAATCTCCCACAACTATTCAACTTTGTCCAAAATTCCCACTTGGAATGCCACTGTTTAAACAAAACAAAAAGAAATTGAAAACATGAAGGTAGTAATTTACTCTACCTGTTTATTGGATGCAAAGTCCCATAGATTTAGAACAGAATTTGTCAAGCACACACAATAAAATTATAAATGGACAAAAAGAAGAAAAAATTGTGGTTTAGACCTTCCTTTATATACTCAGATATATATTATGATCATACTTTGGCTCATCATGCTACACCTACACGAAAGGATGGACACGGAAGGATGGATAAGAAATTCACACTTAAGTAGCTATTGCATTTAAAACAAAAAATGCATCAAGTGGCATAGTAAAATGCCTCGACTGAATTGATAGAGCCTATAAAAGCTATATTATGCAGGAACATTATCTACTATTCTAACTTCATCTAGAATTTCCACTAGACAAAATCCACAGTCCACTAAATCTCGAATTTAAATTCATTGTTGAATATTCTTTAAAAAATTATTTTATGTTGGATTGATGATGGTATTTAACTTGATCCTCGTAAAAAGATATGTCCAAGGATATCAAGAAATTTGATAAACAATGTATCAAGGGGATGCTTGTATTCTTAATAATATAAATACCTAATGATGGATCTGCTATCACTATGTATCGACCTACGTGACACATATATGGAATTTGATATAAATCCTTCCATGAGATGCAAAAGTACCCACAAAACCAAATGCCATTAATGACTAAAAATTATGCCTATTCTTGACATTTACATAAAACATTGTAAAGGTGATTATACTATTCATGTGACTAGACCATCTGGTGTAGCATCTATATCTTTCATGTTTTTAACTACATCCATTTTTCTAGTATCAAAATTAAGTTTATCCATGTCCCCATCTATTGTAATATAGCCATACAGTACCCTCTTCTTTAGCTTAGTTTTTTCATCAATCTCTACTAAGTCTAGATTCTCATCACAATTTTCTTGATTCACTGTAGACTGCACTCATAGCAAAAGAGGCCGAGAATTTTAGAATTACTGTGCCATGATGGCCATATCTTCCATATACTGCCTTTGATTTTCCACCAGTAAACCCAAGTTCTACAAGCAGTAACCAACAAGCATCTTACAAACATATATCATAAACCCCTAGATAGAATATCATTCAAATATTTCATAGGCCGTATTTTACCAAGGTAATTCAACTGACAAACAACAAAGATGTCAAATATTTAAACATTATAAAAGAAAGAAAATAGATAAAGTATCGATTTAAATACACAAGATTCGACCATTTAAAGAAAAATATTAAGAAGAATACGATGTTAAGTTGCTTTCCCATGAGTTAGCCAGGCCTATAATAGATCTATTGAGGTTTAAAGTCCCACATGAGAAGAACCTTCCAGTTCAATTCCACCACTAAGCTTCATTTGAAATTTGATTGACAAACATTCAACATTCAAATCCAACTTTGATCAGAGAAAATTAGGCACTCATCAAATAGTAAGCAATATAAGTTGTAGGACAAGGGGATGAGGGCCATGGAAACCGGTTTTAAGAACAAATTGATTAAAGAAAAATATAGAACATTTGTAACATATATAATCAAATATGTATGCAGAATGCATAAATTTACCTTATTAGTGCCACCAATACCTGATTATCGGTCCTATAGCTCATGAAAAATATGTAGAGGAACCCTTACCAAGCACAACACCATAGCTCTAGACAATAATCCCCATCAATCTATGTGATATCCCTCCTGAGACACATACCCTGACATTTCCAGTCACTTCATATTATTCTTAGACTGAAGCCAGAGGATATTGAGGACATAATCTAACTTCTCCGCTGTATTAAAATAATGTTTACTACCTTTTAAAATATGAAGCTATCTGGGCAATAGGAAAATGTTAAACTAAAAAGATTTTAAGCCCATCCCACCACATCCTCCAATCAAATCAGAATGTCATGGCAAATAGTCATGAAACAATCCTACCTGCACTCCATAGCTTTAAAGAGTCACTATGTTTCATAGAATAGAATAAATATTGTTAAATCACAATGCCACCATCTAGCAGAGACCAAAACCCCTCCACCTCAGCACAATGTTACTAGTTACTTCAAAGTCTTCTGAGATTGAAGCCAATGGGTAATGAGCACAGAATATAACTTCTCTACTCTCTTAGAATAAGCTTTAAAGTATACTACCTATAATAGGGGATGAAGCTATAGTTGGACCAATTCCTAATTAACATTGGAGGTGTTACAGGTGATTTTACCACACATGGTGGATCACACCTTTATGGCCTTCCCTGTCCCTCTGCAGACTCTATAGACCCCATGGACCATTTTTGTACCTTTGATTTTTCCATGGACCATGGACTCTAAAAACATGTATTATTTTCCATATGAAACTTTTAAACCTATTCTCACGTATGTACGTGGATATGACCCTCAAACCCATGTACAATGGGATGTGTGCAAAAGGCCAAATGCTTTTAGAGTTTTCCTTGATGTGGATCCGAGTCACTTGTCTCTTGGCCTTCCATATGCATTGAGATAGCTCAAATTTGACCTTCCATTACCCCATTGAAGCACTATATAAGGAACCCTTTGGATACATTGAAAGGGGAGGAATTAAACAGCAAGGAAACTATAGTCCACTGTTCCTGGAGTTTATACTTGAGTCTGCATCCCTTTGTCCCTTGGAGCACTTTGTGTTCTTCCCAAGATTGCATTTGCTCGTGAGGATTGAAGTGATGGAGGCCCAGGTGGAGGACTCAGTCTCTTCAATTCGCAGACATGCCAATAGAGGTTGTCACTATTGTAATCTCTGTTTTATATTAATAGAAATTTCTTTTCCTATCCAATAATGCATATTTAATTGAGTATTGAATCCATGGATTATTTTAAATTCTTATATGTTATTGATTATATATGCTAGAGTAGGTCTAAAACCATCATATAGAATGCTTGTCTTGTTTGCTGAATGTTGAGAGAGAAAATTGCTAATACAAGTGAGAGTGGAAAAGCTCAATGGGAATCTACATCAACCATCTGGAATAAGGTATGTTTCGAGATCCTTTAGTGTTAGATATTTGGTTTCTCTTGCATATGTGAAAGGATTGATTTCTGTGGTTACTCTGTCTATTGTGGTACCCTAAGCCATAGTAAGTTTTCTCCGTAACAGAATTGGAAACCATACTGGGGACGTTCCTTGTTTGTCTTTGGGGTTTGGGGGCACAATGTGCTTGATATTATTGAATTGCTCTTTGTTTCTCCTTGTTTATGTGTTTCATTTTATACTATGTTTATCTATTGACACTCCCCTTTATTGGTTTTACCCTTAGCCTACTTTTTACCATTATCTTCTTTGTATATGCAGGTTTTTGGCCAAAAGTCACGTACATACGTTTATTTTTGGCCAAAATTCGCGTATATACGCAGTTTCTCTTTAAACAATCACATACATCCTTCCTTTTGGTGAGTTTGATGTTGTGGGAAGTTGTTGGGTGGGTTGTGAGTGTGGTTGGGTCTTCCTTGGGTCTGATGTTGTCTATTGGATGCTTCCTTTGTTACCAAAGACCGCTTTTTCATTGGTTTTTCTTTGAAAGTAGTTTTAGTCATTTATCTTTTCTATTTTGCAATTAGTGCATTACTCTTTTTATCTTGGTGTCTTGATGGGCTTGTGTTTTATACTTGCTGTAGAGACTGAGAATTTTAGATGTCTTTTATTGCATTTTTCATTCAAGTTTTATATTGAAAAATACAAGGTAGTTGCATTTTTTGCATATGGATTTGAGGAGGTGCTTGCATTGGATTGCTTGGATGAGATTTTTATTTAGGCTTTAATATAGGAAGGATTACATTGGCACTAGAAAAAGAATATATATTTATGCATCTCATGTAGTGGCATACCCTATTTATCATTTAACAAAGATTGCACTTAGCATTGTTTGTTATGGTGTGCATATTTATTTCACTAATGAGTCATAACTTCATTAGTTGCACGATNCGCATAATTTAAAATGAACTACACATTTTTCTTTTATAGGGTTCACCAACAAGAATAGGTTTTAGGGTCTTGGAATAGTTCATTGTGAGTTAATTCTTCAAGACCACTAAAAAAAACAATTAGGTGCCTGTCCAGGTGAGAGAGAAATCCTTGATATAATTAGTGTTTCTCAGGACGCTCCTCTCACATGGGAGTTAAGCACGAGGCAGTGCACACGATTGTGATTGGGATGACCCTTGGTCACGTTTTGTGAGCACCGAATATATTTCCAAGATTGTATTCGTATCTGGGGGCTCTTTCGATAGTTTTGGGATTTGCTACCCTACCCATACGGTCAATCCCACCTAGGACTGTCCGCCTGAGCATTGATTATACTGAGGTTACCTTATTTTCCTTACCTAGGGTATCACATGGGGTACTTGGAGAGGTTATTCTGTGAGTGTCCTGGCTAGGTAGAGGTCAGACAACATAATCTCTTTATGGGTTGAAGCTGAGGGCCACTATAATTGGTTATGTACCTTGGCTTGTAGTGTATGGGAGTTTTGAGCCTCTCCTAGGCAAGACATACCTGCTACATTTGGGATCTCACATATCCTCCTCTTGGTTTGTTTGTATTTTGGCTGTAGATTTTCTTAGGAGTGTGCTCTTTATGCGCTAGTTGGCCTTTGGGATCATGGTTACTTCAGTATATTTATGCTCCCTTGAGTTTGGGTCCTTTTATTTTTGGCATGCCTGGTATCCTATCACCCATCCTTGGTCCTAGTACGGACCCTGGTGTTGGACTTGGGGGCATCGCAGCCCCTTATCGTGCTCATAGATTTGGGAATGGTCATATTCCATCCTCTACTCCATTTGTGGAGGATTTTTATTCCTTTCGCTTGGTCTTTACACCAATAGTCACCCTCATGAGGGTGGTAGTGGATGCATGAACGGTGGGTCTACACCTTACTTTCCTTTTTATGTCCCATCGTTCACCACATTATTTATTTTGGGTGCCATTGTCATGATCATTCCTCCCTATATCCTATAGTTTGGATTCTTTATTGACTATTTTGGGTTGTTTTGGACTAATATGGTTGTCATGTAGGGTCTAGTTTCTGTACACTCTCTCTGAGGTTTCGATCCATTCATGCCTATCACAGGTATTATGTCTGAACTGACATATGGGTTAGTATTTCACATACGCTTGCACTTATGCATTGCCTTATGACCATTCCATCTTAACATTAGGTACAAACCCATTCAAGGGTATCACAGAACCTTCATGCTGCTGTTAGAAGTGATATTATGTGAATGGTAGAGCTTTCCTATACATGGGTGTCCTAGTTAGCTCCCTTTTGCATTTGGTACCCATGGTGTGAGTCCTCTATTAAGTCCGAGAGTCCCTTTTAGTCCCGCCTTGACTTTGAGCAAGAGCTCCATACTCCTCTTGACCTTTATGCTAGCCATTTCCCCGGGTCTCCCTTGTATATGTCAAGTTGTAATTGCACTTTCATGAGTTTTTCTTACCTTATTGAGCCTTATCTCGACTTCCTTGACTTTGATTATTAGCTATATAGCCCGATATTGTCTCATGTCTAGCCACACAGAGCCATTTTACATATCCTTTGTAGCTTGATTCCCCATCTTTTTACTGGGAGGGGACTTTCCCCTGAGTGTCATTATCCTACACATGTGTCCTTGCATTGAGCATAGGTATGTTTTGCTACTTGGAACTAGTTTGTTTTCCCATTGACACTCGCCTCTTCCTAGTTTGTAACTATAAAGAAGTTTTATTCTTTTTCAAGCTTTTCAAAATATTTGAAAAAGTCGAAAAAAACCAAAAAGCCGGAAAGGAAAAGATGTTATCTTTGGCAGAAGTTGAGTCGTGTCACCTTTGAATAGAGCACTATATATCACATCCATTGGTTAGGTTAATAGGTTGACTTTAGGAGCTCTACTCATTTCTTTGATTTTATCTCCATTGACTGGTTAAGCTTCTAGTCTTTATGGATCCTCTGTCAATGCCTCCTGTGTCGCAGAGATTTCCTAGTTTTGTATATTGAGTCTATGCTTCCTACATTTAGTCACCATTCACCTTTATGCTCTTGTTCGAAGGAAGTTGAAACCTGATTTTTCCATTCCTCAGTTCTCTTGACTTTGCATGTCGGCCATTCTCGGTACTGATACTGGTTCATGCACATTATGATCGAGTCCTTCCACATTATACAACTTTGCTGAGTACCTCATGTTGGATAATGGGGGATGCCTTAATTCCCTCCTTCCAGCATATTTCATCCCATCGACTTCAAATCATTTATTCTGGGATAGGAATCTAGAGTTGTTGTGAGTGCCTTGAGACTCGCAGTCATTAGTGGTAGGTTCTCTCACCATCGATAGTTTTGGGAATACATTAACGTCCCTTGATTGATGGATACTTTCAAGTGTTTGACCTCAACAAATTTATTTGCACTTGTTAGTTTTCACTCTAGTACCTCGATTCCCATTTTCATTATTGGTGGGTGATCTCGCGTCTGTTAACGGTATACATCAATGACTGGTAATCATATGATGGACTACTATGTTCGACCTCGATACCTCTATTCACATAGTAGGACATGTACTTGTAGCGGATTGTGTAGAAGACCTTATAGATTGGTGGCATTTCAGATATGCTACCTCCTTGATCGTGCCAGTGTTCATGAGATTTCAGCTCTCATGACTTGATTACAGTATATATCAGATATCTTCAGCCATTATGGAGATCTTGATCCATTGTATATCTTCAGCCTTCATGGAGATCATGATCATTTGTATATATTCATCATGGAGATTCTGATCTACCTATATTGTACGTGGTGATGACCACACATGTCATATTTTGTATCATGCCTATTCATTGCCATTGTACTCTTATGTATCTGGGACTGCTATATGTACTTTGCAGTTATGTGCAGAGTTTGATTATTGTATTATATTATTGGATGGTTGGTTCTTCCACCTAGTTCTTCATCACTCCACTTCTGGGATGGACTTATAATGTATTTCGAACATCGTATCACCCCTCTGACCTCACACATTAGGGGGCATCTGTTACAGTTGATTTTACCACACATGGTGGATCACACCTTTATTTCCTTCCCTATCCCTCTGTAGACTCTGTAGACCCCATGGACCATTTTTGTACCTTTTATGTTTCCAATATCATCCCTAAAAACATGCATTATTTTCCATTTGTGACTTTTAAATCTATTCTTGCGTATGTACATGGATATGACCCTCAAACCCGTGTACATCGGTATGTGTGCAAAAGACCAAATAGTTTTGGAGTTTTCCTTGATGTGGATCTAAGTCACTTATCTCTTGGCCATCCATATGCCTTGAGATCACTTGGATTTGACCTTCCATTACCCCATTGAAGCACTATATAAGGAATCCTTTGGATACATTGAAAGTGGAGGAATTGAAGAGCAAGAAAACTATAGTCCATTGTTGCCAGAGTTTATACTTGAATCTGCATCCCTTTTTCCCTTGGAGCACTTTGTGTTCTTCCCAATATTTCCTTTTCTTGTGAGCTTTCTATCAAGAGACGGAGGGTTGAAGTGGTGGAGTCCCAGGTGGAGGACTCGGTTTCTCCGATTCACAGATGTGCCAACAAAGGTTGTCACTATTGTAATCTCTGTTTTATATTAATAGAAATATGTTTTCCTGTCCAATAATGTGTATTTAAATGAGTTTTGAATCCATGAATGCTTTTAAATCCTTATATGTTATTGATTATATATGCTAGAGTAGGTCTAACACCATCATATGGAATGCTTGTCTCGTTTGCTGAATGTTGAGAGAGAAAATTTCTAATACAAGAGAGAGTAGAAAATCTCAATGGGGATCTACATCAACCATCCAGAATAAGGTATGTTTCAAGATCCTTTAGTGTTAGATATTTGGTTTCTCTTGCATATGGGAAAGTATTGATTTCTACGGTTACTCTATCTGTTGTGGTACCCCAAGCCATAGGAATTTTTCTCCGTAACAGGAGGTACTCGCAATTTGGGAAAGATGTGAATGTGCACTGAAAAGATTCTAAAACCCCTCCCATCACATCATCCCATCAAATCAAGAGTCAAGAGAAATGGTCATCAAGCTATCCTACCTATACTCTATAGCTTGAAGAGGTCACTAAGTTTGACAGAACATAAGAACAATTGTTAAAAAACAATGCCATCATCAATAGTGAAAATATTCATAATGGTAGAGCCTAAAGCCCCTCCACCTAAAGATTTTCAAAGCAAGGCAGTCTCCTATTCCTCTGCGTATAATTCTGGATATAATGCATAGGCTACTATGTCGATAGTGTGTCCCATCTATGTAATATAATATGTAATATTTTACTAAATAGTAGTTGCAAAATAGAATCACTCTCACCAATGATAAATCTCAGATGCATCAACATACTATCAAATGCCTCATATGTCTCCTTAATATTAGGGTGTAATTGTGTGTACATAATGGATAACTATTGGGGAATGAATGCCACAATGTACTTATCTACCCACAAACCATCATTTCACATCCTTGCCCTCATCTCCTACCTTCTAAGCCATTCATTGCATAACACCATAGCCTGCAAAACCTCTAACACTTCAATCATTTTCCCTTGTAATGGACCTGACATTTCCCTTTTATTATAAGACCTGAAAATATCTAGGGATATATGGTGATCCATGATCATAAATGAGCATATGTGAATTCTTAGCAGGCACAAACAATTCAAAGACACAGTCAGCCCAACCTCCCTTGATGCATTTTAATAGTTTGAACACAACATGGGATTGAAATACATGCCCCAAAGTAACACTGCAGTTGTACAATAAACATTTGTTCTGCACTTCTACGTTCTAGAATAAGATCCAACATCCATAGAATCTTGAATATTTTTAAATTCAAAAGAGAAATATTTTGACGCTTCACTATTGTCAATTGTTCAAGCGAAGACAAGACCTATCTAAGATGAGACATTCATCACAAGTTTACCATTTGATTAAGGTCCTTATAACAAACCTCGTGTATCTCTCCAAAACAAGAAAACACTTCTGGTGAGTCCCTGATGTTGAACCCAAGCTGCTCCAAGCACAGTTTGACTCCCTGACGTTGAGCTTAGTTGAGAAGAATTGGACTTTCTACATGACAATTACATTGTATCTAATAATATTTATAATCTAGGAATTTAACCTTCCATGTTAGATAAAGTTCCATGCTGGTTTCATCCAACTTGTAAGTCAAAGAATGATGAGGATTATTCAAATGTAGATCAATGCATGATCCCAAGGTAGAATACCAGATTCCAAATTTTAACTGACTTCAAAGAAGAAAGTGCCAATCATTTAATCCATGGTCAAGACATACATCTAAATGCAAAAATATTCAGAATGCACTATTTGAATTCTTCAATGCTCTACAAGATATAAAAACATATATCCAAAAGATAAGAAATAAAATGAATATGACAATGAAGAAAACATAGGCCCATCTACTCCACAACCTCCAACCAAAAATTCCTTAGCATAGTCATGAACTAAAACAATGTAAACCACACATGACAATTTCTGGAAATTGCCAGAAACTGTTCAGTAGTTTTTGGGGCAATGCAAAATGGTTTCCAACAACTATAAATATTTTAAAAACTAGATTCACTGCTATTCAATGTAATTCTTGGCTACAAGTTTGCATTTTATTCATGTTTTGAAACTAAGCATCCATATTCATTATATGTATATGAAAAACTCCATAGATTTCCCTTTGTTAGAAAATAAGGACTCTGTATGTCCTAGTCTTTATGGTCAATATTGTATCTGCAAGTTTCAAATGGACTCAAAAATTGATAGAGAAGTTGACTTCCTTGCAAATATCATAATAATAGATACGTCACATGAATATTGGCAAATATTTATGAGGCCGAAATAATTGAACAAGCCTAAACTCATCATGTGCATGGTACAATGCTTGCTTCATAGCATGTCCATCCATAATTGAAGCAAAGATAGATAAGAAAACTTTCCAGAATCATGATGACAAATAGTCTTTCTTGTAATGCTTCTAGGTTCTAAATGCACATAAAAAATGTATCCATCTTTTGGCACGAGTTATAGATATTTTATAGGCCCAACATACCAAATAATTTGTTAGGATTGAAATCTTCCATCTTATAATAAATTCATTGAAACCTCTAATTCTCTAGTCCAATAAAGCAAATATTCATTGGACAAATATTTTATTCATTTCAATTGGCAAATTCATTACTTCTTTATGGACCTTCTCAATATTATCATCTATCTTTCCAACTAAATAATCCTATTCCAAAATATTCATAGAATTAAAATACTCGGTTCCATGCAATGTAAATGTGGATGCAACAAGAAACACCCAAAGAGGGCATTATCTAAACATAATTTTTTTTACCATATTAGTTCCATCATCTCACAACAAATAAGGGGATATATAATAAATCGCATACACAATCACAAGAATGCAACAACAACTGTTGATAGAATAGCATCTAACCACTTTTAAACACTCACGCCTCACACTCTCCCTATCATTCTTCCTACGTACACTTAACATTTAACTAACTATAACGCCATAGTGAAGCCTAATAATAAAGAAAGTTGGTTATCTTGTCTTTCTATGGAAGGACAATATACTTTTGAAGTTCTGAGCATCCACTAGAAATTTCCATGGGTAGTTGGCAATAATTGCAGCTAAAAGCGGAGAAAGCTCAATTCAATCACATTTTGTGAGATCACTTAGTGACAATACTATTTTCTGAGAAAGATTACCAACTCTTACAGTTCCTCATGCCAACATATTTTAGAACTTCCATGAATAGATGCAATGGGTAGTCGGCAAGAAATGTGATTAAGTGGAGACACCTCAATGAAACCACTTACAATTCAATAGTCTGGATCCAACTCATTGTCACAGAAATATTGCCATGGGTGGTTGGAAAGAATTGTAGCTCAATGGAGACAGTTCAATGCGATCACATTTTGTGAGCTCACTTTGTGACAATCCAATTGTTTGAATCCAATTTATTGCCATAGAAAGATTAACAACTCCTACAGTTCCTTATGCCAACATATGTTAGAACTTCCACTAACAGATGCAATGGGTAGTTGGAAAGAAATGTGATTAACTCGAGACACCTCAATGGAACAACATTTTGTGAGTTCAATTACATGAAGCCACAATTTAGCTATCTGGATCAAACTTATTACCACAGAAATATTGCGATGGGTAGTTGGAAAGAATTGTATCTCAGTGGAGACAGCTCAATGAAAACACATTTTTGGCATTTTTCGAGCTCACTTAGTGATAATCCAATTGTCTGAATCCAATTTATTGCCACAGAAATACTAACAACTAGTATAGTTCATTGTGACAACATATGTTAGAACTTCTACTAACAGATGCAATGGGTAATTGGAAAGAATTGTGAATAAGTAGAGACACCTCAATGAAACCACATACATTCAACTATTTGGACCCAACTTATTGCCACAAAAATATTACCATGGGTAGTTGGCAAGAATTGCAGCTCAATGGAGACAATTCAATGTGATCACATTTTGTGAGCTCATTTAGTGACAATCCAGTTGTCTGAATCCAATTTATTGCCATAGAAAGATTTAGAACTCATACAGTTCCTCATGCTAACATATGTTAGAACTTCCACTAAAAGATTCAATGGGTAGTTGGCAAGAAATGCGATTAAGTGGAGACAACTCAATGAAACAACATTTTGTGAGTTCACTTACATGAAGCCACAATTCAATTGTCTGGATCATGACAAAGCATCCTCAGATACAAAAATTTATTAATGAAAAAGGAAAATAATTACATCAAAGAGATGTGAGGGCTAAGTCCCGAAAGATTACCTCAGATGGAAAACTTGATGGATTTAAATATCCAAAAAGTAACAACTAATTTACCGTTATTGAAACTAACACAGGGACACCTCACATAATCACATGAGTGTGTAGATGCCATTTTACATTTATTAAACTAAACATATAAACATATCATTTTGGATCATAATTCCTAACAATCCCCCCTTTGATCCAAAAATTCTTTTGAACAAATACCAAGTTAATTTCTAAACTTATCAAATTTGACCCTTCCAAGAGATTTTGTAAAAATATCCGCAGTTTGATCTTCTGATGGACTATACTTTGGCTTGATGATTTGTTTGACAACAAGAGCCCGAATATAATGATACTTAGTACCCACATGCTTAGTCTTTGAATGAAAAAAATGATTTTTGGCTAACTTGATTGCTGACCGATTATCAATAAATAATGAAGTTGCTTCTTTCTGATCAACTTTGAGGTCTTTTAAAATCCTTCTTAACCAAACTATCTCACAAGCGGCTTCCCAAGCTGAAATATATTCTGCTTCTACTGTAGAATTCGCAATTGTATCCTTCTTTTTACAACTCCATGCCACTGCAGCTGATCCCATATTCATTAAGTAATCTAAAGTAGATTCCCTGTCATCAACATCTCTGTAAAAATCTGCATCTGATTAGCCAACAAGCTTGAAAATTTTGTTTATTTTAAACTCAAGTCCAAAATCCTTTGTTCCTTGAAGATACTTCACCCTTTTTGCTACATTCCAATGACTTTCTCTAGGTTCTTGCATATATCTAAAAAGTATGCTTACTGGATAAGATAGATCAGGAGTATTCATCAAGTAAATAAAACTTCCAATTAACTATCGATATCCAGTACCATTTACAAGTTCCCCCCTTCAAACATAGAAAGTTTTAAATTTTGCTCCATGGGGGTAATCGCTGGTTTACATTCCTCCATTCCAAACTTCTTCAATAATCCAAAAATATACTTAGCTTGAGAAATAAATATGCTTCCTTCCCACTGCTTTACTTCAACTCCAAGATAGTAATGAAGTAATCTGAAGTCTGTCATTTCAAAACTTGTTTGAAGTTCTTGCTTAACCTGAAATATATTATCATTATTATTACTTGTTATGAGAAAATCATCAACATACATAACCAATATTATTAAGTTGTTTTCCTGGATTCGAACATACAAAGTATCATTTGACTCACTACGAAGAAAACCAACTTTCTGTAGGCAGGCATCCATTTTTGCATACCAAGCTTTGGGAGCCTGTTTTAATCCATACAATGCCTTAACCGGTTTACAAACTTGATTTTATTTCCCTGGAACCTCAAAACCAGTATGTTGAGCCATATAAACATCCTCTTGCAAATCACTGTTTAGAAATGCACTTTTTACATCCATTTGATGCACTTCCCATCCATTTTGTGCAGCTAAAGCTAGCACAATCCTGATAGTATTCCATTTTGTTGTTGGAGCAAAAGTTTCTTCATAATCAATCCCTTCTTTTCGAGCAAAACCCTTTGCCACCAATCTTGCCTTTATATTTATCAATATCTCCATTTGCTTTGTACTTAATTCTGTAAGCCCACTTACAACCAATGGGTTTAACATCATGTGGACAATCAACAATTTTCCAAGTCTAATTCTTCATTACTGCATCATACTCACTTTGCATTGGTATTTTCCATTCATCATGTTCAACTGCTTCATTAAAAGTAGCTATTTCAACAACTGAAAGAGCAAAATTTTCTGAACCCATATTAGAACTCCTTGTACAAGTTTTTCCTTTTTCATCAGACTTAACATCCTGAAGTAACTTAGTTTCCCATGTTGGTTGCTTCTTTTCAATGTTAACTTGATTTGAATCATCCAAGTCAACTTGTGAAGAATTCAAATTATCTTCAACCTATTCCAAGGTGTCTTCAACCTGTTCATCATCCTGTACTTCTAAAGTGAAATCAAACCATTGTTCATTCCTTGTCTTGTTTAAGTGTTGCATCCTTATTTGTTCCTTAGTTACTTTTTCCTCTAAATGACTAAGTTGTTTTTCAACTTCTTCTACACTTAAACTTTCTGTTTCATCAAAAATCACATCCCTGCTGACAATAAACTTTCCATCTGAAAGAAACCTATACCACTTTTTCTCATCAGAATAACCACTCAACATGCACTTAATACTTCTAGACTCTAACTTCTTTTGATTTTCTTTTGGGACAAGTGCATAACAAACTGAACCAAAAACTCTCAAATGTTTGACCATAGGTTTGAATCCATACCAAGCCTCAAAATGAGTTATTCCATCAAGTGATGACAAAGGAGATCGATTCCTCAAATAAACTGCTGTATGAACTACTTCAGCCCAATAACATGAATTCAACCCTTTGAAAAATAACATTTCTCTAGCCATGCCCAATAAAGTCTAATTCATCCTTTTCGATACTCCATTTTGCTATGGAGTATACAAATTGGTCAACTGTCTTTTAATCCCTTTTTCCTGACAATAAGTCAAAAAATGATTTGATGTAAACTCACCACCGTTATCAGTTCTTAAAGTAGCAATCTTTTCCTTTTCCACTGTTTCAACCAAATTTTGAAATGATTGAAACTTTTCAAACACTTCTGATTTATCCTTCAAGAAATACACCCAAACCATCCTGCTAAAATAATCAATAAACAACAAAAAATATTTACAACCACCAAGTGAAGTTTCCAAAGGACCACAAACATCACTATGAACGTGCTGTAATATCCTTGTTACTCTCCAAGTGCTTTTCGAAAAATCTATCCTTCTTTGTTTGCCATAAATGCAAGCTTCACACTTTGCATTTTCCTTCCAAAAAGTAGGCAACCCCTTTACCATTCCTTGTTTTTGGAGCTGTACAAGACTATCAACATTCAAGTGCCCAAAATGAATGTGCCACAATCTGATAGGTGAAACGTCAATTTCAACTAAACCTGCAAATTCCATCAAATGTTCCTTTGATCTAGGAATGATTGTTCCCTTCATCCTAAGAAGCTTTCCGTCTTCGTAACCTATCATAACTGTTTTGTATGCATCCTTTTTTTAATTAACGAAAAGAATGCCATCTTCCATTACAATTTGATGTCCTAATTGGCAAATGACAACTAAAGACAATAAATTTTTCTTAAATGTAAGCACATACCAAACATTAGAAATCAATCTTACTCCAATTCCTAGCAAGTCAACCTTGACTGTTCCTTTTCCCTGTGGCAAATGAATAGAATCATATGCAAGAAAGATTGAATTTAAATGACATTCTTCATAAATCCAAAAGAAATATTTCTTGTGTGTCATTTGATGAGTAGCCCCTGTATCCATAATCCAAGCATCTTCAAAATCATTTTTGAAACAATAAGAATACTTGACAAAATTCACTGATTCCAACTGATGAACTTGAACAAAATCCATTGATTCTGATTGTGCAAGTGCTGTAAAAACATATTCACAATTTTCACTGTCATCTACATGAGCATAATGTGTCGCTGATGAAGATTCTTTAGATTCTCTTTCCTTTAGAATTTTTTCAAATGAAAATCTACAGCCTAAAGCATAATGTCCAACTCTATTACAACAAAAACATGTGACCTGTTTATTACCTGTTGGTTTTCTAAACCTCTTCCTCTTCCAAAAAATTGTGATTGTGCACTTTCTGATTCTTTGGAACCTCTTCCTTGATTTCTTCCTCTTCCTGTTTCGTGGCCTCTTCCTCTTCCAAAACCTTGACCATGACCTCTGTTTGAATATTGAAAAGAATTTTGTTGTTGTTCATTTGCTTTCTGATCATTTCCCTTTTTGATGATTACTTGAAGACTGTTTGCTAGTACTTGCGACCAAAACATATTCTCCTGCTTGCTTGGTTTTACCAAAAGTTTTGTCATGTGTGGCAAGTAATTCACTTAGTGCATCAAAAGAAATGTTACCCAATTTATTTTTAATCTATAAAGTTTCCAAAAAATGCTTATATGTCTCAGGAAATCCTGCAATCAAAATGGTCACCATCATGCTATCCTCAATTTTACCAAAACCATCTCTTGAAATTTCTTGTTTTATATTCTTCAATCTAGAAATCTACTCCATGACATCACCTCCTAAAGACAATTTTTGTTGAAACAACTTCAATTGAAGATCAATTTTCTTAGCTTCACTTTGAGAATCAAATAAATCTTTCAATGTCTTCCAAGCTGGCCACGCACTAGAACTACTTTCAATATGCAAAAAAATATCATCAGAAACAGTACTGTGAATCAATGCTAAGGCATTCTCATATTTTAGTTCCCATTTTCCAAGCTGATCAGGAATAGTCGGTTTGGAAGGCTGAGCATTACAGACACCCTTCCACAATTCATTGTAAATAAGAGTGCTTTGGGCTTCATTCGAAGGTGGATATTGAGGCTCCGATTGGGGTGATGCACTGCGAAAGGTTTCTATATTCTTAGAGATGTGGTTTGCAGGAAAAAGGGAGAAAGGTGCTCCTCCTACAACTGGGTTTAATGGTCGTGCTACAAAAATCCCTAACAGAACTTCCTCTGTAGATGATGGCGCGTCCGAAACCGTATTCTCTAGTCTGGCTGGCAGTTTTTCGAGGGCGTTCTGGACAGATCTCGGTGATGGGATTGCAGGAATTTCCGGAGATGTGAAGACATGTAACCTGTGTCACGGGTCATTTGAATAGTCTACCATGTCTTCTGATAAACCATCACTTGTCTCGATACTGATCGTGACCTTCCTCTCACTGATCCAGAAAAAAACCAATTGTTCCTTTCACTTGTGGATAGAAAAAATTATTTAAAAATGAAAACCATCACTGTCCTCCGTGGAGCCCCCATGGGCTCCCACTTTAGGAGATCCTCATAAACATGCCGCAGGTTCGCATCTGCTGTAGAGCCCGATCCCACCATCCAGTTCAAATATCATATATATATATATATTAATATATATTTTAATATATATATTTGGGAGGCAGCAACAGGAGGAGGGTGCAGCTCGATTGGTCACAGAAGGAGATGAGAGGAGGTAGCATGAGAGAGCCTAGGTGGAGGGAGAGATCCTGAACATCAATGCTTCTCCAAACAAAAAGGAATTCAGAAAGAAAAAAATCAAGTTTTGAGTTGAAGTTGTCGAAATATGAATATTGTACGCATAACAAGAGTTATGAGTTCAACAGTAAAATCCTTAGGGAATAATTTTTTTTAAACCATTATTTCATTTCTTTCCCTACATATGCAATGTCATTGAATCGTACCTTCCTAGATCCAAATCCTAAGCTCTATCAAGCACCGAGAGGGATCAAATCTCTCGAGGTGAAAACCTCCTTGAGTGTAATACCTTTAGAAGACATTTGCACCTCGGGAGATTCGATCCCTCTTGGTGCTTGATAGACCCTAGGTTTTGGATCTACGTTGGTTTCAGTCACAAGCAGTGACACAAAAATGGATTTTGATCCACATTTTAAGGAACAAGTTTCGTTATCTTTGCATTTAGAACAGTGTTCCCCTTGCTCAGCATGTAGCAAATTCATTTATGAGGAAATGTAGTAGCGTTCCTCAGCGCCTAGCTGAGTTTCAACATGGTGAAAGAGATTGATATGCTTTTCACCAATTTCACTTGATCCAAACATGGTTATAAATTCGGTCATCCAACAACAGAGACTTGAAAGTACAACTATAATATTTTTAGAAATTTTAAAGTATAATAATGAATTCAGAACTTGACCATATCTTAATTTTGTTTCATTATGATTCAAAATGGATGGTACAATGCTCATAGAAAAACAATCTTGGGAAATTAAGGTATTTATTAGTGTTTGAAATAATATAATTTTTGAAATTTTAGAATTTTTTTAGGAGTAATTTATTTTTTATTTTCTTTATTTTTAATTGAAAATTGGTAATTTTTTTAAACTAATCTCCTTGAGTGCAATTTACAATGGGTTGTTTAAGAAAACTTGCATGGTTGTTTAGGAGGTCTTGTACATGGTTTTAAAACAATGTTCAAGGGCAACATATTTTTGCAGATAATTACATGGTGTCAAATTTTCCATTGATATTTCATGTGTGGAGGGAATATGTCCATGTAAGTTTGCTATCTTTAGCTTTTGTACTACCTCGACACAATTACCAATATCTGAAGTAGATAACATGATAACCAATTAAAATAATAAGCTACTATCATTAGAGAGATCAAACCCACTGAGGAATTAGAGGGATTCTCCTACCAATCATTCTCAAGAGTGAAATGTGTAATTAATTTTTGTCAATAGATGGATCAAATCCACTCAAGAAATAGAGGGATTTTCCTACCAATCATTCTCAAGAGTGAAATGTGTAAGCAATTTTTTTCATTAGAGGGATTCGCCTACCAATCATTCTCAAGAGTGAAATGTGTATTTAATTTTTTTCATTAGAGGGATCAAATCCAGTCAGGAATTAGAGGGATTTGCCTACCAATCATTCTCAATAGTCAAATATGTAATTAATTTTTTCAATGTTTCTGTAGGAAATAGAGGGATCAAATCCACTAAGGAATTTGAGGGATAAAATTCACTCAAGAATTAGAGGGATTTGCCTACTAATCATTCTCAATAGTCAAATATGTAATTAATTTTTTCAATGTTTCTGTAGGAAATAGAGGGATCAAATCCACTAAGGAATTTGAGGGATAAAATCCACTCAAGAATTAGAGGGATTCGACAACCAATCATTCTCAATAGTGAAATGTGCAATCAATTTTTTCAATGTTTGTGTAGGAATTAGAGGGATCCTCCTAGAGCCGCAATGTCTTATATCTTATATAATTTGAAATAATATATTTTGGAAAATTTATAATTTTTTTTAGGAATAGGTTATTTTTAATGATATTTTTTACTA
>LPNX010826337.1:52323-138195 GCA_001517045.1 Pseudotsuga menziesii | reverse complement strand
TATATATATATATATATATATATATATTTGTCACGCTACGGGGAGAGGAGGTGGTGGTGGGAGGATGCAACAACTCGGTCAATCACAGAAGGAGCTAAGAGGAGGTAGCGGGAGAGAGCCTAGGTGGCGAGAGAGATCCTTAACAACAATGCTTCTCCAAACAAAGAGGAATTCAAAAAAAAAAGTTTTGAGTTGAACATGTCCAAATATGAATATTGTACGCCTAACAAGAGTTCTGACTTGGACAATTAAATCATTTGGGCATAGATTCTTTTAATCCCTCATTTCATTTGTTTCCCTACATATGTAGCATCATTGGATCATACCATCCTGGATCCAAATCCTAGGCTCTATCAAGCACCGATAGGGATCAAATCGTCCAAGGTGCAAACCTCCTTGAGTGCAATACCTGAGAGGAGGTTTGCACCTCGGGAGATTTGATCCCTCTCGACACTTTATAGAGCCTAGGATTTGGATCGAGGCTGGTTTTAGTCATGGGAGGTGACACAAAACTGGATTTTGATCAACATTGTAAGGAACATGTTTCATTATCTTTGCTTTCAAAATAGTGCTCAACTTGCTGAGCATGTAGCAAATTCATTTCTAAGGAAATGTAGTAGCATTCTTCAGTGTCTACCTGAGTTTCAACATGGTGGCAGATATTGAGATGCTCTTCACCATTTTCACTTGATCGAAACATGGTTAGAAATTCTGTCATCCAATGACACACACTTGAACGTACAACTGAATCTTTGAAGAAATTTTGTAGATAATAATGAACTCAGAATTTGAGCATGTCTTAATTTTGTTTTATTATGATTCATGATGGATGGTACAATGCTCATGGAAAAATTATCTTGGGAAATAAAGGTATTTACTAGTGTCTGAAATAATATATTTTTTGAAATTTTATAAATTTTTTTAGGAGTAGTTTATTTTTATTTTCTTTATTTTTAATTGAAATTTGGTAAAAACATTTAACAAATCTCCTTGAGTGCAATTTACCATGGATTGTTTAAGAAACGTTGTTGGTTGTTTAGGACATCTTGCACATGGTTTTAAAACCATGTGCAAGGTCAACATATTTTTGCGGATAATTACATGGCATCAAATTTTCCATTGATATTACATGTGCAGAGGGAATATATCCATGTAAGATTACTATCTTTAATTTATGTACTTCCTCGACACAATTAGAAGTCTCTGGAATAGATAACATGATAATTAATTAAAATAATAAGCTATTGTCATTAGAGGGATCAAATCAACTCACGAATTAGAGGGATTTGCCTACCAATCATTCTCAAGAGTGAAATGTGTAATTTTTTTTGTCATTATAGGGATCAAATCCACTCAAGGAATAGACTGATTTTCCTACCAATAATTCTGAGGAGTGAAATGTGTAATTAATTTTTTTCATTAGAGGTATCAAATCCACTCAGGAATTAGAGGGATTATCCTACCAATCATTCTGAAGAGTGAAATGTGTACTTAATTTTTGTCATTATAGGGATCAAATCCACTTAGGAATTAGAGGGATTCACCTACCAATAGTTCTCAAGAGTGAAATGTGTAATTCATTTTTTCAATGTCTGTGTAGGAATTACAGGGATCAAGTCCACTTAAGAATTAAAGGGATCAAGTCCACTCAATAATTAGAGGGATTCAACTACCAATCATTATCAATAATGAAATGTGAAATTAATTTTTTCAATGTCTGTGTAGGAATTAGAGGGATTCACCTAAGCTGCATTGTCTTATATCTTATATAATTTGAAGTAATATATTTTTTAANATATATATTGAAATATATATTAATATATATCTTAATATATATATTTGCCAGACGACGATGGGAAGAGGTGACGGCTACAATAGGAGGCTGCATCTTGGTCAGTCGCAGAAGGAGTTGAGAGGAGGTAGAGGGAGAGAGCCTAGGTGGCGGGAGAGATCTTGAAAAACAATGCTTATCCAAACAAAGAGGAATTCAGAAAAAACCAAATTTTCAATTGAACTTGTCCAATTCTTAATATTGTACGCCTAACAAGAGTTCTGAGTTGAACAGTTAAATCCTTATGGCATATATATATTTTTTTAACCCTTGTTTCATTTGTTTCCCCACATATGCAGCATCATTGGATCATACTAGCCTAGATCCAAATCCTAGGCTCTATCAAGCATCGAGAGGGATCAAATCTCCCTAGGTGCAAACCTCCTTGAGTGTAATACGTGAGAACAGGTTTGCACCTCGGGAGATTTGATCACTCTCGGTACTTGATAGAGCCTAGAATTTGGATCTAGGATGGTTTCAGTCGTTGGAGGTGACACAAAACTACAGTTTGATCAACATTGTAAGGAACCCGTTTCATTATCTTTGCATTTAGAACAATGCTCCCCTTGCTCACCATGTAGGAAATTCATTTATGAGGAAATGTAGCAGTGTTTTTCAGTGCCTATATGAGTTTCAACATGGTGGCAGAGATTGATATGCTCTTCACCGTCTTCACTTGATCCAAACATGGTTAGAAATTTGGTCATCCAACGACAAAGGATTGAAAGTACAACTGTAATCTTTTTAGAAATTTTAAAGTGTAATAATGAATTCATAAATTGATCATATCTTAATTTTGTTTCATTATGATTCATGATGGATGGTACAATCACCATGGAAAAACAATATTGGGAAATGAAGGTATTTATTAGTGTTTGAAATAATATATTTTTTGAAATTTTATAATTTTTTTATGAGTAGTTTATTTTTTCTTTTCTTTATTTTTAATTGAAATTTCGTAAAACAATTTAACAAATATCCTCAAGTGCAATTTACCATGGGTTTTTTAAGAACCCTTGCATGGTTGTTTAGGAGGCCTTGCAGATGGTTTTAAAACAATGTGCAAGGCCAACATATTTTTGCAGATAATTACATGATGTCAGATTTTGCATTGATATTACATATGCCAAGGGAATATATCCATGGAAGCGTAGTATCTTTAGTTTCTGTACTACCTCGACACAATTAGTCATCTTTGAAGAAGATAACATGATAATCAATTAAAATAATAATCTAATGTCATTAGAGGGATCAAATCCACTCAAGAATTAGAGGGATTCACCTACCAATCATTCTCAAGAGTGAAATGTGTAATTAATTTTTGTCATTAGAGGGATCAAATCCACTCAAGAAATAGAGGATTTTTCCTACCAATCATTATTAAGAGTGAAATGTGTAATCAGTTTTTGTCATTAGAGGGATCAAATCCATTCAAGAATTAGAGGGATTCGCCTACCAATCATTCTCAAGAGTGAAATGTGTAATTAATTTTTGTCAATAGAGGGATCAAATCAACTCAGGAATTAGAGGGATTCACCTACCAATCATTCTCAAGAGTGAAATGTGTAATTAACTTTTTTCAATGTTTGTGTAGGAATTAGAGGGATTCGGCTACCAATCATTCGTAATAGTCAAATGTGCAATTAATTTTTTTTTATGTCTGTGTAGGAATTAGAGGGATTCACCTACAGCTGCAATGTCTTATATCTTATATAATTTGAAATAATATATTTTTTAAAATTTTTAAATTTTTTTTAGGAACACATTATTTTTTATGATATTTTTTACTAAAAAGAGTCATTTTCATTATGATTTATTCACTCATGATTTATAATTATATTTTAATATATATATATATTAATATATATTTCAATATATATATATATATATATATATATATATATTGAATATATATTAATATATTTTTTAATATATATATTTGGCAGGCAACGACAGGAGGAGTCGACGGTGGGAGGAGGTTGCAGCTTGGTCGGTCATGGAAGGAGCTGAGAGGAGGTAGCGGGAGAGAGCCTAGGTGGTAGGAGAGATGCTGAAAAACAATACTTCTCCAAACAAAGAGGAATTCAGAAGAAAAAAAAAACATGTTTTGAGTTGAACTTGTCCAATTCTGAATATTGTACGCCCGACAAGAGTAATGGGTTGAATAGTTAAATATTTAGGGAATACATTTTCTTTAAAACCTTGTTTCATTTGTTTCCCTACATGTGCAGCGCCATTGGATCATACCAGCCTAGATCCAAATCATATTCTCTATCAAGTGTCGAGAGGGATCAAATCTCCTGAGGTGGAAACCTCCTTGAGTGGAATACTTGAGAAGAGGTTTTCACCACAGGAGATTTGATCTCTCTTGGTGCTTGATAGATCATAGGATTTGGATCTAGGTTGGTTTGAGTCAAGAGAGGTGACACAAACCTGGAGTTTGATCATGGGGTCTTCACTTAGTGAAACTATGCCATAGCAGATTCGTTCATGGTATATGAAAGAATACCCCTATTTTAAAAAAATATTGGAAAATACCTCCCAAAATTGTTTTTTTAACCACCTCTCAATATGCCTTCCCAATTTAAAAAAAACCTATATTTTCACTATATATTGCATGTATCCATTTTTTATACCCCTTTATATTTCTACCTTGTGCTATTTATATATACATATTTTCAGCTTGTGCTATTTAAAATGTATTTAAAATATACATTTTAAATACTTCTACCCTAGTTAAAGTTCACAGACATAAAATTAATTATATAAGTTAAATACCTCTTATTTTTCTAGAAAAAAAGAATTGAAACCAAATATTTTTTTTTTAAAGGTCAAACTACATGGATATAGATTTTCACATTTCCAATGAAAAAAAAATCTATTTTCATATTTAGGATGAAAAGTAGTTTAAATAAATTTTTTATTATATAATTTTTAGTTAAATTGCAATTTTTTTATTTTTTGAATTTGTATTTTTAATATATAAATGGATTCAATTTCTTCAAAATCATTTTTTGATTATAAAATTTTGAGAAAATAAAAGATCAGAATTATTTTGGCAATATTATGACATAACCCATATCTCATCAAGAATTATTGTTTTAAGACCAAGTCGTTTAAGCTGGAACTAAATGCTTAGTGAATGTTGTATCACTACTTCATAGCATCAACATGGTACTGCAAAATGGTTGCATATTTTAGCTCAAAAATGAATCTTGTGGCATATGGTCTACAACATGAAAATTTATATACTGTTGTAAGAATGTGAATTGATCATAACACATCAAATAGCATTTGATATCTTCCCAAATAAAATTGGAACTTGGAGTTTTGTTTCAATGATGTAAATGTTTTTTGGCATTCTAACAATCAACATTAAGTTGTACCTTACATCAGAAGGCCTAATTGTCCAACTTTTTTTTTCATCAATTTTTCTTTCTTCTGAGATGTCATAGGAAATACTTGTTCAGTCGTGAATTATACACATAGCAGAAAGTGATTATCTTGGGTCCTATTGAGTTGAACAATTTTTAACTAAGATGTGCCTTATTTATAGAATTTGACCAACGGATTTACATTTTTTTGCAAGAGATTGTATTCATATACTTTCCTAGCACCACAAAGTGACTAGTTTCAAGAAAACTCCACATCATCGGAAGAATGGGATGTTACGTGTCATCCTTGATACTTATGCATATCACCTAAGCCACAGTAGAACATGGGAATCTAAAATGTACGAGGAATCCATTGATCTGTAACTCTATCAATTTAAAAGCGAATCAGGCAAGGATAAAGAAGAGGAATTCAGAGCAGAATATAATGAATGCCCATTAATGTTGGTTATTTGTCAAAACCCCAAATTTTTCGAAAAATTTAAAAATTTTAAATGCATATATTTTCATTAAATACAATCATTAATTGTTTGATTAGTTCTATGTTATTAGATTCATATCTGGATGATCTTTTGACTATGCTTAACTTTCTAGAATAGTTTTTTTTTTTAAATACTGATTTGTTTTCTGTTTGCGACCACAAGGTGGAATTTCCATGAAAGACTGGGCTTACTTAGCTTCCGAGCTAACATATCAGTTTTACTTTTCTTACAGATACATAGGTAAGATGTTCGGGTTGCTGCTAACAAATCTCTAAAGTATTCAATAACGATTCGCTGTACAAAATTTATTCAGTAAAAGTATATACATGCTAGTCATATTTATCAGGTTTATAGAGGTAAAGCTTTAACTATGATTCCTTTTAAGATCTTACTTATAGAGAATTGAATTCTACTAGTAAACATGGCAGTTATTTCTCCGTCAAGAAAATAGGATTTAACATTTCTACGGAGTACGAAACCATTGGATATTCATACTGAATGCAAGTGTAAAATGCAATAGATATTTCTTTACTATCAGTAAGCATGGTAGCAATACAACATCAAAGATCTAGTCTTTACTTATTCATAATTTCTGCATCATGGCATGATTAGATTTGCAACCGCAAATGTGAAATGATAAGGAGGTTTAAGTACCAAACTTATAATTTTCTTACATCAAGAATTAAAAGGTTGACTACTTGATACAAGTAACTTTTAAAGCCTTCCTTTAGTATTTAAAAATCTGTATAGTTTAGAATATTATTTCTATCCCATGGTAATTGATTTGCTGGTAAACTTACAAATCATTGTCATATTTATTATACTCAAATACCATTTACGACATTCATAATTACACTATCAAGCCAAGAATGCTAAATTACCCAAGCTACCTATCAAATATTGGTTTAAAATATCTTTTGTAATCTTTGAGCTTGTGATTGACAAAAGACTAATTGTCACATACTAGTTTTATGACTATTAGAAGGATTGTTATTATACCAGCCATAGATGACCATAAGGTCAAGAGGAAAACCATGCACATGATCACTGGATCACTTAATTTGATTTTTATAATGCTATAGGATTTTATATATTATTATTCCCTTACCTTCATTGGTGAATTAAGGCCAGAGCTAATATAGAAAAACAATAGGTTTATTAACAAACTACGCTATGGTAACTATTAATACTCCTCGCTCTAGAATCTCATTAACAAACATTACAAATCTTCATACATAAAATATGATACGAACGATGAACCAATTTATATTACAATGATTTATAAACATTATTCTAATGTTTATATGGTTGATTTTATAATGCAGGTGATTGACTATGGTATATCAAACCTTATGGAATACCCGTGATATGATTTGGTTTGTGAAATCATTGGTAATACTGTCATGGAACTATGATGTTCCTACCCACTGCATGCCAATAATTTAAAAGGGTTACGTGGGCTCATCTCAACCATGCACTGGCGTTTTAAAAGGGTTTGACCCAACCCTAATCATCATTATTCAACTGCCTTCGGGCCTCCGGTTGCTTTGTGATAACCTCCTTGTCCGCTCAACTGTTTGCATTGTCTGCTAGCTGTCCATATGCTGGTTTAGCTCCTCGTGGGATCATCTACCGCATTGTGTGAAAGGTTACTGTGTCGAATAGCTTGCTGTTGAATGCTGAGTAGTGTTGATTTACTTAGGGTTTATCCATTGGCATCCATTGCCGAACTCGTCACTGTGTAAGTGGTCACCTTGACTTGATTTTGTAACATGTCCTCCATCGTGACAGGTTACCTTTTTGCTCCAGCAAGCTCATTCTTCTCTACGGAAAATGAAGGCTTTACCTTTCTTCCTGCTTGCAGTTGTCTTGCTGTTCTTCGGTGGCCATATTTATATCAGGAGTTAAGGTAAGTTATGGGGTTTCGCTTCATCTTCTTTTCCAAATAAAGGCTTAAGCAAACAGTAATTTGGAAATGTTTTTAATATTTAGTTTATCTTTTGTTACAGGATTAGTCCTCTCCTCTCGGCGTGGAAGGTGCAAGATTTCAATAGCTGCTACTCCCGGTAAGCCTGGTTTTTACCCATGGTGTTCTCCTCCTTGCTGGTCCTTTAGGGCAGTCATGGGTTTGGCTTCATGGCGTGTAACCCTCACTATTACTTGGGTTTAATTGGTGAACCTAAATGCTGTTAAAGAGTTCAACTCTTCACTTAGCATGGGGTCTTGGTTGAAGCCGAGACTGTGGGTTTATTTTTGGGTATTTACTAATTACTCGTAAAAGCATGTATATAGATGTATTACTGTTGGTCAAGATATAAGTTTTATTTTTGTAAATGATAATGGTAGCCGTGAGGTACCAAGGAGATAAAAACTCCATCCTGTTGATGAACCTCAGTACGTCTTTTTAATTTTTTTGACAGGGTTTACCCTGAACTTGGAAATATAAGCTGATTATACAGTTTTCATAATTTATATATTTGGTTTACTATACAGTTTTTGAAACAATTAAATCCTTACTTGCGTTTTGAAAGAAAAGAATTATAGAATATCTAAGCTCAGCCTTATGAGCCTTTCTGAGTTCAGATACCTCCGATTTATATAATTTGATATATGCCTCATCTACTATCTGTAAATTATTTATGGCATTTAATAGGTAGGGTTTTTCCTGTACATTGATAGTATATAAATTGTTATACTTTTCGAATTATAAGTCTTAATGTTTAATTATATTCTTTATGTAACTGACAGTCTAAATTTGAGTACAGGTTTTATATAAACAAAATTCTATTAATTATAATAAGATAAGACCTTACAGTGATTTCCAAATAATATAAATTTTTATACAGTAATTAATAGGATATTAATTATCACTAATTATAATAACAGTGTTATTCTTCCTGTAAAATTTATTACTTTTGTTACTAGTTCTGCTTAGGTTCTTTTACAAGTTTATAAAATAATAGTAGTTTATTCTCAATTTGCAAAATAATCTGTTGTTAAAGTATTCTCAAAACTTACTGTGAAATACACCGTGCTTCTGCAATTATAAGAGTTTTCTAGTTATGTTTTATATAATATAGTTAAGCTCGAAGTCAATCCTTCTGTCACCCTGTTATTTGCTTACTGTTGATTAAAGTTACTGTCAATGGGTTCTGTACTGGATGTATAATTTGACTTTCTTGTTAATAAGAATTTGTAATTTTTAATGTATAGTTTATACCCTTTAATGATATAGGGTTTTTATGTCTTTCTTTTTATAATAAATTTTAAGTACTGTCAATATACTTGTAGCTCAGACAGTATAATCAGTTCTGGAATATAATTACAGTAATAAGAACACTACTTTATGTTAATAGTAATGATATTTCTATATTGCATAAATAAAGTACATTATTACTAATATAATAACTATATTATCTCTCTGTGATTACTATAGCCTCTATATTAGTATCCGTAGTTTATTTTATAAGTATATCGAAAAATAGTACTTGTTACTTAATTCTTATGTAACTTATGCTATACTATCTATGTTCTTTTGTAATTAGTTTGTTTTATTAGTTATGATATTTATTTATATATCCAGAATTTAATTAACTCTATCTAGAGTCTATTTTATAAGCAAAGATATTAACATTCATTCATATGAAAATAATAACAGCTCTGGAAACTGTTCGAGCTCAGTCGAGATTAAAAGATGGAAATTAATGAAATGATTTCATCACTATACATACAAAGAATCTATACCAGATTAGTTTGACAGTAGGATTTAATTATTATATATCTACTCTTTAATTTGTTCTTTTCAATAATAGAATTACTGAAACTAAAATATTGTACAAGGAAAAATAGTTTTAACTATAAACTCATACAACTGTCAGTAAACATATTTTCTGAAAATAAGTAAGGAAACAATCTACTATTCAGAAATCTCATCATGCTATCCTTATTTAAATTTACGCCTGTGCTGGAGTACAGTCTGGTAAACTGAGATGTGGAAAATAACAATGGGTCTTTACTCTTCATCAAAGATTCTATTACTGATAAACTAAAAAACTCACATCACTAAACCATTTAAATAACTACTAACGTAACATCCAACCATTCATAGTTATTAAAACAAAGATAGTTGGGTGTCAGAACCTGCTTAATCTTTGGACAACAACAGCAATGGGAGGCCGTTCCTCCCTACCAACTCCTGGAGAGCGCTCAAACAGCGACTCCTTAGGACCCCCGATCTTGCTTTGGTCTCCCTAGCTGGAAATAGGTGCAACAATAGTCAGATACCAATCTTCAAAACTCAGTATTAATCTAGAACTTATTAGTAAGTTCTCCCAGCTAACAAGCTGTAATAAACCAAGTTACTACAGCATTCCTCTCAGAACAACTTCCTTACTGTTTTTCCCTCTTTCCTCAATGAACTTCCTGAATATCATTCACCTGAATGAATTCTCTCTTGAAAATATCTAAGCAGCCTCAAGCCTCAGCTCTATTCATTGAGTACTTTTAAAAGATTTCCTAGGTCTTTTTGGGTTAGTTGTCATTTAATGAGACACCTACTCTGATCCCACTTTCTTGGGGGATCATGACCCCAATTATAGGGAAGTTTCCACCCGCAACTTAGGAAGTGTTTGAGGATGCTACCACTTGTCTTTTTCCCTCCACCTAGTTCCATCCACCAGTTTGACCAGTAACCTCTTTTTAACAGCTCTCCCATGCTGTTGTCTCCACAATTTATTTATTAATAATAAAATATTCTGAATTACATTCCACTTATGTTGACTCTGCTGATTCATCAGCTCCTACTTAGAATAAATTTTAACGTAATGTCTTAGGAATATAATTAAATAATTAACATTATTTTACAAAATTGGGGTATGTGACATACACACTCCCTTAAAATGTAACATCGTCCTCAATGTTACTTATTTTTCATCCTCTGCAACCTCCTGTAACATATTCGGGTATGCCTCCCGCATCTTACTTTCCAGTTCCCAAGTATCCTCTTCAAAACTAAGGTGCTTCCATTGCACCTTCACCTGTCCAATGGCACGGTTCCGCAGCGTAATTTCCCTCCTCTCGAGGATACAGTCCGGTTCCACCAGAACTTCTCCTTCTGGTTCCACCTGTACAACATTCCAATCAATCACATGAGTAGTATCATGAACATACTTTTTCAGAACAGAAATATGAAAAACATTATGTACTTTCAAGTTAGGTGGTAATGCTAGCTGATATGCAACTTGACCAATTCTGGATAAAATTTCAAACGGAGCACAATAATGTGGTGCTAGTTTTGAACAACTCCCCAGTCTTAGGGATCTTTTATTTCGTCTTACCTTTATAAACATGTGCTCACCCACCTGGAACTCTTTAGGAGTTCTTTTCAAATATGCTTGGCTCCTTTGCCGATCCTGTGCTACCTTCAAATTTTCCTACACTTGTTTCACAATCTGTTCCATTTCCTTCAATAATTCTGGTCCTAACACTAATCTATCTACTGGATTATTCCAGGAGATAGGAGTGTTACATTTATGCCCATATAAAATTTCAAACGGACTAAACTTAGCTGATGAGTGGTACTTATTATTATATGCAAACTCTGCTAAATGCAAGTAGTCCTCCCACTTACCTGGCTGATCCTTAACATACATTCTTAACAGATCTTCGAGCACCTGATTCACTCTTTCAATCAGTCTGTCTATCTACGGATGGAAAGAGGTGCTGAAATTCAGTGTTGTGTTTAATCCCTTAAACAAGGACCTCCAAAAATTCCCTATGAATTTAGGATCCCTGTCTGAAATGATAACCTTAGGTACTCCATGTAACCTAAAAATCTGCTTTAAAAATATATCAGCTATATTGGCATCCTTGTAAGTAGTCTTGACAGGAATGAAATGTGCTGGTTTACTTAACTTGTCCGCCACCACCATAATTGAATCATTCTGATTCTGATTTCTGGGCAATCCAGTAATAAAATCCAAACTGATGATCTCCCATTTCCAACTAGGAATAGGCAATGGTTGCAGTAAACTAGCTGGATGTTGGTGTTCAGTTTTCACTTGTTGACAGTCCAAACATCTAGCTATGTATTCAGCTACTTTAGATTTCATATTAGGCCAGAAATATTCTTTTCTTAGCATGGTTACAGTCTTTTGGTAACCTGGATGTCCTGAATAAGGTGTTTTATAAACTTCATCCAGAATCAGCAACTTGACCTTAGGCACATTAGGCACATACAGTTTGTCCTTAAACAATAAAAATCCATCTTTATTTAAACTATAACCTTTTATTAAGCTTTCTGTAGGTTCTTCTTTAGCTGTAACTTGTAATTTTTGATAAATTTCATCCAATTTTACCCCTCAATAAGCTATTCATTTAAATCATAAGAATAAGTGCTGATCGTTGCTGTAAAGTTCAGCTTTGCATTTCTTCTTAAAGCATCCACCACCTTATTTTCTTTTCCTTTTATGTGTTGAATTTCGAAATCATATTCACTCAAGAAGGCGAACCACCTTGCTTGTCTTGCATTTAAGTTGGGCTGATCTAAAAGGTATTTCAGACCCTTATTATCAGTCATTAAGATAAATTTTCTACCTATTAAATGATGTCGCCACATTTTTAAGGCATGTATAACAGCAGCACGTTCTAAGTCATAAGTTGCATAATTATTTTCGTGGATTTTTAACTTCCTGGACTCATAGGCAATGACATGCCAGTCTTGAGTTAGCACACCGCCTAAACCATCATTACAAGCATCGGTGCATACCACGAAATCCTTATTAGGATCTGCTATTCTTAAAATAGGCACAGTTGTTTATAAGGATTTTAATTTCTTAAAACTTTCTTCACACTTTAAGTTCCAATCGAATTTCTTGCCTTTTTTTTGCAAAGAAGTGATCGGATTAGATATTTTTGAAAAGCTTTCAATAAATATCTTGTAATAACCGGTAATTCCCATAAATGACCTAACATCTGTTACGTCCTTTGGAATTGGCCAATCTTCGATTGCCTGAATCTTTCCAGGATCAACTGAAATCCCTTCCTTAGTCACTACGTGACCTAAGTACTGGATTTCATCCTTAAAGAAATCACACTTACTAAATTTCGCAAAGAGCTGTTGCTCTCGCATCTCTTGTAAAACTATCCGTAAGTGTTTCTTATGTTCCGCTTCATTTTTAGAATAAATTAAGATGTCATTGATAAACATGAAAACAAATTTATCTAAGTATTTATGCATTATATTATTCATTAGACACATAAAGACAGCTGGGGCGTTGGTAAGCCCAAATGGCATTACGACAAATTCGTAATGTCCATACCTTGTTCTGAAGGTTGTCTTAAAAATGTCCTCATATTTAATTCTTACCTGATGATATCTTGATCTCAGGTCTATATTTGAGAACACCGTAGCTTCACGTAGTTGATCAAATAGATCATCTATGCGAGGAAATGGATATCTATTTTTAATGGTCATCTTGTTTAATTGGCGGTAGTCTATGCATAATCGCATAGTTCCGTCTTTCTTTTTGACAAAGATGACTGGTGCTCCCCAAGGGGACACACTGGGTCAAATGTACTTCTTATATATTAACTATTTTAACTATGATTTTAGTTCATTAAGTTTCAAATATCAGACTCAGAGGTTGAACCAGTGACATGTGGCATGCCGTACAACTTCGCTGTCCTGAACAGTCCTGTAACAGGTCACCTTGGGAAAAGGATCATAAATCCCAATTGGTGAAACCATTTCTGATAAAACCTGTGGTTTTGGATCAGGGACATGCGAGGTTACCTCAGTACAAAATTTCAGACATATAGGATCAGTAATTTCAGAGATATCACAGAAACAGTAATAGACATTTCTGCAGAAGAAATTGGAAATCTAGGGCTTCTTGTTCCGGGAGCTTCCCTACACTGTTTTCGGAAAAGGAGTACATTGGACAGCTCCATTTGAAGAGATATATATGTTTGTCCAATCAGATCTGAAATATTCCAAGTTTTGAAAATTAGGTTTTCTATGACAAACCCTAGATCAACGGACTCCAGGACAAGGACGGACACCTCAAATCGGTAAGATCTAATCCTTTGCTATTTCCATTTGAGGTTCTCATTTCAATATGATATATCACAATAGCTTGATGATAATCTTAGTGAAGTTGACAACTTCCAAGCATAGAAGTATTTGATCTCTCTGAAGAAAATGGATTGGACACCTACATGAGTATAGAGGTTCCAGTTTCAGAGGGAGACGAGGTTAGAAGCCTTTCACAAGAAGGACTTGGTCAAGGCCAAAGAAGACATCATGCTCATGCTGTAGAGGATGACGAACCATCCAGAAAGAGATCCAGATATGAAAGTGAAGATTCTTCAAGCGAGGATGAATATGTTCTAATATCAGCTCTCACAGGTAACATTACTCATGGAAGTGATGATTGTCTCATAGACAGTGGGGCTTCCAAACATATGACGGTATTCAAGGAATCCTTTGTAAGATTGTCAGCACATGAATCACCTCACAAGGTGAAACTAGGAGATGACTACCAATATCCAATATAAGGTAGTGGGGAATCTTCATACAAGCTAGACTCTAGTAAGTCTCTAACAATGAAAGAAGTTTTGTTTGTTCCAGGACTCAAGAATAACATTCTCTCCATTTCAGCATTGATGCAAAAGGAATGCGGGTTGCATTCATAGATGGTCAAGTCATCATGTGGCCAAAAGGAAATACTATCGATGATGCGGTAGTGATTGGAGAACAAGAAGGAGGCTTGTACAAATTGAAGGGCCATCCAGAACAAGCCTTGATCCATGAAACAGTAGAGCCAAATGAGATTTGGCATAGAAGGCGTGCACATGTGCATTACATAGCACTACCTATTGCAAGCAAAGCTGTTGAAGGTCTTCCAGAATTTCAAGCTATTTGAAGGGAAGAACAAAAATCAGAATATGACCTAAAGAAACCAGTTGAAGAATGTGAAGATCTAGAATGCAGAGACCATGCAGTCATAAGAGTCTCTCAAATCAAGAACAACTTGAAGCAGAAGTAAAGAATGCAGAAGTGGTGATGGCCACCTTGAATGGCCTCCCAGGATCATGGAATTCATTCATGCGAGGAAGTGTGCTAGAAGGAAGTGATTACTTTCAGTAGAATTTGGGAAGAAGAAGAAGCTTGAATCATAAGAAGAGAAGAGAAGATGGGAGCAATTGAAGATCAAGATCTCGCCATCCAAAGAAGATCCCTCAAGCAATGAGGAATATGAAGAACTCAACTCTTGAAGAACTTCTTATCCTCCTTATCATTTGGATAAGAAACGATGCTACCATGAATGAAGAAGATGATGAAGCTGAAGGATCAAGAAGCGGTCTACCCATGAAACAAATAAAGATAAGTATTCAATCGTCATTTCATGATATTGTTTTGTTATGCATTTGTTTATATTCAGTTGATGCATCATGCATGATAGGATGTTTGCATTAATGGCAGTATACTACTAATATACATGCGATGGGTAAGTAGCTCGTGGTGCTATACAATTCTCCATTTCTACTTATCTAGAATGAAACCTCTTTGCTGACATATTGGATTAGTGCACAATCTCAATATTGTCCTGGTAGAGATGGAAGGCATCTAGAAAGTTTCAGTGAGATATGGATGAATGTTGTATTGGATAAAGTAGTTGCATGATCATATATTTATGCATAAATGTTTGCCAGTATAAATATTCCTTATGAAATGTTTCTAACCATACAATTGCATTTGACTTGTAGGAAAGAATGCATACATAATCACCTGCAAGCAAAGAAGAATGAAAACTTGTTCCGAAGAACAAGAGACGATAGTTCAAAGACAAAGAATAATATGACGAGTGCAGTGACATCATTGATGCAGAACCTTCCAGCCACCAAGAAGAAAGGGAAGACTAGTTCAAGAAGAATGATGTTAGGGCACAGTATCGAGACATGAAGAGAAGTTCATAGTTCCATCATGCAGTAGATGGAAACATCGTAGGATACAAAGCAAGATTCGTAGCATGAGGCTTCTCATGAAAAGAAGGAATAGACTACGAAGAGACATTTGCAGCCAGTAAGAGTTGAAACACATACATGATGAGATTGATGAAGATCTTAACCTTTTCTACAAGGTTGAAGATCCAAGTCTATACACTAGATGGTCACATAGAATATTATTAGCATAGGAAGCTACTTGTCACTCCGGTACAGAATGTTTTCAGTGCATAGAGTACAGAAGATAGAGGGAGTATGATGCTTCGCTTCAGAGCGAGTGACTACAGAAGATCTAAGGTTCGACATGGTATGACAGGATGGGTAGATTACTGATGACTCTAGGCTTTACTAAGAGTAAAATGGATTCCAACCTTTGCTTCAAGGTTGAAGGCGGAAGACCAATGATGTTCCTGTTATGTGTCGATGCACTATTGTTCTAAGCATGGAGGTGTGGCAAAGTGTGGATGGCATCTTCCTTGAACAAGGGAAGTATGCAGTAGAGATCCTGAAGAGGTTTGGGATGATGGACTGCAAGACTATGGCCACACCTATGGCATCGAAACTAAAGCTATTGAATGATGCTTCATCAAAGACGGTCGATTCTATGATGTATCGTCAGATGATTGGGTCCTTGATGTACCTGAGACTAGATATTTGCCTTGCTGTGAACACATTGAGACATGTTCACCTGATGGTTGCAAAGAATGTAGGGGTAAAATTGATTATGAACTCAAGTATGATGCAAATCAAAAGATTAACCTGGAGGGTTATGTTGGTTCAGATTGGGTAGGCAGTGCCATCGATAGGAAGAGTACTTTAGGGTGTTTCTTCAGTATGGGATCAGGTGTGATCTCTTGGTTTAGCAGGAAGCAATCCTATGTGGCACTGAGTACAGCTGAAGCAGAGTATGTCACAGCTTGTTCAGCTAGTTGTGAGGCAGTATGGCTGTGGAAGCTACTGTTTGATATATTTGATCTCCAGTTGGATGCTACTTGTATACATTGTGACAACCAGAGTTGCATGAAGTTGTCAGAGAATCCAGTGTTCCATGACAAGTCGAAGCATATCGAGAACAAGTATCACTATATCAGGGATATGGTGCAGAGAGGAGAAGTGAAGCTCTAGTATGTTGCGATGAAGGAACAGATAGCTGATGTATTAATGAAGCCATTGGCTAGGCTAAAGTTCGAGTACTTCAGAGAGAGACTTGGGGTTCTGCAGATCAAGGTTCCTTCCAAGAGAAAGTGATGAGACCCATAGCCATTCTGACATGGTGAGAGGATTGGTTCCTTCCATGGTCAGATGTAAGGGCTGAGGCATTTTGTCATGGTGAGAGGATTTGGTTCCTTCCATGTCAGACATGAGTGTTGACTTCCATTCTAGGAATGGAGGTACCTGGTCAGTTACCAGGAACACTCAGACAGGGATTGAGAGAGCCATTCTGATGAGCAGGTCAGATGTAAGGGCTTAACCATTTTGTTCATGGCTAAAGGATTAAGTTCCTTCCATGGCAGATGTGAGTGCTGGCCATTCTGTCGAGTAGGAAAGATGTAAGGGCAACTGCCACTCTCAGGGAGAGTGGAGGTGCCTGGTCTGTTACCAGGTACCTCAGTCAGGGACTGGGGGCCATTCTGATGAGGGTTTAGGATTCAGTTCCTACCAGGTCAGATGTGAGTGCACAAATCTTTCATCACTATGGTAGGAAGGGTTCCGGCCTGGGTGAGAGTTGTTCATCATTGTGGTAGGATGTGTTCTAGCCTGGGTGAATTTTTGGAAATATTTCATTGCTGTGGTAGGAAGGGTTCCGTCCTGGGTGAGAGTCATTCATCACTGTGGTAGGATGTGTTCCCGCCTGGATGAATGTGCCATTCTGACGAGTAGGTCAGATATAAGTGCAGAGCCATTTCATAGATGTTAGTGATGTGATGTCCTATAATGCTAGTGAATGTGAGTGCTAGGCCTTTCTGATGTGATTGTAGTTTACTACATGATTAGATGTGAGTGCTGGGCATGCCTTTCTGATGAGCAGGTCAGATGTAAGTGCTGGGAGAAGACCTACCTGGTGGCTAGGCCTACAACCAACATGAAAAAGGGCTGTCTCTGTAGAACTTTATATGAAAAGATAGTACACACATGATGATGACCAGAGATGATCCAGATCAAGCTATGATCCAGATCCAGTTATGATGACTCCGAGAGATCCAGATCGAGTGATGATCCAGATGTAGTCTAGTAATGATGATCCAGATCCAGTGATGATGTTCTATGCTGATCTAGATCAAGAGATGATCCAGATCTGATGATGAAGATGACTTGAAGACGAAGATGAATTGAAGACAAAGATGATCCAGTTGATACAGAGAAGAAGACCAGTGGTGAAAATCGTGTCGAAAGAATACCTTCCTAGTTAAGAGGGAGTGTTGATGTATATGTAACTTCGGAATGTATTCTTATGTATTGTAACACGATGTTTATATCAGGATTTTTCTATTATGTATTTGAGTCATGTTGTCATGCCCTGATGTTCCGATCGGGAGGATTAATATTGTAAACAAGTCTTGACAAGTCATTGTGTAAGTCCCCACAGTTTTGGGGCACTTGAGTTATTATACACTAATTAAGGTGTAGGCTCGAGTAAGTAATTATTGGTTGGGCTGACATGATTAAGTGCACTTCAAGTGAACGAAAGAATATAAATAGAGAGTGAGAGTCTCTCTATTTACCACTTGTACAACACATCACTTACCCACTCAAGTGAGGCGCATTAGTGAGGAAGGAAATAGTGGGACTAGACAGAAGAAGAAGACTACTGCTGTTGGGAGTGCATCTTACTGTTTTTGGGTCTTACATCTTGTGGTGATTCTATCTTGAGGAAGTTGCAGGGTTTTCTCCATTTATGGTTTCCTCGATCAAAACTCTTTGTGTCTCTTGTCTCTTGTGATGTGCTTATGTTTTATTGCTGTGCTTGTTATTCTCTCAGTGAAAAGATCCTAAGATCATAATGCTAGCTTATATGATGAAAAACTAACATTAACCTGCCCCTTGACTGTTGCCCTGTCTAATATTCACAACTCAGGAACAATATCTTATCTATAACACTCGTTAGATTACCAATAATATTCATTATAAAGGAAAACATATGAACCTCAACATCGTGATTGACAGAGGTCCTGTCAAAACCCCAAATTTTCACAAAACTTTAAAATTTTGAGATAACATAAAATGTTGATTTTGCGGTTTACTAACAGCTAATGGTTAGCAGAAAAGAAACAGTTCAATGATTAGTATTACATATTTTCAAATTTTGTTCACTAAGCAGTTTCCTTTTCATAACAAAAAAAGGTTTACCTATGTATTGTTTTATTTCGGTTTACTGATGACTCTTCTTTATGGAAAGTAGGTGGAATCTAACTTTGAATCCTATGCTTACTTAGCATTTATGCTAATGTAGAAAGATTACTGGTTCTTAAAGGTTTACAGATATGATCGAACAAGTAAAATTTTTAAACTCATAAAGTATCAAGAAGTGTTTCTATTTGCAATTAAAATGCTTAGTAGATAAGCTGATAAATTCCAAGCAACTTCCATGAGGTAAAGTAGTTTTTTTTCTCCATTTTTTCTTGTAAGAAAGTTCAAATAAATGAGTTCCTATATTTATCGAACTTAGCGTGAGTAAATATACTTACTGTGACTCTAAACTTGTAAACTTTGTTAAATAGTAACTTCTTCTTTGATATGCATATCTTGCAATGTTATACTTATGGTACGATTGGTTTTTATACATGGAAGAGCTTCGACCAATACTGATAGTAAAATTCTCATTAGTGTTAAATTTTCATATGCTAAGCTAGATCATTAGTATTTCATTTTGATTTCATAACAAAAGCATATAAACAGGATCATTGAAAGATAGAAAAGCACAACCATATAAAAAGAGAACACAAAGATTTATCCTAAGAAAACCCTAAAGGGAAAAACCCAGCAAAAGCTTCCTCAATATAGATGCCCCAAAAGATAAAAGATAAAACCAATAAGGAGATCAAAAACCTGATCCTCCTCCTTCTCCAGCTACTTCTCTCCTCCACAAGTGCGCTACTCAAGTGAGTGTGTGTTTCAAATGAGGAGCACTACACCTCTATTTATATTCATCCGTTCGCTTAAGTTAACTCATTTGTCATTTAGGCTCGAGTTAATCATGTAGGCTTGAGTTACACATGTAGGCCCAAGTAACCACACTGGGGTGCTAATGACCCACCTTTACAATTAGAGGGGATTGCCTCATGACTCTTATTAGTTCTTCCGATTAGGAGCATCGGGGTACAAAGTAATACAAGTGGTTCTCCCGGTAGGACCATCAGGGACCACAAAGAAATACATATAGAATATTCTTCGAAGTTACAATATTTCAACACTCCCCCTTAACGAGAAGGGTATTCTATAAAAACAAACAACAAAAATAATAGGAGAGAGATAGAGGACATCATCAACATCATCAGGGTGATACATATATAAATCATTGAAATATTTTAAACATCATGTAGTCTTCATATTCAATATTTAGTCTTCAGCATCATCAGTACTTTGACTGCTTCGATCAGCAACATCTTCAACATCTTGACTCTTCAATCAGCAGCAACATCTTCAGCACTTTGACCTTTCGGTCAGCAACATCTTCAACACTTTGACCTTTCGATTAGCTACATCATCTTCAACACTTTGACATTTTGATTAGCAACATCATCTTCAACACTTTGACCTTTCGATCAGCAACATCTTCTTCAGCACTTTGGCCTTCGATCAACAACAACATCATCATCATACTCTGATCTTTCGATCAGAAACATCATCATGAAAACATCAACATCATCATCATCAAAATATCATCATCATCATACTCTGATCTTTCAATCAGAATCATCATTATCATCAGCCTCTGATCTTTCGATCAGAAACATCATCAACCGAACATCATCATATTTTGATCTTTCGATTAGTACATCATCATCATCATACTTTGACAATATGACATCATCATCATAAGGATCTCATCATCGTCACATTCTGATCTTTCGATTAGAAACATCATCATCATCATCGCATTATGATCTTTCGATCATAAAACATCATCATCATCAGCAACATCATAATCATAAGCAACTTCTGATCTTCCGATTAGAAAACATCATCATCATGATATTCTGATCTTTCGATCAGAGAACATCATCATCATCAGTAACAACATCATCATCATATTCTACTCTTTCAATCAGAGAACATCATCATCATCAACAACTTCTGATCTTTCGATCAGAGAAACATCATCATCATCATATTCTTATCTTTCGACCAGAGAACATCATCATCATCAGCAATAGCATCATCATCATATTTTGATACTTTAATTAGAGAACATCATCATCATCAACAACTTCTGATCTTTCGATCAGAGAACATCATCATCATCAACAACATGTGATCTTTCGATCAGAAACATCATCATCATCATCACACTCTAATCTTTCGATCAGAAACATCATCATCATCATCACACTCTGATCTTTTGATCAGGAAACATCATCATCATCATCAGCAGTCCACAGTACAAATACAAAGAAGTCTTTGTATCTCTTTGGACTCAAAATCCAAGGATGATGCAATCCTATCACATTCTTGACAACCGAGGTCACCGGATCTGTTCTGAACTGAGGTTCAAGGATGATGCAATCCTGCCACATTCTCGATGACCGAAGTTACACTGGATCCATTATGAACTAAAGTTCAAGGATGATACAATCCTGCCACATTCTCGATGACCGAAGTTACACTGGATCCGTTCTGAACCAAAGTTCAAGGATGATACAATCCTGCCACATTCTCGATGACTGAAGTTACACTGGATCTGTTCTGAACCAAAGTTCAAGGATGATACAATCCTGCCACATTCTCGATGACCGAAGTTACATCGGATCCGTTCTTAACTGAAGTTCAAGGATGATACAATCCATCCACATTCTTGATGACCGAAGTTACACTGGATCCGTTCTGAACCGAAATTCAAGGATGATACAATCCTACCACATTCTCGATCACCGAAGTTACACCGGATTCGTTCTAAACCAAATTTCAAGGATGATACAATCCTACCACATTCTCGATGACCGAAGTTACATCGGATCCCTTATGAACCGAAGTTCAAGGATGATACAATCCAACCACATTCTCGATGATTGAAGTTACACAAGATCTGTTCTGAACCGAAGTTCAAGGATGATATAATCTTTCCACATTCTCAATGACCGAAGTTACACCGGATCCATTCTGAACCAAAGTTCAAGGATGATACAATCCTACCACATTCTCGATGACTGAAGTTACACCAGATCCATTCTGAACCAAAGTTCAAGGATGATACAAGCCTGCTACATTCTCGATGACCGAGGTCACCGGATCACTTCTGGACATTTGTCCCAGGATGATACAATCCCTCTTAATTCTCGAAGATCAAGGTCTTCGGATCACTTTCGTACATATGTCCCAGGATGATACAATCCCTCTTCATTCTCGAAGACCAAGGTCTCTATATCACTTTAGGGAAAGTTCCCAGGGATGATACAATCCCACTGCAACATCACTACTCCCCCTTTCACAGATGGTCTTTCCAAATCACACCAAGCTTGTCTCAAAAATGTTCAAACTTTACTCAAGATAGAGGTTCCGTCAGCACATCATCATCTACATCTTCAGTATGTGAATACTGAACTATCACCATCTGTATCTCCAGTATGTAAATACTGAAAGCATCATCATCTATATCTTCAGTATAGAAATACTGAAAGCATCATCATCTCTATATTCAGTATAGAAATATGGAATCACCATCATCTGCATCTACAGTATGTAAAAACATCATCTATATCTTTAGTATGGAAATACTAAAGCATCATCATCTCCTTCTTATCTCGTATGTAGAAATACTGGATTTCTATGTGTCACGATGGAACACAGGGTTCTCTGTCATCACAACTCTGGTTATCACATAGAATCCTGGTAGTGTCCAACTCTAGGTTGAATAATCCTGACATCAACTTCTAAATCCATATGGCTTCACAACTAGTAGAGTAAGCTACTAAATATTATGCTTCGGCTGTGCTTAGAGAAACACTAGACTGCTTTATGCTAAACCATGAAATCATAGCAGATCCTAGACAATAGCATCCACCTGATGTACGTTTTCTATGTGAGATACTTCCTGCCCAATCTGCATCTATGTAGCCATACAATGTATACTCATGGCTACCATCATAGTATAGACCAAGGTCTATAGTCCCTTTTAGATATCTCACCACATGTTTTGCAGCTACTAGGTGAACCCGTCTTGGTTGAACAAGATATTGACTTAGGGTGTTCACGGAAAAACAAATGTCTGGTCTGGTATTTGTTAAGTACATCAATGATCCAATGATATGTCTGTAATGAGTCGCATCCACTAACTCTGATGAATTATCAGCTAACAGTTTCAGGTTGGAGTCCATGGGTGTGGCCATGGCTTTGCATTCCAACATATTGAATCTCTTCAATATCTCAACCGCATACTTTCCCTAGTTGAGAAATATTTATTCTGAACTTTGCCATACTTCCAGAACTATGAAATAATGCATTAACACAAGGTCTTTCATCTCAAATTCTTCTGCTAGTTTCTTCTTTCTTTCCATGATCTATTTCTCATTCCCTGTCAAGAATAAGTCATCCACATATAATAACAGGATGACAGGTTCATCTTCTACAACCTTGGGATAAAGGTTAGGATCAGCTCTACTCTTGGTAAATCCCATAATTGATAGGAAATTGTCTATCCTTCCATACCAAGCTCTGGGAGCTTGCTTCATGCCATAGAGGGCCTTCTTCAACTTACATGTATGAGTCCATCTATCTTCAACTTCAAATCCTTGTGACTATTCGATGTAAAACTATTCCCCAATCATACCATTAAGGAAGGCTTGTCTTTACTTCATCATGGAAGCAACTACCATCATAGTTCTGAAGGAAGTGTACCTTGCTTTATGGAGTAAGTGTCTCTTCAAAATTAATTCCCTCTTTCTTATAGAAACTTCTAGCCACAAGTCTTTCCTTACTTCTACCAGCAACATATTTTATCTTGCAAATCCATTTGTAAGATACCACATTCTTGCTTTCTAGTTTGAGCACTATATCCCAAACATCATTCTAGTATGCTTTCATCATAACATCTTCCATGAGTTCATCTTGTCAGATCATGAACATATCCTAGTCTTCTGCATTCAACTTTGAAGGATGGAACCACTTTACTCTTGGTAAAGTCTTGATCCATCAAGAAGTTGTCCATCATGTCGTACCGTGTCGAACTCAGATATCTTTTGTAGTCACTCCCCCTAAAGTGGAGTATTTATCTTCCTTTCTCATTCTGTACAAGTGATTCTAAGCTTGAAATATACTGGCCAATAGAGTATGTCATGTCATAGTCTATTCTTTCTGAGGAAAATCACGATTCTTGCTTTGTACACTTGTTCTTGCAAATCCATATGGAACATAATACGTACTTCCCTTTATGTCTTGAAATCATATCATATACATCATTCCCCATAATCAACTGTTATTCTTTGATCATAGCTTCTTTCATAGCATTCTTTTCTTCATCTTGAGTTATTTCTCATACCCATGGTGGTCTTCATCCTTTGAGGTGGATCTACCACTCTCTGAAGCTCTTTATTTTGTCATGGTGTCTCTGACCCTAGGAGCTTTAGATTCATGTTTATTGAATTGTCATCACTTGTTCTTCAAAACAAGTCTCATCCTTCTTTTCTTTTAGGAGGTTGTACAGGACCTTTCCTACAATTCAAATGCACCAGTTGAATGGTTAGAACTACATATGCATAACGACAAATTCTTATGCATCATGCAACTATTTAGCCAATACAACATTCATCCATATATCACAGAAAATTTCTATATGCCTTCCATATCTACCATGACATCACTGATATTGTGCACTAATCCAATATGTCAGCAAATAGGTTTCATTCTAGATAAGTAACAATGGATATGTGTATATCACATGCATGCAAACAACACATCAACTGAATATAATCAAATGCATAACAAAACAATATCATTAAATGACAATTGACTACATATATTTTGTTTGTTTCATGGGTAGAATCCTTCTTGATCATTCTGCTTCATCATCTTCTTCATCCATGAAATCATCATTTCTTATCCAAATGATAAGATGGATAAGAGGTTCATCAAGAATTGAGTTCTTCATATTCCTCGTCGCTTTGAATGGTGAGAGATTGATCTTCAATTTGCTCCCATCTTTCTTCTTCTCTTCTTATGAGACGAGCTTCTTCTTCTTCCCAGAGTCAACTGAAAGTAATAAATTCCTTTTGGCACACATTCCTCGCATGAATGAATCCCATGATCATGGGAGGCCATTCAAGGTGGCTATCACTACTTCTGCATTCTCTGCTTCTTCTTCTACCGCTTCAAGATGTTATGCATTCTGGATCTTCACATTCTTCAACTGTTTTCTCAAATACATCTTATGAATTGTGTTCTTATCTTCAAATATATTGATCAAGGGATCAAACATCTTCGGTGTCTTTATGGAAGACACTTGTGGTACAAGTTGATCCGTGATTGAATCAACAATGATCTTCTTGGCCTTGATCAAGTTCTTCTTGTGTAAAGCTTTGAGGGTTATCTCCCTCTATGTAGGTGTCCAATTCATTTTATTCAGAGAGATCAAATACTTCCATGCTTGGAAGTTTTCAACTTCACCAAGCTTATCATCAAGCTGATGTGATAGATCACTTTGAAATGAGAACCTCAAATGCAAATAGCAAAAGATTAGATCTTACCGATTTGAGGTGTCCATCCTTCCGGAGTTTGCTGATCTACGGTTTGTCAGAGAAATCCTAATTTTCAAAACTTAGAATATTTCAGAGCTTATTGTATAGAAATATATATCTCTTCAAATGGAGTTGTCCAATGTACTCCTTTTCTGAAAACAGTGGAGGGAAGCTCCCGGAACAGGATTCCCTACTTTTCCAATTTCTTCTGCAGAAATGCATGTTACTGTTTCTGTGATATCTCTGAAATTACTGCTCCTCCGTGTCTGAAATTTCTCAATGAGGTAACCTCACATGTCCCTGATACCAAACCATAGTTTTCATTAGAATGGGTTTCACCAATTGGTATTTATGATCATTTTTCCAAGATGACCTGTTACAAGACTGTTCAGAACAGTGAAGTTGTATGGCATGCCACGAGTCACTGGTTCAACTTCAGGTTCTGAAATTCGAACCACAGAAATAAAATTCCGTTATATTTATGAAAAATATCTAATAATTCCATTTGGACCTCTATATACCACTCTACAGTAATTCTCCCCAGCTGTCCTGTTTAGGGATGAATTCTGGAAGAGGCTGGAACCCTAACTGGGAGGGATCATATCTCCTAGAATATAGTGAATCTGAGGATGCATTTTGGACACAGTGTAAATAAGGATTTTATATTTGGTCTCTAAAATTTCAAACTCTTGATCCTTCTCCAATCTTAGGATATAGTGAATATACCAAAAATTAACAGTTTTAGTATTTAGGGTTTTTCCAGATCGGGGTCAAACTAGGGTTTGAATTTCCCGGAGTTTCACCCAACCAAATTTCTTGATCCATGTCTCTAAAATTCGATTTTGATGAGGATAAAAATCCTATGATGGGCTCACTCAAAAATTCTTCTTCTGTAGAAAGCCCTAATTTTCGGCACCAAAACTGAAAATGCTTAAAATCGAATTCCGCTTCGACAGAAAGATGAGCCCTTCAATGGAGAGTCAGTCTAGCCTTATTTTTCTTATATATCATGGATAGAGACCCAAAAAATAAGAATCCCTAGATTCTTTAGCTGCACAATGTCTTCTTTCAGGGTGGCTCTGATACCATGTTAAATTTTCATATGCTAAGCTAGATCATTAGTATTTAATTTCGATTTCATAACAAAAGCATATAAACAAGATCACTAAAAGATAGACAAGCACAACCATACAAAAAGAGAACACAAATATTTATCCTGAGAAAACCCAAAAGGGAAAAACCCAGCAAAATTTTCCTCAATATAGGTTCCCCAAAAGATAAAAGATAAAACCAACAAGGAGATCAAAAACCTGATCCTCCTCCTTCTCTAGCTACTTCTCTCCTCCACAAGTGCGCTACTCAAGTGCGTGTGTGTTGAAAATGAGGCTCACTAAATCTCTATTTATATTCATCCGTTCACTTAAGTTAACTCATCTATCATGTAGGCTCGAGTTAATCATGTAGGGTCGAGTTACACATGTAGGCTCAAGTAACGACACTGGGGTGCTAATCACCCACCTTTACAATTAGAGGGGACAGCCTCATGACTCTTATTAGTTATTCCGATTAGGAGCACTAGGGTACAAAGTAATACAAGTGGTTCTCCCAGTAGGACCATCGGGGACCACAAAGAAATACATATAGAATATTCTTTGAAGTTACAATATTTCAACAATTAGGATATGCAATTCGATTTCCTTTTTAACCTACTAGTATAGTAAGTATCAACCTATTACCTATATGTATAAATCAATTGTTCATTAACAGGTTATTAGCTTCCTCGTCAATGTCATACTGCAAGGACTATTGTATCATATACATTATCGTAATATTTACTTGAGTACCTAGCTGATCGATATCTGCATTCTTTGGAAAAGCTTACTCCCTGTAAGACTTCTTGACATTATAAGTTTGATTAGTGTAAAATCAACTGCATCGTTTCACATGGAAAACTAAATGCCTTCACTTCTAAAATCTAAGTCACCCAACGTTGTTCCAAATATTAAGGACTTAAGTAAGGTTATATCATTATAATTCTTATTATTATCATAACGCCATTCTCACAGGAAGTTAATGTCTATAATAGATTTCAAGGTAGATATCTCTATAATGATCAACATTTATCCTATGCTAAGTTCAAATTATCTTGTATAAACACAATACTATATTACCCATAAATAATCATGGTAAATTACTAGCAATTGACCATTTGAGAAGTAACTAGTGTCTATGCAAGTCTAAACCAAATTTGACCTTTCTAAAAGAATTCAATATATAATCTTTTACTATGCTATCCAACTTTATTCAAATTCATAAATTAAAACCATTTGATGTGTTGGTTTATAAGTGACGAGTTTGGATTAAATATATACATATTTATCTTGGTTATGTAACTCTATAAGCCTACTTGTTGTAAGCATGGTCGATTTCGGGATTTACCAATGTTTAAAATTGGTTATCACATTTTTGCTAAGTCAACGTTAACTTAACATTGTTACCAAAACGCCAATGATGAGCTATAAAACATTATGATAAGAATTAGATATAATTTACGCTGTGATAAATAAAGGCATACATTATATTTGTATGCATCATTTTGATTGAAATCATGTTTAAAAGATTGGAATTATTTGAAATGCAGGTGACTATAGAACTCGATCCACGCATGGTTTGATTTTCTTGAGGCACGTGGTTATCTCCTAGCCATGTATTGGAGATATATAATCGATGCAACCCTAACGCTTTGTCATTTCTTCTCTGCAGTCGACGTTGGCCTTCGGGATGCTCTGCAAGGTTTTCATGGCCACCATGAGTTTCTTCCTACTTGAGTTTGCTCCGAGTCTTGGTTTATTATTGCTCTAGCCTTCAGTGCTCAGTCTTGTTTCCATTTATTTGTATCTGTGGGTTTTTACTCTCCAAGAGTTTGTTGGTTTCACTGCACTTGGCTTCCATCCTGTCTGTACTCCATCTTGCTTCCCGTGGCCTATCACTGTGATGATAACCTAGGCTTTACTTCCTATTGGTTTGTGCTTTGCCATCGTCGTAGGGTTTGGAAACGATGTGCACACCTTGCTGTTAGTGACAGTCCCTTGGAAGGATGTTCGTTCTATTTAACCAGGTAAATATATAGCTTTGTATTTTGAATAGAATATCATACTAAAATCATGTTTACAGTAGATTTTATGATTGAAGGAGTTTTGTAACTAACATGCAAATGTCGTGCTCTTGCAGGAACCTGGACCATTCTTGCAAAAAGTAAAGAAAGTGCTGTTGGCTGTCTCCAAGGTTTCATGGATTCAAACGGGTAATCCCTGGGTTCAACAATGGGTTCTTACTCTACTTGTAATAGGGTTGATGATGGGGAAACCCTGAGCTTGGAAACTTATCCTGCTTCGTTTTTAGCTATGCAGTTTCTTGTTAGATGTTATTGAGTTCTATTTAAATTTCAAACCCTCGCCTCGACGATGGGTAGACCCGGCTATGAGCTAGGTCTTGTATTTGGTTTGAATTTTCAGCCTTATGGCTTGTTTATGTAAAACAATGGCTTTTAAAATATTTCTTTCGAGCTCGGACTTGCTTGTAATAATGCTATTTTTACCCTATTCAATTGTGACTGAATATTATTACTATTTAATTTATGGTTTTTACCCTATTCGACTGTGACTGGATATTATTACTGTTTAATATATTTCGTAATAGATTATTGTTAATGTTAGTAAGAATGTCCCTCACTCATGGTATAATTTATAAATTTTATTTGTTTGCTCAGGAATACGAGCTAGGGTTTTCTTGAATGAAACCCTTGTTGAATAAATCTTCCAATTTATATATTTTTTAAGTTCTGTTACTTGTTAAATTTGTTTTAATTTGTGTTACTGGTGTGTTGTGAGTATTTCCAATTGTAACATTACATTTTTCCTTAATGGACTGTAAATAGTTTAGACTAGTTTAATTGTTTATTAATATATAATGATCTAAGCAAATGGATTATAGCTTAGTTGTTTTTTTATTTGAAACAATATATTTAGATTAGGGTTTTGACCCTGTAGTTTTCTTTTATAGGTATATACCTGTTGATAATTACATAACAGTTATTTACTTAGATATGTATTTTATTTATATTAGTTATTATCATATTCTATTTGTTTTATTTAATATATGACAGATAGGGTTTACTCAGAGTTCTTTAAAAAGACTCTGTAACTTAGTTTACTCTTTATAATTTAATTATTTTTATAACACCCTACTTAGTTTATAGTATTTGTTAAACTTAGTTTAGTTAATATTACTGGTAATTAAAACTAAGTATTTGTATCTTATTTCTTTGTTTAATCTGAATGTAAATAAAGTAGCTTGACTGTGTTTCTTCTACTGCATTTGCAAATAGTTATTAAATAAACACAAAGGAATATATTTATAACCTAACAAAGTTTAACCTGCTGCATATTTTAACTTAAATAAAAAGGAGAGAATAATGTACTGTAAGTAAACACAACATCTTATCTTTTAGGGTATTTTCTTACCATAATAATTCTTTTACGTGTACTAGGTTATTGCTATTTCTTTTCCAGTACATTTACATAAATAAGCTTGTTAAACAATAAACATAGATAACCAGATTATTGTTCTTCTTATTAATAACCTACATATTGAAATAAATTACGCTGCTATTATAAAATGCATAACCACATTTATTCATTTCAGTCTCTGATCATTTCCTTCATCTACTTTAAATACTTTGTCTATGCTGGAGTACGGTTTGGCCATTCTAGGCATGGAAAAACACAGATTAGAATGATTCTCCATCTTAACACATTACTACTTCAGTTTCATTTCTTCAATAGTCTAAAAGATTACTAACTCTAACATTTACAACTAAATATTTAACATTCATTTAATAGTCAGATTTAGATTTAACTATCTACCACAGTAAAACAAAATAATGTAGAACCTGATTAGGATAGACAACAACAGCGTTAGGAGGACGTTCCTCCCTACAAAATCCTAGAGAGTGCTCAAACAACGCTTCCTCAGGACCCCCTAGCCTATTCCTAGTCTTCTTGGCTGAGAATTGGTGGAGCATGCAAACAATAGACTAGTCCAATGACTCAGTAACACACTCTGCACTTAGCAGTAAGATCCTTCAGCTGAAAAGCTGCACTAGATCACTTAGCAGTTATCCCCTCAAACTCTTTCCACAATTCCCTTCCATTGAATTTGTTTGAAGTACATTCACCTGAATGATCACTTCTCTAGAATGAGCAGCCTCAACTCTCTTTAATGGGCATTTTTATAAATATTTCCTAGGTCTTTTGGGTCAGTTGTCATTAATTGAGCCACCTACTCTGATTCCACTTTCTTGGGGAATCATGACCCCAAATGTAGGGAGGTTTCCACCTGCAACAATTGGAAGTGGCTTGAGGATGCTGCCACATGTCTGTTTTCTCTCCACCCAGTCTCTTCCACCAATTTGACTAGTAAACACTCTTTTAACAGCTTTCCTAAGCTGTTGTCTCCACCTTTATTTATTTATAATTAAAATATTCAGAATTACATTTAATATCCTTGGCTCTGCTGAGTCATCACTTGCAACTTAGCATAAAATTTAACATATTGTCCTTAAATAAGAATCAAAATAAAATAAAATTATTTTTGCAAAATTGGGGCATGTGACATATGTTGATGTATATCTAACTTCGAAATGTATTTCACTTGTATTTCTTATATATTGTAACCCGATGTTTATTCCAGGATGTACTTGAGTTATGTCATTCCCAAATGTTTCTATCGGGAAGGTCTATCATGTAAACAAGTCATGTCAAGACATTGTGGGTAACCCTCCTATTGTCTAAGGGTTAAAGTCCCCGCAGTTCCGGGGAACTAGGGTTATTAGACTCTCCTAGGAGAGGTCGGACCTAGTAGGGTTTTATTCATGTTTGGATTAGTATAAATAGAGATATGGACTCTCTATTTATCACACAACTCATACACACTCAAGTGTAGCACATAGTTGAGGGACAAGAAGACACTAGGGCTAGACAAGAAGAAGGTTACTGCTATAGGGAGATTAGTTACTGTTTTGGGGCATTTCTATTTTTGGTGTTGATTATATCTCTGAGGAAGTTGTGGGGTTTTCACCATTTATGATTTCCCCAAGGATAAACACTATGTTCATTGTCTCTTATGTTTGATTGCTGTGCTTGTTATTCTCTCAGTAAATATCCTAATATAATGCTAGCTTAATGATGAAATTCTAACATGGTATCAGAGCTAACCTGAGAAGAAGACATTATGTAGCTGTGTGAACTAGGGATTCCTAGTTTGTGGATCTTCCTCCAGGGATTTTCAACAAAATTAAGGTGGAATAACTCTCCTCCTTAGGGCGCATCTTTCTGTCGAAGCAAAATCCAATTTTGAGTTTTTTCAATTTTGGACCCAATACTCCTGCTGGAAATTAGGGATTTTCATAGAAGAGGAATTTTTCAGTGAGCCTAGGCTTGGATTGATCTCCTCCCCAAAATCGAAGGTAGGGATAAATTTCAAGGCATTTGGGTGGACAGATCTTTGGAAAAGAAAAACCCTAATTTGCTATTGAACCAGCACTACAAGATTTCAGCTGCAAATCCAGATCCGACATCTTGACCTGGTAAGATCTAAATCTTTTGTATTTCCATTTTAGGTTCCCAGTTTAAGATGTCTCATAATACCAAGATTGATGAAAAGCTTGAGGGAGCTGATAAGTTCTGAGCTTGGAAGTATAGGATCCCTCTAGTCCTGGAAGAGAATGAGTTGGACTCCTATATCAATGAGGAGGTTCCAGTTCCAGAGGGAGATGAGGCTAAGGCCTTACATAGTAAGAATTTTGTTATGGAAAAGAGAATCATTGCTGATTCTATCAAGGATCATCTCATACCACAGGTGTCCTCCCGTAAGACACCTAAAGGTATGTTTGATGCCCTAACCAAATTGTTTGAAGGGAAGAACATAAACATGAAGATGAATTTGAGAAACCAATTGAAGAATGTGAATATCCAGAATGTTGAGACTATTCAGTCTTACTTTACAAGGGTTTCTCAGATCAAGGAGCAGCTAGAAGCAGTAGATGAAGAAGTGGAAAATGCAGAGATTGTGATGACCACCTTTAATGGTCTCCCTAGATTATGGGACTCTTTCATTCAAGGAATCTGTGCTAGAAAGAAGTTAGTCAAGTTGAATAGACTATGGGAAGAATGCTCTCAATAAGAAGCTCAGATCTAAATACTATTAGATGTTACACATGTGATGAGAAAGGTCACATATCCAAATTATTCCCTAACAAAAGAAATCTAAGGAAGAAGAACAAGATAAGACATCAAGCCCATGCTGCAGAGGATGATGAACCTTCCACAAAGAGAATTAGACAAGAGAGTGATGACACTTCAAGTGAGGATGAATATGTTCTAATATTCACTCTCACGGGAACTATTTCACATGGAATAAATGATTGGCTTATGGACACTGGTGCTTCCAAGCACATGACAGGATTCAAAGAATCATTTGTGAAGCTATCCAAACATGAGTCACCTCACAAGGTGAAACTTGGGGAAGACTACCGGTATCCAATAAAAGGTAGTGGTGAATCCTTCTATAAAATAGACTTTGGAAAGTCTTTGAAGATGAATAATGTATTATTTGTTTCTAGACTAAAGAAGAACCTCCTCTCCATATTTGTATTGGATGCAAAAGGAATGAGGGTTGCTTTTGTAGATGGCCAAGTTCTTATGTGGCCAAAGGGAAAGACTTTTGACGATGCAATAGTGATTGGAGAACAAGAAGGAGGTCTATACAAGTTGAAGGGCCAACCAGAGCAAGCTTTGATTCATGACACAGTAGAACCAAATGAACTTTGGCATAGAAGGCTTGCACATGTACATTACAGAGCACTACCACTTGCAAGAAAAGCTGTTGAAGGTCTTCCAGAAATTCAAGAAAAATATGAAGGGGTCTGGAAAGAATGTACGAAAGTAAAGAACACAAAGAATACATTTCCAAATAGCAAGAGCAAAGCAAAAGGAATCTTGGAAATCATCCACTCTGATGTATGCGGACCAATGTCATCTAGCTCACTAAGCGGGTGGGTATGTGTACTATGTTTGTTTTATTGATTTATTTTCTAGAAAGACATGGATTTACTTCATGAAGAATAAATATGAAGTGTTTAGAAAGTTCAAGGAATTCAAATCCTTGATCGAGAACCAAACTGAAAAGAAGATCAAGACTTTTCGATTAGACAATTGCGGAGAATTCACTTCAAATGAGTTCAAGGAACTTTGTAAGGACTCGGGGATTAAGAGGGAGTTGTCCACTCCTTACAATCCATAACAGAATGGGGTTGTAGAGAGGAAGAATAGAACCATCATGGAAGCTGCAAGAGCTATGCTTCATGATCAAGATCTTCCTATGCATCTTTGGGCAGAAGCAGCTAGAACATCAATGTATGTATAGAACCGTACTCCTCACAATGTACTCGAGAACAAGACTCCTGAAGATGTCTTCTTCGGTAAGAAACCAGAAGTCAGCCATCTCAGAATATTTGACTGTCCTGTGTACATACACATTCCAAAAGAGAAGAGAACAAAATTAGATCCTTCAGGAAAGAAGGGTATATTTGTGGGATACTCTGAAAACTTGAAGGCTTACAGAATATACTTCACAGGATTCAAAAAGATTGACATCAGCAGGGATGTAAAATTTGACAAAGATTCAACCTACATCAAATCCAGAAAGAAAGTTGCTGAAGAACTTGAAGAAGTAGAAGCTCCCAGAATTCATGATACAATCATGAACGAAGAAACTCAAGAGGAAGATTGAGAATTTGAAGAACCACAAAGACCTGTAGATCCACCACAGGAGAAGAATCCTCACAAGAGGAAACCTGCTTAGGTACAAGATATTATCCAAGGTGCGGAAAGATATGGGGTTCCAAAAGAGAATCTTAGAGAAAGAAAGAGGACCATATCTTATTCCAGTTATGTAGCTCTACTATGTGACTTGAGTGATAAAAAACCTTCCAAATATGAAGAAGTGGCAGAACAAAAAGAATGGAAGGATGCGATGATCGAAGAGTATCAATCGATCATGAAGAATGATGTTTGGGATGTTGTTCCAAGACCAAAAGGGAAGTCAGTTGTAAGTTCCAAATGGATCTACAAGATCAAGCATGCTACAAACGGTAGCATTGAAAAGTATAAGGAAAGATTTGTTGCTTGGGGTTTCTCTCAGAAAGAAGGAATGGACTATGAAGAAACCTGTGCACCTGTAGCCATATACACTTCCATCAGATTGGTACTTTCTCTAGCTACAGTGATTAAATGGAAGATACACCAAATGGATGTCAAGACTGATTTCTTGAATGGTGTAGTAGAAGAGGAAGTGTATGTGGAGCAGCCACTTTGTTTTGAGACACATGACAGGGAGTCTCATGTGTATAAATTGAAGAAAGCCCTGTACGGTTTGAAACAGACACCTAGGACATGGTATGGCAGAATTGACAGCTTTCTATCCAGTTTGGGCTTTACCAAGAGTAGAGCAGATTCCAACCTTTACTACAAGGTGGAAGATGGAAAATCAGTGATGCTTCTACTATATGTAGAGGATCTATTTGTGACAGGTATGGATGGGTTGATTGCTGATACAAAGAGAAAGCTTGCTGTTGAGTTTGAGATGAAGGACTTGGGAATGATGCATTATTTCCTAGATATGGAGGTGTGGTAGACTACAGATGGAATATTTCTTGGACAACAAAAGTATGTAGTAGAGATCCTGAAGATATTTAGGATGATGTACTGCAAGGCATTAACCACACCTATGGCATCAAACTTGAAGCTATTGAGTGATGCTTCATTAGAGACAGTTGATGCCACGATGTATCATCAGATGATTGGGTCCTTGATGTACCTGATGAACACAAGACTAGATATTTTCTTTGCTATGAACACCTTGAGCCAATACTTGACAGATCTGAGACATGTTCACTTGACTGCTGCAAAGCATATTCTAAGGTACCTAAAGGGTATGGTTGATTATGGGCTCAAGTATGAGGCTGATCAAAGGATTAACCTGGAGGGTTATGTTGATTCAGATTGGGTAGGCAGTGCCATCGATAGGAAGAGCACTTTAGGATGTTGCTTTAGTATGGGATTAGGTGTGATATCATGGTTTAGCAGGAAGCAATCCTGTGTGGCATTGAGTACAACTGAAGCAGAGTATGTTGCAGCCTATTTAGCTAGTTGTGAGGCAGTATGGCTGAGGAAGCTATTATCTGATTTGTTTGATCTCTAGTTAGATGCTACTTGTATATACTATGACAACCAAATTTGTGTAAAGTTTTCTGACAATCCAGTATTCCATGACAAGTCAAAGCATATCGATATCAAGTATCACTATATCATGGATATGGTGCAGAGAGGAGAAGTGAAGCTCTAGTATGTTGCAACGGACGAACAGATAGCTGATGTGTTGACTAAGCCATTGGTTAGGGTGAAGTTTGAGTACTTCAGGGAGAAGCTTGGTGTTCTCCAGATCGAGGTTTCTCCCAAGAGGAAGTGATGTGTCCATGCTGAGCCCTTCTGACATGGTGAGAGGATTCATTCCTTCCATGATCAGATGTAAGTGTTGTGCCATTTTGACATGGTGAGAGGATTGGTTCCTTCCATGATCAGATGTAAGTACTGTGCCATTCTAACATGGTGAGAGGATTGGTTCCTTCCATTGTCAGGTATATGTGGATGCCACATCCAGCATGAAAAAGGGCTGGCTCTGTGAAGACACATCTAGTATGAAAAAGGACTAGCTCTTTGTAGATGGCACATCCAGCATGAAAAAGGGATGGTTCTGTGAAGACACATCTAGTATGAAAAAGGACCAGCTCTGTGTAGATGGCACATCTAGCATGAAAAAGGGCTATCTCTATGGAGGCTCATCTAGTATGATAAAGGACTAGCTCTGAGTATCTACCACATCTAGTATGAAAAAGGACCATCTCTATGATGCCTCATCTGGTATGAAAAAGGACCAGCTCTGTGATGCCTCATCTAGTATGAAAAAATACTAGCTCTAAGATAATACATCTAGCATGAAGAAGGACCAGCTTTGTAGAGGTTCCTATGACAAGAAGAATCAAGAGACATCACCTATGATGATGTCTCGTGATGATCTAGATCAAGTGATGATGATCCAGATCCAGTGATGATGATCCAACAGAAATGATCCAGATCGAGTAATGATCTAGATCTAGTGATGATGCCCAGTGATGATCCATATCGAGTGATGATCCAGATCTAGTGATGATGTCCCATGATGATCCAGATCGAGTGATGATCCATATCTGATGATGAAGATGACTTGAAGATGAATAAGACTTCAAGATGACGAGGACTCAATGATTATCCAGAAGATACAGAGAAGAAGACTTGTGCTGAAAATTGTGTTGAAATAATACCTTCCTAGTTAAGAGGTATTGTTGATGTATATGTAACTTCAGAATGTATTTCACTTGTATTTCTTATATATTGTAACCTGATGTTTATTCTGGGATGTGCTTGAGTTATGTCATGCCCTGATGTTCCTATCGGGAAGGTATATCATGTAAACAAGTCATGTCAAGTCATTGTCGCTAACCCTCCTATTGTCTAAGGGTTAAAGTCCCCGTAGTTTTGGGGCACTAGGGTTATTAGACTCTCCTAGTAGAGGTCGGCCCTTGTAGGGTTTTAGTCATGTCGGGATTAGTATAAATAGAGAGCTGTACTGTCACGTCCCCGTCCCTCAACCGGCGAAGAGAACGCGACGATCATCAACACAGTCGAGCAAACCACCCCATGAACATAAACAGAAAATCAAATGCTGAAATTAAAAGCTTACAGGATGCATAATAAGATGCCTAAGCATACCCAAATGCATGAATCCTTCAATCATACAGTGGAAGCAATAAAAATACATTCCAGCATTAATCATGTTCAATATAGACCATAGAGATGTAGTAAACAACAACACTTATCTTTTGATGAAGAATCCCGCAACCAGCTACGTCACTGCAACGTTCCACCCAACCATAGGCCAGCGTGCTCATTAATCTCTCAGAAACACTGCCACCCCCGAGCTGGGATTGATTCCTCCAAGGATAGGGGTCAATTGCAGGCTCCCACATAGCCAAAGGGGACACAAACATCCAAACCAACACCGATGGGTTTATTAGGCCTTCACAGATTGGCCAAGCCAGCACATCCCAAGGGGACAACCACTGCATACTAGCAGCAAAACAACCCTTCACAGTCCCGCGAAGATGGAAAAACAACCAGGGAAAGATCCCATCAAACATGGGGCACAGCTCAAGCCCACAAGGCAACTCAGTGTTGGTTTTGGCCCTAACGTGGCCAAAACAACTCAGCTGCAACCCAAACCAGGGTACCTCAGCAGCCACAAACACACAATGAATGATAAGAACAAACCACAGTCCCAAAACAGATAAATTCAGCCAACAGCACTCACAATTCCTCAATGGAACGGCTGGGCAATATCACACAGTCCACAAACAGAGGAGAGAACAACTCTCAGCGTGGACAGAAGAGAACACATCCAATGGATTGGCAATCCCTAATGGTCCAAAAACGAAATTGGAACCCACAGCCAACAAAACACATGGGGAAGACACAGCCCCAAAACAAAGGCAATGAGCATGGCTCACAATAGGGGGAAATCGACCCAGCAACATCCAACAGCAAAAATACCGAGGAAACACTTACCCGATTTCTGCGTGAGGATTCCAGCCTGTGCATGAGGGGAAAACAGCCTCACCTCTGCGCGCGAATCAACAGGCCATCAAACAACGTGAGAGTGAACTGCTCTCTGCATGTGAGGGTGAAGGACGCGGCCAGCAAAAATGGGAACAACGGCCCACGGACAACCAAGAGAGCCCCCGACTGGTGCATGAGAAGAACAGCACCGACCTCTGCGCGAGGAAGACGAACCGGCAAAGGGAGAATGGAGGCATGGGTGCGCGAGGGAGAATAATGGGCAGACGTGGGTGGAGTGGGCATGTGGGCAAAGGACTGACAGTCCTGCCACACCCACCACCAAAGGAAATAACTGCCTCAACCACCCAACCATTAACTCCTCCACCAAACAACAACAAAACAATAGAGAGGTTGACAAGGAAAGGTGGTAAACCACAAAGGTGGCAAAACATGGGTTTTTCCTCCTATAACCAAGGTTTGACATCCCCCACCCCTTATCCTTTGGAACCATGCCCTTTTCATTCAACGTTGCACTGCTGTAGCTGGTTGTGGTTTTAGTTTTAATTGATGTGTGTGTTTACATGATGCCACATTAAAATGTGCCAGATAGCACGACATACCATCAGCAATTATCCCCATTACCAAAACATACCCAACCAAATCGATGGTGGGGCTTTTTCCTTGAGCTCCTCACCACGATTAATTACAATATATACATCATGCAAATGGGGTCGAAACCGGGGACATTACATTTCCCTCCCCCTTGGAATAACACCGTCCTCGGTGTTCCATATATATACAATACATATACAGTTGCACATCAAAATTTCAAAATTGTAGATCTGTTCCACGTTGAATCATCTACTTTGAACATTCACGACCAAGCCTCTCGGCTTCCATGGACTTTTCCTGCTGGTTCTCAGCTTCCAGCTAATCCCGAAGTCTAGGAATTTTGCAGCTATTTCCCTCATCATGTTCCCTCATTGGACAGTCCTGGCGTAAATGATGTCCTCTGCATCTCCAGCATCTCACTGGCTGCTTCATCATTACCTGCTCAATTTCCTTTGAGTCTTCATGCCTGGACCGTTTCTTATCGGGTCGCTCGGACGAATGTCCCATTGCTGATCCACCTTCCTTTCCTTTGCCAATTTCTCTTAGAAGGCTTTTCACCTCCCTTTGCAAACCAATAGAGTCTTGCAAAATATGGTGGTTCATTTCACTCTGCCTTCTCTATATTTTGAGCATCTCCCCAAGATTCTCTTGGGTCTTGGCAATCATTTGAAGGAGACTTCCAGCCAAGTCCAGCAACTTTTGATCTGCTTCCATGATCAATGTGCACCACCTGGTTTCACTTTTCTCACCTGTGAAATGCACCATTGAAATTCTATCAGACCAAGCATAATATAGATATCAAAATCAGTTAGTTAATTACCCAATTAGCATGACAATTCAGGTTCCATTAAGGAAACTTTCATATTCTTCATGCCTTCCCCAACAGGCACATGAGCTCCTTCATGTCCATTCTTGGACAGGGAACTAACTATTCCACCATTCACAATTTACTTTAAGCAAATACACACATTTCATTCTCAATCATACATGCATTCAACAATCCTTTGTTTTCACAATGCATAAACATATATATATAATTCAAAAGGCAAGAGAGAGCAGTAAGAGTTTTTCTCCTCTTTGTTTTGTTCCATCCTGGAACCCACACCATCGCAGTGGCTTTTCATGCTCTCAGCCTCTTTCACTTCACCGTGAATGCTGGACCAATCTCTCTTGGTCATGACACTTAGTGTCTTCGGTCTATTCAAACCTCTAAACCATGGAGTCTCTCCACATGGTTTGCCTCATTTTCTAGGACTCCCCCGTCCTACTAGCACCTTTTTCATTACCGCTCATTCCGAGCTTTCCAAGACAGTCACATGTCCACATGCACCCCTAGGATGCTCTCATAGTCCTTGCTTCCAGCGATACCTATATCAAAACATGGAATAGATTCACCTGTTTAGTTGATTCTCATTAGTTTTCATCTCTAGAACAAGAGCTTAAACATCATAACCAAATCATATACACATGTATACTCGTAAGCAAAATAATCCAATACTTATCTGCATTGTGCGTTTCCTCGTTCGTCCACAGGATCCTGCTTCGCTTTGCAAGCCTTGGGATCGCCTATGAACTTAGATGTTAGGTCAGCATGCTGGCTGCTCCACAACATCAAATAATTAATGTCTAGCGAGTACATAACCATGTCAACTGGGCTTGGAACTTTATCATGACCATTTCTAGGTCTAGGATCTACTATGGATCCTTAGGCATATCACAGCCCATCATACACTTATGTCAACAATGAAACATACACTTATATCGCCATACACTTAAACCAACATATACTTATATCAACATGCACTTATACCAACATACACTTATATCAACCATTTACCTTTACCTTTAGCCTGTCAACACAAGAAATACAAGCAAACTCATCAGCATCATTGCTCTAAAACTGTAATCACATTTCATATCATTCACTATAAACTATTGAGACACCAGGAGTGCGTCCACTCCCCAGAGTGTAATCAATATTGAAAACCCTTTCATGACTCGACATCGGAAAAGTGTGCACTCTCTTCCGGTGTGTGCCATGTAGGCCCTATGCATACTCAAGCAATCGATCATCATGGAAATAAATCAAAACATGTTCTGCATATGGAATTTAATAATTAAACATGCATATTCATAGCAAGGGTTACAGAACACTTATCCATTTTCCATCACAGCATGCCTTTATATCTGTTAGGCACCGTCAAGGAACTGGGAAAAACTGAATGCTAAGCTGGTGAGCTCGCTGTAGAGCTAGGAACACCTACACCAGAACTAGATTGACTTCTATAACACCCACACACACACCCAGCACAAGGAATCAGTCCCTTCTCTGCTACACAGTCCCTTAGGCCTTGCATTCCCTTCTAGTGCTATCCCGGGGTTGTGGAGAAGAAAGCCATCCCTCTAGCTCTGTCTGTGTGGTTTCCAATCACCAGGTCTAAGCAAACCAAGGCCCCATCCTTGTTTCCTGTTTACGTTTCATATCCACACACGTCTCACTGACATAATCCAAACCATCTCACTCATGTTATCACCAAACATGTAGTGCAGATGAGACATTTTCAAAATGTCTAATGGAGTTTCACCCGAAACCCATTTCCAAGGGAAAACCTTCCCATGAAGTTTGGCTCTTGCAGGTCATCACACATGATCTTCCTGTAGTGTGTACTCCTGACACCTTCATCAAATAGCCAAACAGTCAATCATCACCTGATACCACAATCCAATTGATCGTTTCATAACCAAGCAATGACATTAGCAATCAAATTCAATAAGAATTTGCGATTCTATCTACTACATAAATTGACTTGCTCAATTGTGGGTTTCTTGTAAGCAACATTACTATGCCCATTATAATTTTATTCTTACTATCATAACATGAATACCCACTTACCATGTGTCCCTCCTGACACAATCTTAGACAAGCCACCAATGATTAGTAGTTGTTAGCACTTTCTTAAATCCAAAATCCATAATTCAAATTTAACAACCGATTATGTATATCAACTACTTTCACCTCCATGAGATTTCTTCTCATAAATGGTAGATTCGGGCATTGGTCGGGATCTTACCTCTCAATGCTGTTCTCGAAATAATCTACCTGAAACATGAATTTCAATCAACCAAACACAATCTTATGCAAGCCAACAGTGGCTAATGGTTGTCATCAATTCCTCAAAACCGAAATTCACAATTCAAATTTTAACAACCTATTGTGCATATCATATGGTAGATTCTAGCATTGGTCAGGACCTTACCTCTCAATCCCGTTCTTAAAATAATCTACCTGAAACATAAGCTTCAAACATCAAAACACAAGCTTATGCTAGCTAGTAGTGACTAATAGTTGTCAACAGTTTCTTAAATTTGAAATTCACAATTCAAATTCAACAAGCTCTTTCACATGGTAGATTCTGGCATTGGTTAGGGTCTTACCTCTCAATGCCATTCTCTAAATAACCTACCTGAAACATGAGCTTCCATCAACCAAACACTTGGTAAGTATGGATGCATATACTATCTCATTGCTACAACCATCAAGGAAGCATTTTCAGGATTCATAAAATTCAAATACTTCCAGCTGTTAGTCACATTAATATTATCAAAGCTCATTTACTTCATGCAATCATTATCATGCTAACATTGCAAGGTATAGTCATATCATTCATGCAACTAAATGAAATGTTTAGATACTCCTTACTTCACAAGCATATCATTCATACCACCTTGCTCTTCAATAGAGCATTTCTGGTAGCCAATTGGTCATGACTATCCTGCATTCATAACAACCTTCGAACAGTTCTAGAATTATCATTAATTCATCATTTCAGCTGTTAGTCATTCATGATATCACATGCACTCATCTTAATGCATTCATTTAATACATCACAACATTGCACCTACACTTATGCAATCACTCATTCACACCCCTCATAGGCATACATCCATTGCATAACTACAAGGTTCACAAAATCTTTCCAATGCCTATCCATTCATGCTATCTGGCATTCAATATATTGTGCATGGCCCAACCATGGCTAACTCATATAGGATGCATTATTATAATCAATATCATCAACATATATAGGCATGACACATTTTTATATTCAAATTTCCACATGGTAGGAGGTCTCTTACCTTTACCATTCCATGGAATCTGTCATAAGCAACCCCTTACCTGCATGGGTCTTACTTACACCTTTTCCATGAACAATTTGGTTGGTCCTTGCAGGAGATTGCAGAATCTACTCACCAACCTTTGTTATGGATTGGTTGCCTCATCCCTTCTCCATAGGGTTACTGGTCTCATTCATCAGCATCAGCAACATATTCATCCGGGTCCATGTCATCATTGGTTTTGCCACTAGTGACAACATCAAAGCAATGACCATCATTAGTGGTTCATTATAAATATATAAAATTTCCAATATTCTTACTAATCATGCAATATCCTATGCATGTAATACATATCCTCATGCATTTCAAGCATAAACGTAGGAAATGTAGAAATCAGCAAGATAGGGTCTAATGTAAACTTCCCTTTCAAATCCCTCATCTTCTTATGGAATTCCTTTTCCACACAGCAGCTGATTGACTTCACAGTCCTTGTTGCCCCTGGGCATGCAACTGTCTAGATTTGTCCATTTGATGACAGTGGCCATCATTAGCACTTTTCTGCTTCATGCTCAGATTCTGGTCACTTATCCTTGTTCTCCACTGGATAAGCTTTCCAACGCCTATTCACACGCGTCATTCTGACCTCGGGTGTGAAAACCACACCACTTCTAAGAATGAAGACTTTCACCAAATCTTTGCATTTTACATGCAGCTGCAAAGTAGAATTTTCACATTCTTCTAATGATCTCAGAGCCATTTTGGCAGCTACATTTTCGGGATCCTTCTTGTCCTTTGTGAAATCCCTCTGAAAATAGTTGAAATCGGCTAGGAAACCTCACGTAAAACTCAAATTTTCTCCCTTGCAGAATCGGCTCTCACTTCATCTATCCACCCGACGTATCGGCTCTCAGAACAATCATCACGTCCGCTGAATCGGCTCTTGGAAGGCTTCTTCCTTCCGCAACGGCGGCTCCGTGGAAGCTTCGATCCATCCGCAACGGCGGCTCCCCGGAAGCTCCAAACCTTCCGACATCCGCTCTTTTCTTGGAGAAATATCGATCTCGGGTGTCGGCTGACTTATGACATTGGAAGCCTGAATGATTTTGCTTCCGCAACGGTGGCTGATGGGCCACTTCACAAAACCTTCCGCAACGGCGGATAGGAACTTCACGAAACCTTCCGCAACGGCGGACCGGAACTTCATCCCCTCTTCCGACTGACGCACTTTCTCTTGCAGCGTCGGCAGTCTTTTTGATCGGCCAGCAAATGCCTTCAGCTTCTGCAATGGTGGATGGGAGGACTTCTAACTCTTCTACAACGGCGGAAGCTTTACTTCTCCAACCCTTCCGCAACGACGGAAGCTCTGAACATTTCTTCCTTGGGCGGACACTTAGACAATTTTTGCGGCGTTCCCCAAATGATTCCGGCATCAGAGGTCGGATGAATTTCATGTCGGATGTGGAATCGCTTCGCCATCCACAACGGCGGATGGAAAACTTCACCAGTTCATCCGCAACAGCGAACGTCCACTTCGCCAGCTCTTCCGATTTGGCACTTAGAACCACTTGTCAGTCGGACGTCGACGGACTCTCGTAACGTCGGACGTCGGACAACTCTCCCTTCCGATTTCTCCAACACTTAGCCAAATTTTCAAATTTCCAAAATTTCTTCTTCATCGACAATCGGATGACTCTCACATCGGATGCGGAATCACTTCGTCATCCGCAATGGCGGATGGAGAACTTCACCAGTTCATCTGCAACTGCGGGTGTCCACTCCTCCAACGGCCCGACTGTTCCATACTTAGCCAAATTTTCTCAAAAATTTTTGCTGCTCTGCTGAACAGAGAAGGTAATTCTACCTTCTGTCACTACACCTTCTTGGCCCATAGAGGCCTATTGTTGCAACCATTGCTCTTATACCATACTGTCACGTCCCCATCCCTCAACCGGCGAAGAGAACGCGACGATCATCAACACAGCCGGGAAAACCACCCCATCAACATAAACAAAAAATCAAATGCTGAAATTAAAAGCTTACAGGATGCATACTAAGATGCCTAAGCATACCCAAATGCATGAATCCTTCAATCATACAGCGGAAGCAACAAAAATACATTCCAGCATTGATCATGTTCAATATAGACCACACAGATGCAGTAAACAACAGCACTTATCTTTTGATGAAGAATCCCGCAACCAGCTACATCGCTGCAACGTTCCACCCAACCATAGGCCAGCGTGCTCACTAATCTCTCAGCAACATTGCCACCCCCGATCTGGGCATGATTCCTCCAAGCATAGGGGTCAATTGCAAGCTCCCACATAGCCAAGGGGACACAAACAACCAAATCGACACCGCTGGGTTTATTAGGCCTTCACAGATTGGCCAAGCCAGCACATCCTAAGGGGACAACCACTACATACCAGCAGCAAAAAAACCCTTCACAGTCCTGCGAAGATGGAAAAACAATCAGGGAAAGATCCCAACAAACACGGGGCACAGCTCAAGCCCACAAGGGAACTCAGTGTTGGTTTTGGCCCTAACGTGGCCAAAACAACTCAGCCGTAACCCAAACCAGGGTACCTCAGCAGCCACAAACACACAATGAAGGATAACAACAAACCACAGTCCCAAAACAGAGAAATTCAGCCAACAACACTCACAATTCCTCAATGGAACGGCTGGGCAATATCACACAGTCCACAAACAGAGGAGAGAACAACTCCTAGCGTGGACAGAAGAGAACACATCCAACGGATTGGCAATCCCGAATGGTCCAAAAATGAAATTGGAATCCACAGCCAGCAAAACACATGCGGAAGACACAGCCCCAAAACAAAGACAGTGAGCACGGCTCACAATAGGGGGAAATCGACCCAGCAACATCCAACAGCAAAAATACCCGGGAAACACATACCTGATTTCTGCATGAGGATTCCATCCTGCGCGTGAGGGGAAAACAGCCTCACCTCTGCACACAAATCAACAGGCCATTAAACAGCGTGAGATTGAACCGCTCTCTACGCATGAGGGTGAAGGAAGCGGGCAGCAAAAATGGGAACAACGGTCCACGAACAACCAAGAGAGCCCTCGACTGGTGCATGAGAAGAACACCACCGACCTCTGCGCGACGAAGACGAACCGGCAAGGTGAGAATGGAGGCATGGGTGCGTGAGGGAGAATAATGGGCAGACGTGGGTGGAGTGGGCATGTGAGAAAAGGATTGACAGTCCTGCCACACCCACCACCAAAGGAAATAACTACCTCAACCACCCAGCCATTAAATCCTCCACCAAACAACAACAAAACAATAGAGAGGTTGACAAGGAAAGGTGGCAAACCACAAAGGTGGAAAACATGGGTTTTTCCCCCCATAACCAAGGTTTGACATCCCCCACCCCTTATCCTTTGGAACCATGCCCTTTTCATTCAACGTTGCACTGCCATAGCTGGTTGTGGTTCTAGTTTTAATTGATGTGCGTATTTACATGATGCCACATTAAAATGTGCCGGATAGCATGACATACCATCAGCAATTATCCCCATTGCCGAAACATACCCAACCAAATCAATGGTGGGGATTTTTCCTTGAGCTCCTCACCACGATTAATTACAATATATACATCATGCAAACGGGGTCGAAACCGGGGACATTACATGGACTCTCTATTTATCACACAACTCATACACACTGAAGTGTAGCGCATAGTTGAGGAATAAGAAGACACTAGGGCTAGACAAGAAGAAGGTTACTACTGTCAAAAGATCACTTACTGTTTTGGGTATTTTCTATTTTTGGTGCTGATTCTATCTCTGAGGAAGTTACAGGGTTTTCACCATTTATGGTTTCCCTAAGGATAAAGACTGTGTTCATTGTCTCTTGTGTTTGATTGTTGTGATTGTTATTCTCTCAGTAAAGATCCTAATAAATTCTATCTTAATGATGAAATTCTAACAAGATACACACCCCCTTAGAATATAACATCGTCCTTGATGTTATTTATTATTGATCCTCAGAATTCCCCTTAAACAGAATTAGATATGCATCTCACATATTACTTTCCAATTCCCAGGTGGCTTCGACTGGACTAAGGTGCTTCCATTGCACCTTCACCTGTCCAATGCTGTAGTTATGAAGTGTGATCTCCCTCTGCCCGAGGATGCAGTCTGGTTCCACCAGAAAATTTTCTTCTGGTTCCACTTGTACATCATTCCAGTTAACAACATGAGTAGCATCATGAACATATTTGTTTAATATAGAAATGTAAAAAAATTATGTACTCTTAAATTTGGTGGTAATGCTAATTGATAAGCTACTTGTCCAATATTGAACAGTATTTAAAATGGACCATAGTAACGAGGTGCTAGTTTTGCACAACTCCCCAATCTTAGAGAGCTCTTTTTGGGCCTCACCTTGATGAACACATGTTCACCTACCTGAAACTCTTTTGGATTTCTTTTTAGGTCTGCTTGACTTTTTTGTCGATCTTGCACAACTTTCATATTACCTTGCACATGTTTTACAATTTCTTCCATTTCCTTTAATAGTTCAGGACCTAATACCAATCTATCCACCGGATTACTCCAAGAGATAGGAGTATTACATTTCCTTCCATACAAAATTTTGAAAGGACTAAATCTAGCTAATGCCTGATAATTATTATTATAAGCAAATTCTACTAGATGCAAATAATCCTCCCATTTACCTTGCTGGTTTTTCACATACATTCTTAATAAATCTTCTAGTACTTGGTTTACTCTTTCAGTTTGTCCATCTGTTTGAGGATGGAACGAAGTAATAAAATTTAATGTAGTGTTTAATCCTTTAAACATATATTTTGAAAAAGTTACCTGTAAATTTAGGATCTCTATCTGAGATTACGACTTTCGGTATTCCATGCAATCAAAAAATCTGTTTTAGAAAAATATCAGCTATATTTGCAGCTTTATATGTAGTTTAAACATGTATAAAGTGAGCTACTTTACTTAACTTATCGACTACTACCATGATAGAATCATTTAAATTCTGATTTCTAGGTAGTCCAGTAAAAAAATCAAGACTAATTATCTCCCATTTTCAGCTAGGGATGGGTAATGGCTGAAGTAATCTAGCTAGGTGTTGATGTTCAGTTTTCACCTGCGGACATTCAAAACACCTAACAATATATTTTGCTACTTCATTCTTCATATTTGGCCAAAATATTCTTTTCTTAACATAGTTATAGTCTTTTAATAGCCTTGATGACCTAAGTATGGAGTTTTATGAATTTCATCCAAAATTAACAACTTAACTTTAGGTACGTTAGGTACATACATTCTGTCTTTATACAGTAAAAATTCTTTTGCATTTAGACTGTACCCTTTACTTAATCTTTATGTTGGATTTTCTTTCATTTTAGCTTGTAAATTTTGGTAAATTTCATCTTGTTCTATTCCTGATTTAAGTTGTTCTTCCAAATCTCTAGTATAAGTGCTAATAACTGCTACAAAATTTAGCCTTGCATTCCTACTTAATGCATCAGTAACTTTATTTTCTTTACCTTTAATGTGCTGGATTTCAAAATCATACTCACTTAGAAAAGCTAGCCACCTAGCTTGTTTGGCATTTAGATTAGGTTGATCTAACAGATACTTTAATCCTTTATTATCAATCATTAAAATAAATATTCTACCAATTAGGTGATGTCGCCACATCTTTAGAGCATGTATAGCAGCTGCTAATCCTAGATCATAAGTAGCATAATTCTTTTCATGAATTTTTAATTTTCTAGACTCATAGGCAATAACATGCCCTTCTTGAGTCAGAACACCACCTAAGACATCATTGCAGGCGTCAGTGCACATGACAAATTCTTTATTTGGATCAACTATTTTTAAAATAGGTGTGCTGGTTAATAAAGTTTTTAACCTTTTAAATATTTCCCCACATTTCTGGTTCCAATCAAACTTCTTTTCTTTCTTCTGCAAAGAAGTTATTGGATTCCTGATTCTCGAAAAACCTTCAATGGACCTCCGGTAGTAACTGGTAATTGCCATGAAAGATCAAACATTCGTTACATCTTTAGGAACTGGCCAATCTTCGATCACCTTTATCATTTTGGGATCTAATGAAATCCCTTCCTTGGTCACCACATGACCTAAGTACTGAATCTTATCCTTGAGAAATCACATTTACTAAACTTTGCAAAAAGTTGATGATCTCATAACTCTTGTAAAACAATTTTTAAATGTTATTTATGTTCTTCTTCAAGTTTTGAATAGATTAATATATCATCGATGAACACCACTACAAACGTATCTAGATACTTATGCATAATGTTATTCATTAAACACATAAAAATAGCTGGGGCATTAGTAAGCCCGAATGGCATGACGACAAACTCGTAATGGCCATATCGAGTTCTAAAAGCTGTGTTAAAGATGTCTTCATCTTTAATCCTAACTTGATGATATCCAGACCTTAAATCTATTTTCGAAAACATTGTGGCTCCACGTAGTTGATCAAACAGATCATCTATGCGACGCAACGGGTATCAAATTTTAATGATCATTTTATTCAACTGACAGTAATCTATGCAAAGTCACATGGTTTCGTCCTTTTTCTTAACGAAGATGATAGTTTCCCCTCAGGGAGACACACTAGGTTTAATATATTTTTTATCAATTAGTTCTTTTAATTGAGACTTTAATTCATTAAGTTCAAGTATGTTCATTCTATAAGGGGCCTTTGGGCTAGGTATTACACCAAGTACCAGCTCAATGGTAAAATCTAGTTCCCTTTTTCAGAGGTAGTCCTGGAATTTCTTCAAGAAATACATCAACATATTCTCTTAAGACTGGTATGTCTTCCAATTTTAATTTATCTGTCTTATTTAGATTCTTCTCATTAGTTATTGTTACTGCATAAGCTTTACAACCCTTCCTAACAACTCTCTTAAGCTGCAGAGCAGAAATCTTCCTTATGGTGGTTTTTCTATGGATTCCTTTTACACTTATGAGTTTTCCATCACTGTTTATACATGTAAAGGTTTTATCATAACAGTTTAAAATTACCCTATGTTGTTCTAACCAATCCATACTAATGAGTAAATCATAAGAACCAAGAGGTAATACATTAAGTGTCACAATAGTTTCAAAATGATCCATAACTACTGCACATTCAATTTACAAAACAAGTTACCTTTCATTTAGCACCAGTGGCTAACTGAACCAACTAATAATTTTCAAATTTTTCAACAGGTAACTTACATTTTTCTACCATTTTAGGTGCAATATAACTGAGACTGGATCCTGGATCAATCAAAATAGTTATAAGGGTTTGACTTATCATACCTTCTACTTCCACCATGGAAGTTTGATATTCTGCTTGTCGATTCTCCAAGGTTGCATTGATTCTGGGCATAGTCCTCTCTCATTCTCCAACAATCATCTCCTCTTGTATAGTATGAATATTATTGATAGTCTTTTTCCCATTAGGACAGATTGAAGCATAGTGTGGGCCATTACACTCCCAGCACTTTATAGGTTCTTTGCATTCAAATTTCTTGGTGTAATTACCATGGTTATTAGCAAATTATTTACCCTTAGAATTATTCTGATTGCTTGGTGACTTATTCTTATTTCTTGGGAAATTTCTGTTAGGAAATTTATGGCCTTATTGTTCTTAGAATTTCTGTTGGGCATAAATTTTTTCTTCTTTTGATCATACTAGTTATTATTCTTCTTGGCTTTCTAGTTGGCCATGATTTCCTTCTTTTGATTCTGTTCATAACAGAAGTTGGCTTTCCTCATAGCTTCTTCCAAAGTCTTTGGATTTCCATACTCAATCCTGTACTTAATATGGTAGGGTAGACAGCTGAGGAATCTCTGTACCTTTGGTTTCTCATCTACAAGGTATGGGAAAGGCATAAGCACACTTAAAAACTTGTTGTTTAGATATTTCATCGTCATTGATCCTAATTTAAGCTCATAAAATTCTTTTGCTCTCTGTTCACAGTATTGATCAGACAAAAAATTCTTTTTAAAGTACCTCTTGAAGGTACTCCAATTTACATTATTCTCTTTTATTCTCTTAACTCTCTTCAAGTCCTGCCACCAAATGTCAGCCTTTCCTAAGATATTGTAGATAGCCATTTTAGCCTTTAATTGGTTAGAATAGTTATATATATGGAAGTACTTCTTCCTCCCAGATAAGCAGAATTCCCCTTCCTCCCCTTTCTCAGTCTCTCCATTGAATGTTGGTGGTTTTATCTTTTTGAATTCCCCATAAATTTCCTCATAAGGTTTGTATTTCCTCTTTTTAGTATAATGATTATCATCACCACTATCACTAGTAGAATGTAAATTACGTTGTTTACCAAGCACCTCTGAAGATGAACTGCTTTCGTTTTTAGCATGTTTCTTATTTTTAAATTTATGTTGATGACTTTTATCTTCTGATTCAGTCCTTCTACCCTTACCCTCATTTTGAAACCTTTCTGTTAGGATCTAATTCAGCTCCTCCTGAGCCCTTAGAATCCTTTCATTCTCTCGTTTTATAGATTCCATTTCAGATTTTAGGTCTTTTACTATTTGTAATAGTTCTGAGGAATTGCTGGTTAGATCTTCCTATATAAGGTTTCTTGGTAAGTTTTCTGGTTCAGTAAATGGAGATTATTCCTCTGCATATTCCTCCATCCTTTCCATACCTGTTTGTTAAACATCAAAAACAATTTCTCTGTTGAATAACATTTAAAAGAAAATACATCAGCATAATAATTTAAATAGTTTTTTCATAAAATCTAGTTGGAATTCATCAAGGCCTAGTGTTTGAACCTTGTTCTCTGATACCACATGTCAAAACCCCAAATTTTCACAAAAATTTAAAATTTTGAGATAACATAAAATGCTGGTTCTATGATTTACTAATAGCTAATGGTTAGCGAAAAAGAAACAGTTCAATGATTAGTATTACATATTTTCAATTTTTTTTAACTAAGCAGTTTCCTTTTCGTAACAAAAATAAGGTTTACTTATGTATTGTTTTATTTCAATTTATTGACGAGTCTTCTTTATGGCAAGTAGGTGGAATCTAACTTTGAATCTTGGGCTTACTTAGCATTTATGCTAACGCAAAAAAAATTACTGGTTCTTACAGGTTTACAGGTATGATCGAACAAGTAAACTTTTTAAATTCATAAAGTATCAAGAAGTGTTTCTATTTGCAATTAAAATGCTTAGTAGATAAGCTGATAAATTCCAAGCAACTTCCATGAGGTAAAGTAGTTTGTTTTCTCCAGTTTTTCTTGTAAGCAAGTTCAAATAAACGAGTTCCTATCTTTATCGAACTTAGCATCAGTAAATATACTGACTGTGACTCTAAACTTATAAAATCTATTACATAGTAAATTCTACTTTGATATACATATCTTGCAATGTTATACTTATGGTACTATTGATTTTTATACATGGAAGAGCTTCGACCAATACTGATAGTAAAATTCTCATTAGGATATGTAATTCGATTTCCTTTTTAACCTACTAGTGTAGTAAGTATCAATCTATTACCTATATGTATAAATCAATTGTTCATTAACAGGTTATTAGATTCCTCGTGAATGTCGTACTGCAAGAACTATTGTATCATATACATTATCATAATATTTACTTGAGTACCAAGCTGATCGATATTTTCATTCTTTGGAAAAGCTTACTACCTGTAAGACTTCTTGACATTATAAGTTTGATTAGTGTAAAATCAACTGCATCGTTTCACATGGAAAACTAAATGACTTTACTTCTTAAATCTAAGTCACCCAACATTGTTCCAAATATTCAGGACTTAAGTAAGGTTATATCATTATAACTCTTATTATTATCATAACGCCATTGTCACATGCAGTTAATGTCTATAACAGCTTTCAAGGTAGATATCTCTATAATGATCAACATTTATCCTATGCTAAGTTCAAATTATCTTGTATAAACACAATATTATCTTACCCATAAATAATCATGGTAAATTACTAGCAATTGACCAGTTGAGAAGTAACTAGTGTCTATGCAAGTCTAAACCAAATTTGAACTTTGTAAAAGAATTCAATATATATTCTTTTACTATGCTATCCAACTTTATTCAATTTCATAAATTAAAACCATTTTATGTGTTGGTTTATAAGTGACGAGTTTGGATTAAATATATACATATTTATCTTGGTTATGTAACTCTATAAGCCTACTTGTTGTAAGCATGGTCGATTTTGGGATTTACCATTGTTTAAAATTGGTTATCACCTTTTTAGTAAGTGAATGTTAACTTAACATTGTTACCCAAATGCCAATGATGAGCTATCAAACATTATGATAAGAATTACAAATAATTTACGATGTGATAAATACAGGCATACATTATAGTTTTATGCATCGTTTTGATTGAAATCATGTTTAAATGATTGGAATCATTTGAAACACAGGTGACTATAGAAATCAACCCACGCATGGTTTGATTTTCTTGAGGCACGTGGTCATCTCCTAGCCATGTATTGGAGATATATAATCGATGCAACCCTAACCCTTTGTCATTTCCTCTCTACAGTTCATGCTAGCCTTTGGGTTGCTCTGCAAGGTTTTCATGGCCGCTGTGAGTTTCTTCCTGCTCTAGTTTTCTCCAAGTCTTGGTTTATTATTGTTGTAGCCTTCAATACTTAGTCTTGTTGGAATTTATTTGTATCTGTGGGTTTTTACTCTGCAAGAGTTTGTTGGTTTCGCTGCACTTGGATTGCATCCTGTCTGTACTCCATCTTGCTTCCTGTGGCCTATCACTATGATGATAACCTAGGATTTACTTGCTGTTGGTTCGTGCTTTGCCATCGTTGTAAGGTTTGGAAACTGCGTGCACACCTTGCTATTAGTGACAGTCTCATGGAAGGACTGGTTGTTCTCTTTAACCATGTAAATATATAGCTTTGTATTCAGAATAGAATACTCATACTAAAATCATGTTTACATTTTATTTTATTATTGAAGGAGTTTTGTAACTAACACACAAATGTCGTTCTCTTGCAGGAACCTGCGACCATTCTTGCAAAAAGTAAAGAAAGTGTTGTTGGCTGTCTCCAAGGTTTCGTGGCTTCAAATGGGTAAGCACTGGGTTCAACAATGGGTTCTTACCCTACTTGTAACAGGGTTGATAATGGGAAACCTTGAGCTTGGAAACTTATCCAGCTTCGTTTTTAGCTATGCAGTTTCTTGTTAGATGTTATTGGGTTCTATTTAAATTTCAAACCCTCACCTTGATGATGGGTAGACCCGGGTTGTGAGCTGGGTGTTGTATTTGGTTTGAATTTTCAACCCGATGGCTTATTTATGTAAAACAATGCTTTTTAAAATATTTCTTTCGAGCTCGGACTCGCTTGCAATAATGCTATTTTTGATACTCTGTAATTTAGGGTTTTTATCCTATTTGACTCTGACTGAATATTATTACTATTTAATATATTTCATAATAGATTATTGTTAATGTTCTTAAGAGTGTCACTAAGTCATGGTATAATTTATAAATTTTATTTCTTTGCGCAGGAATACGAGCTAGGGTTTTCCTGAATGAAACCCTTATTAAATAAATCTTTCAATTTATATTTTTTTAAGTTCTGTTACTTGTTAAATTTGTTTTAATTTTTGTTATAGGTGTGTTGTGAGTATTTCCAGTTGTAACATTGGATTTGTCCTTTCATTTGTCCTTAATGGACTGGAAACAGTTTATATTAGTTTAATAGTTTATTGATATATAATGATCTAAACAAATGGATTATAGCTTAGTTGTTTTTTTATTTGAAACAATATATTTAGATTAGGGTTTTGGCCCTGTAGTTTTCTTTTGCAGGTATATCCTTGTTGATAATTACAGAACTATTCTTTACTTAGATATGTATTTTATTTATATTAGTTAGTATCATATTCTATTTTTTTTATTTAATAAATGATAGATATGGTTTACTTAGATTTATTTAAAAAGACTCTGTAACTTAGTTTACTCTTTATAATTTAATTATTTTAATAACACCCTACTTAGTTTATAGTCTTTGTTAAACTTTGTTTAGTTAGTATTGCTGGTAATTAAAACTAAGTATTTGTAGCTTATTTCTTTGTTTAATATGAATGTAAATAAAGTAGCTTGACTGTGTTTCTTCTACAACATTTGCAAATAGTTATTAAATAAACACAAAGGAATATACTTATAACCTAACACAGTTTAACCTCCTGCATATTTCAACTTAAATAAAAGGAAAGAATAATGTACAGTAAGTAAACACAACATCTTATCTCCTAGGGTATTTTCTTACCATAATAATTCTTTTACCTGTACTAGGTTACTGCTATTTCTTTTCCAGTACATTTACATAAATAAGCTTGTTAAACAATAAACATAGATAGCCAGATTATTGTTCTTCTTATTAATAACCTACATACTGAAATAAATTACTCTTCTATTATAAAATGCATAACCACATCTATTCATTTCACTCTCTTATCATTTCCTTCATCTACTTTAAATACTATGTCTGTGCTGGAGTACGGTCTAGTCCTTCCAAGTGTGGAAAAAAACATATTAGAATTATTCTCCATCTTAACACATTACTACTTCAAGTTCATTTCTTCAATAGTCTAAAAGATTACCAACTCTGACATTTACAACTAAATATTTAACATTCATTTAACAGTCAGATTCAGATTTAACTATCTAACATAGTAAAACAAAATAATGTAGAACCTGATTAGGATAGACAACAATGGCATTAGGAGGTCGTTCCTCCCTACCAACTCCTGAAGAGCGCTTAAACAATGTTGTTCTTGGTCTTCTTGGACGAGAACTGGTGGAGCATGCAAACAATAGAGTAGTCCAATGACTCACTAACACACTATACACTCAGTAGTAACATCCTTCAGCTGAAAATATGCACTAGATCACTTAGTAGTTATCCCCTCAAACTCTTTCCACAATTCCCTTCCATTGAATCTCTCTGAAGTACATTCACCTGAATGATCACTTCTCTAGAATGAGTAGCCTTAGCTCTCTTCAATGGGAATTTTTATGAATATTGCCTACATCTTTTGGTTCAGTTATCATTAATTGATCCACCTACTCCGATTCCACTTTATTGGGGAATCATGACCCCAAATGTAGGGAGGTTGCCACCTGCAACAGTTGGAAGTGGTTTGAGGATGGTGCCACATGTCTGTTTGCTCTCCACCCAGTATCCTCCACCAATTTGACCAGTAAACATTATTTTAATAGCTCTCCTAAGCTATTGTCTCCACCTTTATTTATCTATAATTAAATTATTTAGAATTACATTTAATATCCTTGACTCCATTGAGTCATCACTTACAACTTAGCATAAAATTTAACATATTGTCCTTAAATACGAATCACAATAAAATAATATTGTTTTTGCAAAATTGGGGCATGTGACAGTTCCCAACAGAGTAAAATCCACTTAGAATTCCACAGACAAACCTAAAAGTATGCAAGCCTAGAACATGATACTTGGACCTAATGTGTTCAAAAGAAAAATCTTCAGACATGAATAGGGTATCCTAGATAGCAGAATAAATAAGAAATAAACATTACAGAAAAATAAAAAAACAATGGAAAAACAACAAAATTAAAAGCACTTTATCCATTTGAGGACTAAGCCAAGCGAAAAATTCCTGTCATTCATTAAAAAAACACTATCAATTCCCATGAAGTGAAAGAATAGAAGTAATGTGCATACCTTGGAAGCTTCAACCCATTTGTTATCTATCAATTCAAGATGGGGTCATAGTTTGGCACAATTAAATATCATCTCTTCTTTTGTCTGTAAGAAGTATATTATATACTCGTGATTGTTAAGGACCTTCATGGCCACACTCATCATTCTCATAAGCACCAACTTCCTCATAAAGAATAAACTGATCTTTACTCTTCTCTGGAGGGCTTTCCCTTATGTGAAGCTCATATACTCTTTGCCTCAGTTTTTTTGTGTCATCCTCATTGCTCACAAGGTCTCTGTACTCCACCAAGTACCCCGCACCTTTCTTTTTTCCAAGTCGTGCACAGAACCAGGCCCCTATGAACCCCTCTTCATCGCTGGTCACCATTGCTCAACTTCAATTTCTCATATTTATGATGGGAAATCTAGATCATGTATTGATGAAAGCTTAAACGATTTTTTAGAGAAAGTACAGTTTACAAAAAATGATAAAATCCAAGAAGCAACTGATGAGTCAGAGGAAATGTTGAAAATGCAAAAAGATACATCTAATAATATGCATTATGAGGCATTTCAAGAAACATGGTATTAAGAGGGAAGTACATAGGCAGGAAAATTGGAAAAATACAGATGGTGTAGGTGAGAATAAGAAAAATCCTACTACATCCCCGATATCGTCTGATAAAAAAGACAGGAAGATTCTAAATTCAGTTCAGGTTGGGATTAAAAAATGGAGTTCATTATCAACATCTAAATCCTACAATATGAGGTCCATACTAAAGATAAATAAGCCTACAAGCCATTTTGAAGACCATTTGAGGTCTGATGTTTCTGGTGCAGTGCCTACAAGCCATTTTGAGAACAATTTGAGGTATGCTGTTTCTGGTGCAGTATCTTTAATAATTGAGCCAGAGTTGAAGACAAAAAAAGGAGACTTTAAAAGTTCAATAGAGAGTGAAAGCAATATTCATAATGATGGAGACAATATTTTGAAATTTTCTTCTTATCTTGAAGAAATTAGGATACAATCACCAGATACATGCATTATATCAGAGCAAATCATGAGTGAAAAGTAGTTTGGTCAAAAAAGGAAAATCATGGAAAAATAAATTAGAGGTTCTCGATTAGTGCCTACAAGTGAGTTCCTAGATCATAGAAAAACAATTATAGATAACATTGTCAGAAATTTTGAATCTTTTAAACATGGAAATACTGAAGAGAGAATTCAGGTTTCAAACTGTAAAGAAAAATTGAAGGGTGAAAAATATTTTGAAGGTTTGATCTTTTTGGTGCAGTATATTTAATAACTGTGTGGGAGTTGAAGAAAACAAAGAGAGACTTTAAAAGGTAATCAGAGAGTGAAAGTAATATTCATAATGATGGGACAATATTTTGAATTTTTCTTCTTATATTGAAGAAATTAGGATACAATCACCAGATACAGGCATTATTTCAGAGTAGAACATGAGTGAAACGTAGTTTGGTTAGAAAAAGAAAAAGCATGGAAAAATAAATTAGAGGTTCTCGCTTTATGCGTTAAAGTGAATTCCTAGATCATAGAAAAATAGTGACGGATAACATTCTCAGCAATTTTGAATCTTTTAAACATGGAAACACTAAAGAGAGCATTCATGTTTCAAACTGTAAAGAAAATTTGAATGGTGAAAAATCTTTTGAAAATATTCAGAAAATTATGTTCCTAATGTCAAAGATCATGTGCTTTCGACATTTCTGACTAAAGACAATGAATTTAGGGTAGTTCCAAACACTTCTTTGCATCAGAATTCCATTCCAAAGAAGAAAATAAAGCTCTTGACGAAACATAAATCAGGGTTATCAACTCTACCAGAGAGATTAGATTATCAAATAAAGATAAATATTTGCACAAAAGAATAAAATGTTCTTGAAGTATTATCTAGAGTGGATCATCGAAAGAAAAGGACACATATCAAGGCAATGAAACTTAAATTTGATGAACATTTTCATTTGGTAAAAAGGGAAATAATTGAAGCTAAAGATGAAACCAAGAAAATTGTAGAAGGATCAAATAAAGGAGGCATAGAAAGTTTCGATGACAATAATGGAGAAAATATGGCATTGGATAATGATTATGTGTTAAATGAATGCCATTTGAGAACTCAGTTTTTTTTTGTCATTAAATTTATGTTGAATACCAATGACTTGGGATGGTATCTCACAAGCATTTTGCAATTTCAATTCTGCTAGTTTTTATGTAAGACGAGAGATTTCCTTCTCTAGCTGTCCAATTCCCAAATCAATGCAATCATTTTTCACAAGGGTTTCATCTTTACCTCCAATTTCAGAATAAGATCTGGTTCTCACTTCTTCCAGAATGTAGATATCTTCCCTCGTTCATTTCTGACTGAGTATCCCCAGATATTTGGACCTATTGTTTTCATGACACCTCTCTTAAATCATAACATACATAAGATTGATCTTCTTTACATACTTATCAACAATCTCCTTGCCTCTTATTATCTCTATCCATAATTTCACAATGTTATCCATCATCAAAATCCTCCATTTTTTTTCTGAAACCCATGATTGTTGTCATATCTCTTGGCATCCCTACAGTTATCTCTAATGGAAAGAAACACCAGCAATACATCCACCACCTTTAATTTCACATTAAAAAATATAATATCCTCAGGCTCAGGAGTACCATATTCAACACAAGGATACTGCAAATCCCTGCCAAGTTTTGAAGACTTTCTGAACCCAAGCAAAGATATCTTCAACTTGGTAGCAAAGTTTTGACTCTTGAGCAATAGCTTCATACAAACTCCAAATTTTATAAGTGAAAATGACCGCAATGGGCACTTTTATTTGGTGAACAAGGTTTAGGTTTAGGGTTTTCATCAGTGTTTGATTTTATGAAAATTTTAAAATATTTTTGGAGAAACGCAAGTAGTATAGGATGGCATTTATTCAAGAAATGGATAGGTTTGACATAAAATGCAATGGGTTTCTCTCACAACACATTAATTACCTAGATCTCAAGAAATGCATTCTAGAATTGGGTTTCTGACAAGTTTTTGTTTGAGATGGGTTTCACCAAGAAAATACTCTGGCATGCCATTGGTATAGTAGGTTTAGCACTTCAAAACATAAATTAAACAATTCATTGTGCTTCTAGGATTATTCTATCCATCTATCTACACTATTCTGTGAGAATTACTATTTAAATATCTTAGAAGTCCTCTCACCTCTAATTTACATTTTTAAATTGAAACTGAAATTTCATACTTAGTACAATAAGCCAAATCATCAAAATTAATCACATTCATTTCACTTTATCATAGCCAAATAAATGAAATCTTATGAAACATATTTTTTTCGATAATCACTTTCTACTAATTATCAAAATCTAAACAAGGCATTCAGACTCCAGAGTATGTTCTAGACAAATTGTACAAAACAAGATAATCTTGCACCTACGTATTTTCCAATGTTATTTTGTCATGTTAAAGAAGTTGTGCATGAAGCTCCTGCGTGGTATTCATATGATGCATGAATTTGTGTGCCTAGTGGTTGCTCCAATTATTCAAAAGAGCTGATTTGATGACTAGTTAAAGCTAAAGCCGATCCAAACATTGGCATATACTATTGCTATAAGAAAAAAAAACATTCACGAACATAATTAGAATCCAATAATCTAGTATGGGTAATACATTCTTTTATGCTTACATCTTAATTTAAAATAACTAATTGTGAAATAGCCCATAAGTATGTGAACATATATACAATGGTGATTAACCACTGTTTACAACTACTATGATTGCTACATAATGTTAAAAGAGGCCATTATTCCATTTCTTTGGTATTTACCAAATAGAAGGTTGTCCGTCATGGACTATTCCTCTCTGATTATTTTTTATAACAAATCACAATATTAAGACTTAAGGGTAGAACTGTTGAATAAGAATCAATTATAGTTGCTTTATAATTGAATTTATAACTGTCATTCAACATCTTAGGCTATAAAAATAGAACCATAGCTACCCAAATATCATAAGCAATCAAAATGTGTTCTTCAAAACTAGGGAGATGTACACATGGCATTGAAAAATATAATGTCCTATCAATTGTGGGTGGATTTATCAGAATAGACTACTTGAGAAATAAAAGGTGTTTACCCTTGAATATAATTTATTGTCAAAAAGTGACCCTTCTACGTGATTATAACCTGAAGGATACTATTGAGGAACATGATCAAATACCATGCCAACCAGGTGGGTGCCATAATCCATTGTTGTTCCTTGCAGATTGAATTCTGTCTTGGCTTCCTTTTCTACATATACATCAGAATGAGTGTATTGGAAATCACAATGGTATGAGGAACCCTGATACTCCAAGTGCAAGTTCATCACACATCTATTTAATGGGTTTGAAAAAGTTGGTAAATGACTGGATTTGTCCTCCATATTGTTCTCTTTACAATTGTACATGAATCCTAAAGGAGCAGGAAGAGATGCACCTACACTACAGATGACATCTCTAAAAAACAAAATATTTCACATGTATCATTAATTTTCACTCCGATCTGGAAATGTATATTTAGAAATTGTGAAGAATACCAAATTGTCTTAAATAACCAAATTGAAGGACATGTAAAAACATCTGAAATAAGCAAACTCACCTCTAGATGAGTCCTAGGGTAGGGTCTACTAAATTGAGCACATAGACCTGTGGACAAGCACACAACTCACAAGATAGATGACACAATTTACTCAGCAATTGAAGAATGAAATAGTACAAAAGTGGCTTGTAGCTGTGAATGCTTTCATTAATAAAAAATTAGTTATATAATAATTACAATGAATTACAATGGCTAAAGAGCCTCATGCAATTTGAATCCTATGTGAGGAAATTTGAATTGGTTTGACTCTACTTGACTGATTGGTTAACTGACCTTGTCTAAATCATTATCAGAGGACTAAATGGTTTACTGACCTTATCTAAATCATTATCGAAGTTCATCAAAGTTCTAAAACACAACTCAAGTGTCTAATTCACTGTTAAATAATCCTAACTAACTGTGGTAGGTGAGAAATGCGCCTCTCCTACATGCAACCATGCAAACCTAGCTCTAACTGAATGTAGGGAACTAGAACTGATTGTAACTGACTCCTAACTGAGCTTGAATAGTCACAAACTCAATTCAACTGACCTTGGTTTGTATCGGCACTCCCAGTGGCTCCTAATTTGTAGGGATTGATCTAGGAGGCTCCTAAATTGATGCATGTAAGTACAATCAGGGGAAATAGGCCTCATTTAGTGTTCCCCGCACTTTAGTAACTGGAACATGTGCCCCAATTATGCCAAGTGGACCCAATGGTGCTAGTGACTAAAAATATACTAGAAGGACTCCTGGTTTAGACATGACTCTTGATTTAGACATATGACTGAATTGGACAAGGGAGGATTAATAATCCTAACAGCCCCCCTAAATTCTAACTTGGACAATCTGTGGGCCCTGGTAACTAATACCATAGGTCACCCATTAGATCTGGGGAAAAAACCACATGGGAAAAATTACCCCTCTCTAACTAAGCAGATAGAATCAGGATTCAAGTTTGAAAAAATTGAAAATGTGTTGCTACAATCTCTGTAATGTAGTGAAGCAACATGCATGGTGTTCTGTGCACAGGTATTATGGGTCCTGGCGTGTAGACTTCTCCTTCTTCTCCCAAAATGATGATGGAAGAAAGGAGGAATGTAACATTTGTCTCTTGTTGGATGAAGAGGTCTATGATTAGCTCTATTCTTATAAATGTAGTGAGACTAATCCCTTCCCATGAAGCATATTACAGGGAGTCTATTGCATCTCTCGGGAGGAAGTAATATTGCATGAGATAGCACAAGGGGATTTCCCTTATGAGTGTTAGGTGGTTTTCTAGTCATCTTCCTAGCTTCCAGTTTGGAATTAGGGACTGGATATGGATCTGAATCACCCTAAATATCAATATCACAAAACGATACAGTTGGATATGCAATACTAGTGGAAGCTAAAGAAGTAGATGAAATTATTTTACCTTCCCTTGCAAGTGGCTGCTGAGAGTGCACTGAATCTAAAAATGGGATGAAGTCTGAGAGCTCATATGCCTTGGAGGCATGATTTGCAACACCCTTCACTATGATGTCCCCAGTAGAGATATCTATGATATCCACTGAGTTAGAACCAAATATCACTCGCTTTGGAGAGCTAGTACGAGTCATCTGGTATACATATAATAGGTTTGAAGCTAGGGAGGGAACATAAAGAACATGTTTGAACTTTCCATGCTCAAGCTTGATAGAGCCCTTCCCTTTGGTTTGAACTTTATTGTTATTACCCACATGAATACTAGGACCATCAAAAGACTGTAAAGAAAAGAATGATTCTCTTGATGCAACCATATGATTAGAAGCTTCAGAATCAATGAGGAAAGCATGTGACGTTGAGCAGCTATCCTTTAGTGCATGACCTGTTTTGAAGTAATCTTTAGTGTCTTATGTGTGGTCAACCTTCCTTGCACTAGTAGGTACAGTAATGTTATGTTTCTTCAGAAGAAGAGTCATTTCATCAAGTTGTCTTCTCATACAAGAGATTTCTGGATGAAAGCCCCTTCTAGAGTAGGAACAAAGAATCTTTCCTTTGTCATTCTTCTTGCTTCTTTTCAAACCTAAAGGCTCATTTGACTGCTCTTCCTTCATAGGAGAACCATTGCTTCTCTTCCCTTTATCATTCGCTACCTTAGGTCCTCATGCAACCCATGCTTGATCTTTGGAAGATCGAATGATCCCCATTTGGATCAACTTGTCATGATCATGAGTGAGACATTCAATGAAAGCATCAAGAGACAGAATATTCCAATTTGGAGTAGTGAGCCTCATCCATTGAAAAATTGATACAAATACTGAGTAGTATGCCTCATCTTCCTTCTCAACCTTGGCATAGCTTCAACTGGAATATCAGGTTCTTGAATTTTGTGAAGAATTCATTCAGTGTTTCAAAGCTATATGGATGAAGAGAGATCAACTCATTCTCTAGTTGATGGATCCTTAGTTCATCCTGCTTATCAAATAAGGAAGAAATCTTATCCCAAATCTCCTTGGGAGTCTTCAATCCTTTGATGTGGAAGAGAATATCTCAAGAGATTAAGAGGCACAGGCATCTAAAGGCTTCATCAAGCCTATCTCGGTACTTTTCTTTGTCATAATTAAGAATTGGCTCTGCCTCTAACTCCATTGTGAGTTTGTAGAGATTCTTGGTGAAAAATAGTGACTCCATGTCCTACTTCCACTGGTGGTAGTTGAAGGAAGTGAGCTGCTCCATTGGATGGGCCATTTTGAATGCAACGAAGAAGACAGAGATCTTATAGTGAATGCAGTGAGGAGAAAGATATTCTTGTAGAGAATGCACTGAGAAGAGCTGATAACCTCTAAATCACACAATCAAACAAACAAAATAAGGTCAACAGTCTGCACTTTTGGAATTTTCATGAAACCCAGCATAGTTGATCAAGCAATCTTTATCAACAATTCCTTTACTTGGGATATTAAGTGGTAAATTTTCCACTTCTACTGCAGTATTGGAAAGAACAAATTTGGTTAAAAAATGATCCAGCTGGAGATCTGAGGAGGAGAAGTGCCTTGTCCATCGAGGCTCTGATACAATATTAAATTGAGCACATAGATCTATGGACAAACACATAACTAACAAGATATATCACACAATTTACTGAGCAATTAAAGAATGAAACAATGCAAAATTGGCTTGAAGTTGTGAATGTTTTCATTAATAAAAAAGTAATTGGATAATAATTACAATGAAGTACAATGGATAAATAGCCTCATGTAATTCGAATCCTATGTTGTTAGATTTTTAACATTTAAGATAGAATTATATTAGGATATTTAACTGAGAGAATAACAAGCACAACAATGAAACACAAGAGACAATGAACACAATGTTTTTCCTCAGGGAAACCATAAATGGAGAAAACTCTGCAACTTCCTCAGAGATAGAATCAGCACCAAAAGTAAAACCCCAAATAGTAAGATGATCTCCTGACAGTAGTAGCCTCTTTCTTTCTAGCCCCAACAACTTCTTCTCCCTCAGTTATGCGCTACAACGTAGTGTGAGTGAGCGTGTGATAAACAGAGAGGCTCACTCTCTATTTATACTAATTCTTGACTTGATAGTAACTCACTGGGGCCAACTTCACTAGGAGAGTTTAAAAACCCTAGGGCCTTACAACTGCGGGGAATTTAACCCTTGATCAATAAGAGGGTTACCCAAAATGACTTGACATGACTTGTTTACATTATAGAAACTCTTGATTATAACATCATGGCATGACATGACTCAATTACATTACAAACACTTCTTGGAATAAAAATCGGGGTACAATACCTAAGATATAAAAGTGAATACATTCCGAAGTTACAATTACATCAACACTCCCTCTTAACTACGAAGGTATTCTCTCAACACAATTTAGCAACACAAGTCGTCTTCTCTATATCATTTGGATCATCATCAATTCCTCGTCATCTTCAAGTCATCTTCATCTAGATATGGTTCATCACTCGATCTAGATCATCATCACTTGATTTGGATCATCACTCGATCTGGATCATCTCTGGTTCTGGAACATCTTTGCTAGATCATCATCACAGGTGATATCTTTTGATTCTTCTTGTCATAGGAATTTCTACAGAGCGAACTCTTTTTCATGCTAGTTGTAGGCCTAGCCTCCATGTAGGTCTTTTCCAGCACTTATATCTGACCCAAAGTTAGAATGGCCCACCCAGCACTTATATAGGATCATGTAGGAACCAATCCTATAATTACATCATAAAGGCATGCCCAACACTCACATCTGACCATGTGGGAACACATCCCACAACCCTGTCAGAATGGCCTAGCACTCACATATGACAATGAAAGGAACAAATCCAGTCATTTATGTTAGAAAGGCCTAGCACTTACATTCGACCATGCGAGGAGCCAATGCTACCTACATATCGAAAGGGCTCTTCACTTAAATCTGATCATGTACAAACAAATCCTACAATCACCTCAGAATGGCTATACAATTACATCTGATCATGTAGGAACCAATCCTACAATCTCCTCAGAATGGCTCTACACTTACATTTGATCATGTAGGAACCAATCTTACAATCATCTCAGAATGGCTTTGCACTTACATCTGATCATGTAGGAACCAATCGTACAATCATCTCATAATGGCTTTGCACTTACATCTGATCATGTAGGAACATATCCTACAATCATATCAGAATGACCCTCATTCCTAGACTGGGTGTTCCTGGTAACCGACCAGGTGCCTCCATTCTAAGAATGGAATTCAACACTTATATTTGATCATGTAGGAACCAATCCTACAGTCGCATCAGAATGGCTCAGCACACACATCTGACATGTAAGGAACCAATCCTCTCACCATGACAGAATGGATCAGCCCTTACATTTGACCATGGAAGGAACCAATCCTCTCACCATGTCATAATGGCTCACGAACTCATCACTTCCCTTTGGAGGGAACCTTAATCTGGAAAACACCAAGATTTTCCCTGAAGTACTCAAAATTCACTCTAGCTAATGGCTTTGTCAACACATCAACTATCTGTTCATCTGTTGCAACATACTAGAGCTGCAGTACTCCTTTCTGCACCATATCCCTGATATAGTGACACTTGATCTCGATATGCTTCGACTTGTCATGGAACATCGGGTTCTCCGACAACTTCACACAACTCTGGTTGTCGCAATATATACAAGTAGCATCTAACTGGAGATCAAATAAATCAGACAATAGCTTCCTCATCCATACTACCTCACAACTAGCTGAACAAGCTGTGACATACTCTCCTTCAGCTATACTTAGTTCCACACAGGATTGCTTCCTACTAAACCAAGAGATCACACCTGATCCCATACTGAAGCAATTCCCTGAAGTGCTCTTCCTATCGATGGCACTACCTACCCAATATGAATCAACATAATCCTCCAGGTTAATCTTTTGATTCACCTCATACTTGAGCCGATAATCAACTGCACCCCTTAGGTACCTCAGAATATGTTTTGCAGCAATCAAGAGAACATGTCTCGGATCTATCAGGAACTAGCTCAAGGTGTTCATAGCAAAGAAAATATATGGTCTTGTGTTCATCATATACATTAAGTACCCAATCATCTGACAATACATCATAGCATCAACTATTTCTAATGAAGCATCACTCAATAGCTTCAGGTTCGATGCCATAGGTGTGGTCATGGCCTTGTAGTCCATCATCCCAAACCTCTTCAGGATATCTACTGCATACTTCCCTAGTCCGACGGAGATTCCATCTACATTATGCCACACCTCCATGCCTAGAAAGTAGTGCATCATACTCAAGTCCTTCATTTCTAACTCAGCAGCAAGCTTCCTCTTCGTATCAGCAATCAACCCATCCATACCTGTTGCAAACATATCATCTACATATAGTAGGAGTATCACTGGGTTACCACGTTCAACCTTGTAGTAAAGGTTGGAATATAATTTACTTTTGGTAAATCCCAAACTGGATAAAAAGCCATCAATTCTATCATACCATGTCCTGGGTTCCTGTTTCAAACCGTACAGGGATTTATTCAATCTACACATATGATACTCCATGTCATGTGTCTCAAAACCGAGTGGCTTCTCTACATATACTTCCTCTTCCACTACACCATTTAAGAAAGTAGTCTTGACATCCATTTGGTGTATCTTCCATTTCATCACTGCAGCCAAAGCAAGTACTGATATGATGGAAGTGTATCTGGCTACAACTGCAAAGGTTTCTTCATAAGCTATTCCTTCTTTTTGTGAGAAGCCATGAGCCACAAATCTTGCTTGATATTTCTCTATGTTGCCATCTGTAGCATGCTTGATCTTGTAGATCCATTAGGAAGTTACAATGGACTTCCATTCTAGTCTTGGGACAACATCCCAAACATCATTCCTCATGATCAATTGATACTCTTCGATCATAGCATCCTTCCATTCTTTTATTTCTGCAGCTACTTCATAGTTGGAAGGTTCTTTATCGATGAAGTCACATAATAAATCTACATACCCGGAGTAGAACCTGGTCCTCTCTCTTTCTCTGTGATTCTCTTCTGGAGCCCCATATCTTTATGCACCTTGTATAGCTTCTCATACCCAAGCATGTTTCCTCTTATGAGGATTCTTCTCCTGAGGTGGATCTACATGTACTTCTATTTCTCGGTATTCTTCTTGAATTTATTCATTCATGGATGTGTCATGAATTCTGGGTGCTTCTGTTTCTTCAGGATCTTCAACAGGTCTATTTCTAGATTTGTTGTAAGATGAGTCTTCGTCAAATGTTACATCCCTGCTGATGTTGATCTTCTTGAATCCTAGGAAGTATATTCTGTAAGACTTAGAGCTTTCAGAGTATCCCACAAATATACTCTTCTTTCCTGAAGGATCTAACTTTGTCCTCTTTTCTTCTGGAATGTGTATGTACAATGGACAGCCGAATATTCTAAGATGGCTAACTTCTAGTTTCTTTCTGAAAAATACTTCTTCAGGTGTCTTGTTCTCGAGTACTCTACATGGAGTACGATTCTGTACATACACCGTTGTTCTCGCAACTTCTTCCCATAGATGCATGGGAAGATCTCGATCATGAAGCATTGATCTTGCAGCTTCCATGATCATTCTATTCTTCCTTTCTGCAACCCCATTCTGTTGTGGATTATATGGAGTGGATAACTCCCTCCTAATCCCTGAATCTTTGCATAAATATTTGAATTCATTTGATGTGAATTCTCTGCCATTATCTGATTGAAAGGTCTTGATCTTCTTTTCAGTGTGGTTCTCAATCAAGGATTTCAATTCATTGAATTTGCTGAATACTTCATCTTTGTTCTTCATAAAGTATATCCATGTCTTTCTAGAAAAATCATCAATAAAATAAACATAGTATACATACCTGCTTAGAGAACTGGATGACATTGGACCGCATACATCGTAGTGAATGATTTTCAATATTCCTTTTGCTTTCCTCTCGCTACTTGGAAATGCCTTCTTCATTCTCTTTCCTTTCACACATCCTTTGCAGACTCCTTCATGTTTTTCCTAAATTTCTGGAAGACCTTCAACAACTTTGCTTGCAAGTGGTAGTGCTCTGTAATGCACATGTGCAAGCCTTCTATGTCAAAGTTGATTTGGCTACTGTGTCATGGACCAAAAATTGTTCTAGATGGTCCTTTAATTTGTCTAATCCTCCTTCTTATTCTCCAATTACTATTGCATCATCAATAGTCTTTCCTCTTGCCCACATGATGACTTGGCCATCTACAAATCCAACCTTCATTCCTTTTGCATCTAGTGGCCGATATGGAGAGAAGGTTCTTCTTTAGTCCTGGTACAAACAAGACATCCTTCATTTTCATAGACTTTCCAGAGTCTAGCTTGTAGGAGGATTTACCACTACCTTTTATGGGATATTGGTAGTCATCCCCAAGTTTCACCTTATGGGGTGAACTATGTTCAGATAGTTTCTCAAAAGATTCCTTGAATCCTTTCATGTGTTTGGAAGCCCCACTATCAATAAGCCAATATTTGCTTCCATGTGTGACAGTTCTCATGTGAGCGGAGATTAGAACATATTCTTCATCACTTGAGGAGTCTTCACTTTCTTGTTTTACTCTCTTTCTGGGAGGATCATCATCCTTAGCAGTGTGATCATGAAGTCTTATTTTGGAGATATTCTTCCTTTTAGATCCACTTTTATTCATGGGACAATTTCTAGCAAAGTGTCCTCTTTCATCACATGTATAGCATCTGAGTTTGGATGGATCCTTCTTCACAAAATTTTCTTTCTGATGAGAATGATTACCTTGGTGATGATGATTTTACCTTCTTCCTTTCTTGGAGTGTACTGTGAGAACTTGATCTTCATTTCCCATATTTTCTTCTCGAGCTACTATTTGAGATTCTTCTTGTGAGAATTCTTCCCACAGTCTACTAAACTTGATTAGCTTCTTTCTAGCATAGATTCCTTGGATGAAAGAATCCCATGACCTAGGGAGACCATTCAAGGTTGTCATCACAATTTATGCATTCTCCACTTCTTCATCTACTGCTTCAAGTTGTTCTTTGATCTCGGAGACCCTTTTAAAGTATGAGTGTATGGTCTCCTCATTCTGGATCTTACATTCTTCAACTGGTTCCTCAAAGTCATCTTCTGGTTTATGTTCTTCCCTTGAAATAGTTTGGTTAGGGCATCAAACCTGGCTTTAGGTGTCTTTAGGGAGGACACCTATGGTATGAGGTCATCCTTGATTGAATCAGCAATAATACTCTTAGACATAACCAACTTCTTCTTATGTAAGGCCTTAGCCTTATCTTCCTCTGGAACTGGAACCTCCTCATTAATGTAGGAGTCCAACTTATTTTCTTCCAGGACCAGGGAGATCCTATACTTCTAGGCTTGGAAGTTATCGGCTCCCTCAAGATTTTCATCAATCTCGGTATGATGAGACATCTTAACTGAGAACCTCAAATGGAAATGCAAAAGATTTAAATCTTACCAGGTCAAGATGTTGGATCTGGATTTGGAGCTGAATTTATGTAGTGTTGGTTCAGGAGAAGATTAGGGTTTGAATTTTTGGAGTTCTATCCAACCAAATGCATTGATATTGATCTCTAAACTTTGATTTTGAGGAGGAGATCAATCCAGGCCTGGGCTCACTCAAAAGTTCCACTTCTATGGAAAACCCTAATTTCTGGTAGCAGTGTCGAGTAAAAAACTAAAAATGCTTAGAATCGGATTCTACTTCGACAGAAAGATGAGTCCGAGGGAGGAGAGTCAGCCCAACCTTATTTTTCTAAAAAAATGTGGAGAGAGATCCCAAAAATAGGAATCCCTAGTTTTCGCAGTTGTACAGTGTCTTTTTCTCAGGTTATCTCTGATACCATGTTAGATTTTTAACATTTAAGCTAGCATTATATTAGGATCTTTAATTGAGAGAATAATAAGCACAACAATCAAACACAAGAGACAATAAACATAGTATTTTTCTTTGGGGAAACCATAAATAGAGAAAACTTCACAACTTTCTCAGAGATAGAATTGGCACCAACAATAAAACCCCAAAACAATAACATGATCTCCCGACAGCAGTAGCCTCTTTATTTCTAGCCCCAACAACTTCTTCTCCCTTAGCTATGCACTACAACTAAGTGTGAGTGAGTGTGTGATAAATAGAGAGGCTCACTCTCTATTTATACTAATTCTCGACTTGACAATAACTCACTAGGGTTGACTTCACTAGGAGAGTCTAATAACCCTAGGGCCCTGCAACTGCGGGCACTTTAACTCTTGATTAACAGGAGGGTTACCCACAATGACCTGACATGAACTATTTACATTATAGAAACTACTGATCGAAACATAGGGGCATGACATGACTTAATTACATTACACACACTTCTCAGAATAAACATCGGGGTACAATAGATAAGATATACAAGTGAATATAGTCTAAAGTTACAATTACATCAACATATGTGAGGAAATTTGAATTGGTTTGACTCTACTTGACTAAATGGTTAATTCACCTTGTCTAAATCATTATTGAAGGACTAAATGGTTAACTGACCTTGTTTAAATCATTATCAGAGTTCATCGGAGTTCTAAAACACAACTCAAGTGTCTAATTTAGTGTTAACTAACCCTAACTGACCATGGTAGGTGAGAAATGTGCCTCTCTTGCATGCATGTATGCACACCTCGCACTTGTTACAGAGAGAAATTCCTATGGCTTGGGGTACCACAATAGACAACTTGACTCTAGAAATCAATCCTTTCCAATATGCAATAGAAATTAAATGTCTAACACTAAAGGATCAGACCTCATACCTTATTCCAGACGGTTGAAGTAGATCCCCGTTGAGCTTTCCAATCTCAAGCTTGAATTGGTATATTACTTCCTCAACAACAAGTAAACAATACAAGCATTCTATATATCATGGTGTTAGATCGATTCTATCATATATAATCAATAATGTACAAGCATTTGACATAATCCAATGGATAAAATATTCATTCAAATACACACTATTGGACAAGAAAAGATATTTCTATTAATATAAATCAGAGATTACAAGATACAACCTCTGACGGCACATCTGCGAACTGGAGAAACTGAATCTCTGACTTGGGCCTCCACCACCTCAATCCTCTATCTCTCGATAGCAAGCTCACAAGCAAAAGGCAAGCTTGGGAAGAACACACTAGTGCTCCAAGGGACAAAGGGATGTAGACTCAAGCATAAGTTGCGGTAACAATGGACTATAGTTTCTTTGCTTTCAATTCTCTCTTCTTGCCTTCAATGTACCAAGGGGTTCATTATATATCTTTCAAAGGGATAATGAAAGGTCGAATCCGAGCGATCTCAAGGCATAGGGAAGGCCAGGAGTCAAATGACTCAGATCCATGTCAAGGAAAACTCTAAAAAGATTTGGATTATGCACAAATCCTGATGTACATGGTTTTAGTGGTCAAACCCGTGTATATACACGCTTATAGTTTTAAAATTCACGTGTATCATTTTTCACATGTTTTTATGGATGATAAAGGAAACATTCAAGGACAAAAAATGGTCCATGGGGTCTAAGGAGTCTGCAGCGGGACAAGGGAAGGCCATACAAAGTGTGATTCACCTAGGGTGGTGAAATCAGCTATAACAGCACCAACTTAATGTAGAGAACTAGAACTAAATGTAACTTACTCCTCATTGAGCTTGACTAATCACCAACTCAACTTAACTAACCTTGGTTGGTATCAGCACTCCTAGTGGCTCCTAATTTGTAGGGATTGATCTAGGAGGATCCTAAACTAATGCATGCAAGTGCAATAAGTTCCACGAGGCATCAATTAGGGTTCCCCACACTTTAGTAACTGGAACATGTGCCCTAATTAGGCCAAGTTGACTCAATGGTGCTAGTGACTAAAAATAGACTAGAAGGACTCCCGATTTAGACATGACTCTTGATTTACAGATATGACCAAGTTTGACAAGGGAGGATTAATAATCCTAACAGCGTCTTCATGAAACAAGAAAATTTGACCATAAGTAGGCATCAAATACATTAGTTGTGATTGTTCGGTACCTTTAGGAGTTGAAGGAAAGCATATATTATTGGGGTACAGTTGCAAAATTTGAGAAAATGACTGAACCATTTTCTCTTATGTAAATTACTCCATAGAAATTATATTGCAGAAAATTAAAAGTAATTGAAGTCTCTACAGTCTACTTTACCTTTCACATATTGGAAATAAATTATGTTAACATAGCTTAATTATAGGTACCTTTTCACTTCCTTCTGCAGGTGTCAGAATGTGGTCATTCTTTAATGCTTCCTGTACCAGAGATCATATAACAAAATGGTGTAAGAAACAAAGAGAAAATAAAATTATGGCAGAAACCAAGGAAACATATGTAATATTAATTTACATCTTGATGACCTATAACACTTCCATTTTACAAGAACAGGATGCAGACAAACCTGATTACACATGGTGTATGAACACTTAGATAGTTTATCGCCTATATAAAGAAGGAATTATAGAGTTCTTTGTTTATTTTGTAGTTGAAGCTCGCATATACAGGGTGGTTGTACTTTATTTAGGGAAAAATTATAAGGTAATTACTAATTAGAAACATGTATGTTAATTACTAAGGTAAATGTTAATAGAAAATTAATAACACAAATCCTTCTTCAAACATGGTATGTGTACAAGTGAAAAACAATGAGAACAATCACACAAAAAGGAAAGTGCAAGAGAAAATTTGACAACTATAAACATTGATGATCAAACATAAAAAAATTAAAATATTCAAGACAAAAAATATAAGTTTATAATTTAGAACCATAAACTGCAATTTTATCAGAGTCATTTGATGTCATCAAAATCAAAATATATTACAGAGAATGATTTACTAATACTATATGTGGCAATACCAATGGAAAATATAAAACATGTTAGATATTAGAACTGTAGATGGAAGAATCTCATAGCCCATCACACGAACATCAATACATCAGGGGCATGGTGAAATGAATATGCTTGATTTGAGGTTGACGAGTTTTCCAAATTCAAGAATAAATGGTTCTTGATACTGATATAGTCCATAGAAGCACTTAGATTTCCTAAAATTTCCTTTTGATGCACAGGTTTGTCCCCAAATTTAGCCCAAAAATAGATCATTGTTGATTAGGGTGTCAAATCATGCTGAGAATTTCTTTTAGGGCCTAGTATGTGCCCAACAACATGGATTTATTTCCTTCATATAAAATAAGTTGTTGTGTGTATCATTTTCTTCTACTTAAATAGTGAATGCTTGAGTCCACGAGATTGAATATATTGTTCTTGTTCTTGGATATAAAAATTTGATTGCGTGGGAATATTGTTGTCCATGGATGAGGTTGGGAAACCCATAATTGGGTATTGTAGCTGAGCTAGTGCTACCAGTTACAGTGATTTGTGTTTGAACGTCACATCCTTGTAGTGAAAGCAAGAAGGATGTCCATATTTGTGAGTGAATTTTGGGATTAAGAGTGTCCCACTGCCTCAACAATAGTAAGGAGGTAGTTCAACATGTATTCTACAATTTGGTATTATAGCCTATAAGACTTCTACATCAGGCACTGATAGTGAAAATTGAAGCATATAATTCCTCATCTCCTCACCTTTTCTTGCTAGAAAAGTTCACATGATAGCATTATCCATACTCTATTAGTAACATCATCAAAAGTTTCATAGTCATCCTTTGTGGGTCCTATTTGGATTTTGGTTTTATCTATGCGATGTTCATAATAATTACAATTCATGCTACTAAAGTGGCATATCACATGATTTGGATTGCATCCCCCATTAATTCTCACAAAATTTCCTTCCTTGAGATTTCCAAGCTTATACAGGAATCTAACTTCTTAAAATGTAGTTAGAGGTATAGGGTCCTATCTCGAGAGATTATATTTGTAGTTATTCAATATATATATGTTTCTATTATAAAAATAGACACAATGAGAAGGCTTTCTAGAGTGCTACATTGTCCATTGCAGATAGAGCTACAGATAGAATACTTCAGGATATTGAAGATGAATGAACTCAAAATGGAAAGAAAGAATGTCTTTCAAGTCCTGATATTCAAGAAGGATGGTAACTAAATGAAGTCTAATGGCTAAGGCCACCTTTCTCAGGACTGGAATAACTAATGGATGTAGTGTGATCTGTTGAAAGGAGGATAAAGTTAAACATTCTTTGGGGGATGCAGACTAATCTACGATGATGAACTTTTTAGAATATGGAACCCTTTTTGTTGGGCCTCTTATTTGGAAAGGAGATATTTTGGGAGATCTTTGGATGACCAGACAAGGTACAAGGATTCTTAAATGCTATCATATTGACAGAAATTTATTTGGAGTATGCAAGGCCACTTTTAATCTCAATTCAGTGCCACTAATTTTAGCTAGGATGAAACATTATAGAAAAGATCTACATTTGCTAGATATTGATGCTAAGACAAACATGTTAGCAATTATCACTTGTTTTAGGAGAGGGTATCATCCTGGATGCCCTTACTGATGAAGTTTTACTAGTTTAAACTTTTAGTGTACTATAATATGCATAATTTTCAAAAATAGTAAAAAAAACAAGTCACAATGCCATTACCTTAAAACGCGTGCCAACAGAGGAGAATTTGGATGGTTTTGAAGATTCCTCTGGCAGAGGAGGAAATAGAGATGCAATAAAGGCACATGGTGAAGCACTCAATAGATATTGATGCTTTGGAACAACAAATTCCTTGTTCTTCTCAAGGAAAAGATATTCCAGATATGTAACCTACATGACAGATAAAATTCAAAGTATGAGCATTTGTAGGAACCTAGAAAGTTCTGCCGAAGTTATAGAACTTTGGGAAAAAAATAAAACTATTACATCACCAACATAGTGATTGATTGTGAATTCAGTGCGAGCCAATTTTGGCTTCGAGAAACGCTTGTGGGCTTTGTAGGTTTGGTACATCTTTTGAGCAAATGTTTCATGTGTTCATTTTTCAAACATATTGCACAGTCAAGAAATACAGACAATTTAGGGACATTGTAACTTTTAGTCTCAGAAATTAAATTCTCATTTGAGTGAACTACCATATATCTTATTTGTACCTCGTTCAATATTACTAGTATAATTGAAACACTAAGGCTATTTCTATGGAACACTGCATCTTGGAATATATTTTACAGTGAAATTGACTTTAGTGTTTAACCATCACCTCCAAATAACTAAAGAAGTGGTTGTAATTGTGTCAAAGCATTAATGCAATAAATTCCACTACAGTGAGATCAAAAGAATAAATATAGAAATAATACAATCATACCAAGCTTCATCTAGAAGTGCAATAATTCCCCCAGGTTTCTGCAAAACCATGCACAAATCCTTTAATAAGTCCATCATGGTTGATATCCAGTTTAATTTCCAAAGAATATAAAATAATTTTTTTAAAGAAGACCATAAGATACACCCAAATTTCTTCAATACACTATAAAGGAACAATACATTTGACTTTGTATCTCGAGGACCCATTGCCATGGTCAATATATAAATTCTATTTTTCCTCTTTTAATGAAAAACATTAATGAAGCAAGTTCAATTTTAGCATAAAAAGAAGAATATAACAAAAAGTATAAACAGTGGAAACCTTCTCTATAAGATCCAACACGTCTTTATTATCCAAAAAATCTATGTTACTCCAATTGATACCTTCCCTTATGTATTCTTCCTACTCCATCTTAAATACATGCTGCGTCACAAGTACCAATTATGCCAACTAAAATTAAACATCATTAAACAGTAGGGTACTGGGGAATGTCCACTATAACTATGGATAGAATAAAAAGGAAAGTATATTCACTCCCAAGATAGCTCAAGCATGTGAGAGTGTTTCCAAACCTGATTGAAATGCTCTTGTAGCTTCTCATTTGCAATATTAATACACATTTGCTCAAAAATGGCATGAAAGAAATATTTTAATAAAAAAATAAGTTATAATGAATGCTGACCTCAAGACTTGCAAGTTCAATCTCTTTTTCATTTAATTATTTAACCAGTAGGATCTTTTCCCCCAAATAATTTGCAAATATTGATGAGAACACTATATATTTGCATATAAACATCTAAAATTTGTATGGTTCTATACTGATATTGAGAAGTCAAGAAAGAAAGGAAAATATATATCTGATACTTTCCATGTACTCTGGCTATTATCTTTTCATTCTTGGACAACAAGAATTCTCTATAAACTATCAACTAGTGCTGAAATAGGAGGAGTTATAAGACTCAAGAGCCATAGTTCTAGATTATTTGAGTCAAATAGCCTTTAACATTTGCTAAAATTAATCCTACAAGTTGAATATGCTGGACATATACCTATTGACCTTGAAACATTCAAATCCATAGATATCAAGAAATCCAATCAAATGTGCTGAATTGGGATCCTAACCAATTGATATATTGATTTTATCTACTATCCTGTAAATGTTAAGGATTAGGGGATGCTATAATAGAAACTAAAGCTGCACCTGTTTGCAAATAAAAAACACAACTTACTCTAGTTCATACTTTTGTAACTAATATTTACCAATCAAATAACCGTGAGCATATCATTTTTTCCAAATCATCGTAGTTGAGAGTTGTAGCACCAGAATCAAGCAATTTTATTATGTTTCCATCACCTGTAACAATAATACATTTACAAAGAGAGTCTTCAAGGCCCTTGGCATCACACCTGAGATGGAATTTAATTTGTTTTAAGTTTTAACAAAGTGATCTAGTTCACAGATAATAATAAAAAAGTATAAACATCAAAAACCACTAAGTTATTCATATGTGTTACATTTGTAGATTACATGAGAAGTTCAACTGTTGTTTGAAGATGGAAAATATTTTTATCATCTTTTTTTTTATAAGAGTCTGGTTCCTTCCCTTTAACAAACTCAAAATTATCAAGCTGGAGAATAGCTGCTACTACACAAAATATTGCTTCTTGCAGATCCAATCATTCAACCATTACTTTCTATATTATCAAATTCAATGCATGATTCTACTGCTATATATCATCAAATGCATTTAGGAACCAATTAATATTATTGTGCACATAAATTTCCATAAGGTATAGATGCCTCTATTTGCAATGAATACCTGTTCTTCTGGACTTATTCCAACCACATCCATGGCATTTCGTGTCTTGAGATACTCTCTAGCATCATCTATAGTGCTCACTTTATAGAAGTTAGTCTCCTTAAGATAATAAAATGTACTAGGCTCTCCCAACTTGTATTTATAAATATACTGTAAATACATTGGTAATATTCATGAATCTAAGATTAGTAGCATGAAAGTGTTGCATATTCTTATTGACAAATTCAGAAAGAAAAAAAAAACTTTGAAATGATATTCCTCAATTTTGTTAGAATTCCCCTTGAAATTTATTAGGCATGATGAAATGATGTACCTCCGGTGGTGCAGTAGAAAGCATGTAGAAACAATGATAATTTATCTTCGGATCAGATACCTGACAAACACGAGACCTTTCTGGAAGGTAGGTCCTGACAGTAGCTCTTGATATCTTGCCATTCTTGTAAAACAGGAGCTCAACAAATTTTCCAAATGACTACATCACAGATTCTCTTCCATCAGATGAGAACATATAAGCACTATGTGTTTCACTGTCATCCCCTAATCCATTCTGTTGAGGCTATTTCAATTGGATAATTAGACATTGAAATAAATTATAGTTATGCCTTTGTGAGTCACGTCGAATTGTTCTTTTTGACAGTTTTTGAGTTACCAAAAGCTTCAAGAATAGGATTTGAAAGTAGACATAACCAGGACACATTATTTTAGTAATATAGTAACATGTACACCATAAGCTATGGAGAAGCATTATTTACAAGCTTATGTATAAAAAAGAATGCAGTTGTTTGTTACTTACAAAAGTTATTTCTGTACCGTTCTTCCCTATGTTCCTGATCGACCACCCATAAATGCAAGGTAATGCATAACCATTTTTCGTTGTTTCTATTTTGTCGGCTCCACTTTCTCCACTAACCAGGATTCACTAGCTTTCCCCCTTGGTGACCATTTCCATGTATACAAAAAATTAAACTTAATGTATGGTTTACCTCCCTAAGGGTGGTTCAGGATCAGGTTTCCCATTGCAAGGCATGTCCACATTTAGCTTTAGAACATGTGATGTGTACCATTTTCATGTTTTGATTACTTACGGGAAGAAATACCCTATAACCAATAGGTCAAACCCATTTTGTCTTTTATGCAAAGAAAAAGATTTATCCATTTAAGATACTCTCTGTGTTAATTTTTTCCAGCAAAATGAACAAATTCAAATACTACAAGATTCAGGATAGTACCTATAACAAGCATCTTCCACTGTAAAAGGATGAGGGCTTAACTCTCCAAAAGCTGCACCCTTATATTGTTCCATCATGTGGGTATTATACAAGTGTGTAAGTCTCCTAAAAGGATTGACATCAATTAATATATTCCCTGTGTATGTCTGTCAACAAGATGTTGTTCCATTAGACCATAATACCTATAAATAGTTCTAAAGTACCATTGGAGGAAAACAAGAAAGTACTTCTGAAATTATGCAGAAGACTAAATGTCACTTAGTAAAAAATAAGCACACTAATTTCTTAACTTTCTTGAAATGAACTGAGAATACTATCTCAAAGCATCATAGTAGTAGGGTCCCTTACATAAATTTCATTAACATTAAATCTAGCAAAAAAAAATTGTAGAACCCCTAGCTCAGGAAAATAGGCAAGCTTTATCATGTTGTCTAACCCCACAACAGGTGCTTCTGCATCTTTTGGGTATATGGATGACAAATGAGCCACCACTTGAATAGACCACATACATCAATAATTACTGCTACTCATCCTTCCATCATTTTCATATTACTTGTAAGTTGTAAAAGAGATATGCACTAGAAATAAAGTGGGATAGATTTAAATTTCTACCATATTGAAGATACAAAAACTATATGAGACACATAAAAAAGGCAGCTGATAGACCATTCTTTTTAAGAGCATTATCTAGCTCACCATAGCTTCTTATAACAATTTTTTTCACTAATACAGGAGCACAATGATATATTATTTTCAAAAAGATTATTTGCTTAGAATTTATTTTTTCATTCTAAAACATCAACGCTATTTGTAAAAAAAAGGAGCACATCTGAACAAACACTGCTGAATGAGTCATTTGTGTAAGAAGTGTCAAGGTGTTCTTACCGTCTTCCCATTTGTAGTTTGAATTTTGGATTCCTGGCCATTGATTTCAAAAACTTCACCATCAGTCCAAGATACTTCAGGGTCTTCTACCCACACTGGATATCCCACAACAATGTTCAACAGAGTTGTCTACATTGGTAATTTACTTGAAATAAGTCAATAGGAAAATAACCTAAATCTTTGAAAGTCATTAATTTTGCACATATAGATTAAGAATCGAGGATTCTGTATTGAGTACTTATATTTGTAGCTATGATACATACACAACAAGGGAATGTATGTAATGACAAAGTTAAATATAAACTTGCTAAACAATGACCTGCTGATCGAGACATTAGAGGAAATTTCAACTCAAAATGGGCCTTTCAACCCTAATTCAAATTCCATGTCATCATGTGTTAGCCAATGAAATTTATTTAAATTTGAAATACTGTATAGGTCTTAAACAATTTTTTAATATAAATTTGGGGATAGGTATCATAAAAAAACTACTCTTTGTTCGTATTTTCGACATATCTCCCTGTGTTTTTACTCAAATTTCGATCGGGAGAGCTCCTTGGATGCATAATTAAATTTCTCATCGAAGGAGTACCCACTGTGCATACTTTTGATAGACCCCTATAACCCAAAAACAAGAGATACCTAAAAAATGTGACAATGACTTTTGACGAACCCTGCTACCCCCAAAACAAAAAATACTTGGAAAAATTTGATGTTGTCATCCTCACATTTTTTCAGGTATTTCTTGTTTTTGGGGTAGCATGGTCCGTCAAAAGTATGCGGAGTGGGTACTCATTGGATGCAGAATTTAATTCTACATCCAAGAAGCTCTCTGACTCGAAATTTGAGTAAATACACAGGGAGATGTGTCGAAAATATGAACAAAAAAAGTATTTTTTTTGTTTCTTCCTCCAAAATTAATAAACATTATTTTATTATTTTCCTTAGGAGGCCCATTTTGAATTGAAGTTTCCTCTAATTAAACTTGCAAACCTTATGGATGCAAATCTGATTTAATAACGTATGACCTTGTATTTACTTACAGAAAATAATATCCGGAGTTGGACTCCATGAAAAGTGCATTTAAATATTGAAATATTAAACTTCAAATTATAGCTATTGATGGGCGTGCAATACATATTTCATTGACATTTCTAAGTGTGGTTAATATAATGCAAACTACTAATAGCCAAATATTGGATATTGCATTACTCTAATAGGTTGCAATTGAAGTAGTGCATAAAGGTTATATAAACATAAAAATAAAATTCCACTTTTGGATGGTCTAGATTCTAAGATTTCTCCAAATTAACCTAATAAAAGCCTGGATTTTGATGGCTTGCCACCATTTACAATATGACATTCTTTCTTATCCCATCAGAATTGGCGGTAGGTATGAAAACCACTAAGAAAACCCTTCATTCTATTCCTGCTTCAGATGACTAATTCCATTCCATCCTCGATTATTCCTAGGTCATATCACAATGTATGGATGATCCATTGTATGGATGAATGGATTAGATCTTGCTGCTGTGATATGTGTATTGATCGGTGCCTTGATTTATACTGAGGTTGAGCCACTAAATGAATAGATGGTGAATGTAGGTGAATTCCCCATGGACTGGTACATCTGTAGCTGAAGATAGAACACAAGGTGGGTGTTGGGGGGTCTGTATGCAGGTTTTCCCTGAATAACGACTTCAATGGGATCCACGGATGATTTTAAGGAACTATACTTATTTAAAAGCGTATAAATGTTGGCGAATCTTACCAATTCTTAAAATTTCAACTATAAAATGTTTGGTGATATTTTTCAAGAAATATTTTAATTTCCAAGTATTTTATATCATTTATATAATAATTTGGCATTTTTTAGGGTGAAAAAAGTTTACCCCATCAAAATTGGGTGAAATAGGGCTTCAAAAAACACAAAATAGCGAATTGTTTTCTGGAGAAAAACCCCTAGAAATATCCCATGGGCTAAATTTTGCCCATAAAATTATCCCTGGTACTACCAGTCCATGGGGAATTCACCTGCATTCACCATCTATTTATTTAGTGGCTCACCTTCAGCAGAAATCAATGCACCAATCAATACACATATCACAACAGTAAGATCTAATCCATTCATCCATACACTAGATCAACAAAAACAACAAGTCATCAAACACTAGTAACATCCACTCAGCTTGAAATTAAGAAATACAAGGCTAATGAGCTCACTCTAATCCTATTAAAGTAATGTGGCACAAGATAAAACCCCCACTTTTGCATTAAAAACTGTCGTGGAATTGATACATTCAAGTTCCCAAGAAACAGAGGAAAAATAAGGCAAAGAAAGGACCCCAAATCCAGACATAAGTAAAAAAGAGAAAGAAAGTTAGAAACCCAACTGAAGAAGGTGCCAAGGAGAATTAGGCCAAAGCATGAGGTCTGCAAACTGTACAAAAGAAATGGTACCCATAAACCAACTGATCCTTGAAGAATACTCAGTCTCAAAGGGCATCTTAAACTACATCCCAGGACTCCATTGAATCCTTAGCACAGATTCCACAGACTTGGGTTTAACACAAAATTCATGAGTACTGGCATGGGGACAATAAACAACCTCAAATGGTTTTCAAGAGAACGCCAAAGTACAATACTCGATCACAGATTTTGTGCTAACTCTGCCACTCCCTATGCTCCAAACCCAACAACAATGAAAACCCACCAAAACCAGAAAAACCCTATGTGTGCACTCTTTTGACACTTCAAACCCACCAAAACCAGAAATGCATATGGAAAAGGAACATAATTTTTTTTCAATAAAATAGGTCCCATAATATTGGGTATTTATATAATAAAAAAATTAATCCCTTTTACTCTTAATATAGCATCAATATATTTGTTTGATTTTTTTTGATTTTTTACCCCCCAATATGAACAAACGCATTATCATATTAGTCCCTCAACGATGCCCCTATGAGTTTGATCAACGTTGTAAGGAACATCTTTCGTTATCTTTGCATTTAGATCATTAATTCTCCCCTTGGTTAGCATGTAGCAAATTCATTTCTGAGGAAATGTATCAGCGTTCTTTAGTGCCTAGTTGAGTTTTAACATGGTGGAAGAGATTGAGATGCTCCTCACCATTTTCACTTGATCCAAACATTGTTAGAAATTCAATCATCCAGCGACAAAGACTTGAAAGTACAATGGTAATCATTTTAGAAATTTTAAAGAATAATAATGAATTCAGAATTTGAGCATATCTTAGTTTTGTTTCATTATGATTCATAATGGATGGTACAATGCTCATGGAAAAATAATCTTTGGAAATGAAGGTATTTATTAGTGTTTGAAATAATATAGTTTTTGAAATTTTATAAAAAAATTAGGAGTAGTTTATTTTTTATTTTCTTTTGGTAAAAAAATTTAACAAATATCATTGAGTGCAATTTACCATGGGTTGTTTAAGAAACCTTGCATGGTTGTTTTTTTGTAGGGGTTTCGGGGTAAGTGAGTTGTGCAGCACCGCGGAGGCTATGCAAGCTCACGCGACACCGCATAAGGAAAAGATAACGCGATAGGAGAAAAAAAACCGTTTTTGAATATTTTATGCATCTTTTTGTATCGATTGACCACATTTTGTGGATATAGGTCATTAGTGGTTAAATCATTTAGGAGTTAATTAGAAGTGGACCATGAATGTAAAGGCGCAAGCCTATATATAGAATTAGAATTGAAAATGAAAAGAAGAAGTGGTAGCAGAGAGCAAGTAGAGAGAGATTGAATCTTGTGTTATCTGAATGCAATCTTGTGGGTCGAACATTCTCTCACTGTGGAGAAAGACAACTGTTGTTTTGGATCTGTTGCACAAAAGTAATATGATATGACAGATGTTTCTTTGATTCACTATTGTCTCTTGTCTCTTTCTATTTTTATGTGTTGCAATGTAAATGATGAATGTCTGATGATTATGTTTTATGAATGAATAATGTGGTACTACTATGATGAATAGATGAATGATGCAATCTGTTAGATCTGTGGGTGTATTGGTAGATCCATTATGAATGATGTGATATCTGATGAAGGGTTATTTTAGTTCTAATAATTAAGCTGATGAACTGTTGCTCCCTAATCCTCCTCCTTAAGTCTGCGGAAACTTGGTTTCGACAACTCTCCCTCGAACATCTCAAGTGAGACTTCATCCACTCTACGGGTGTTTCTGGGTAGGGTAAAACCTGTCTCAGCTGGTGCTCAGGGAGATCCCATAGGTTGGGTGTTGACAGAGTGGGAACCCTTGTCGACAAGTATTTGTTGGGTGGTTTGTTCCAACAATTGTTTAGGAGGCCTTGCACATTGTTTTAAAACAATGTGCAAGGCCAACATATTTTTGCAGATAATTATATGGCATCAAATTTTCCATTGATATTACATGTGCCGAGAGAATATATCCATGTAAACTTACTATATTTAGTTTATGTACTATCTTGACACAATTAGCAATATTTGAAGTAGTTAACATGATAATCAATGAAAATAATAAGTTGTTTTGATTAGAGGGATCAAGTCCACTCACGAATTAGAGGGATTTGCCTACCAATCATTATCAAGAGTGAAATGTGTAATTAATTTTTGTCATTAGAGGGATCAAATCCACTCAAGAAATAGAGGGATTTTCCTACCAATTATTCAAAAGAGTGAAATGTGTAATTAATTTTTTGTCATTAGAGGGATCAAATCCACTCACGAATTAGAGGGATTCCCTGCCAATCATTCTTAAGAGTGAAATGTGTAATTAATTTTTGTCATTAGAGGGATCAAACCCACTTAGGAATTAGAGGGATTGGCCTACCAATCATTCTCAAAAGTGAAAAGTGTAATTTTTTTTTTCAATGTCTGTGTAGGAATTAGAGGGATCAAATCCACTCAAGAATTAGAGGGATTCAGCTACCAATCAATCTCAATAGTGAAATGTGCAATTTAAAATTTTCAATGTTCGTGTAGGAATTAGAGGGATTCTCCTACAAATGCAATGTCTTATATCTTATATAATTCCAAATAATATATTTTTTAAAATTTTATAAATTTTTAGGAACAGGTTATTTTTTATGATATTTTTTACTAAAAAGAGTCATTTGCATTATGATTTATTCACTCATGATATATATATATATATATATATATATATATATATATATATATAAGGCACGCGGTGGCAGGAGGAGGGTGCAGCTCGTTCGGTCACAGAAAAAGTTTAGAGGAGGAATCGGGAGAGAGCGTGAACAACAATTCTTCTCCATGCAAAGAGTAATTCAGAAAAAAACCAAGTTTTGAGTTGAACTTGTCAAAATGATGAATATTGTATGCCTAACAAGATTTTCGAGTTGAACAGTTAAATCCTTTGGGAATACTTTTTTTTAAACCCTTGTTTCATTTGTTTCCCTACATATGTAGTGTCATTGGATCATATAAAGAAATTTTCACACGATTTGAATTAGAAAATATTTTGAAGCTTAATTTTAATTGAAGACTTATTGAAAATATTTTGGTTTTGTTTAGGTCTTTGTTAATTTTAGATTTTCCATAGCTCTATAACTACTATTCTAACTTTGCTATTTTAACTCTTTTGAAAGGTTTTCAAA